>CAWUFW010002704.1:570000-1070000 GCA_963921515.1 Calotriton arnoldi | reverse complement strand
AGGATCAGGTATGAACTTGTGTGGGTCCAGTTATGTTCGCTCGGTTTTGAGTGTTGGAGGCATTTAACTTACATTACTTTATTGACTGTTCACAGCGCGTGCTGGCTCTTATGGGCCAATTACACTTCTCATTCGATAGCGCACCACATATATTCCGTGAGTATGGTCTCTGTGGAATTTATTTCAGGAATTTGACTAGTGGGAAATTTGGTCTTCTCTACTTTTTCTTTCCTTGTTTTCGTTTTTCTTGTGTTATTTACGTTGGTCTTTTCTTCATGTATTTCTATGCACATTCGTGGACGCTTTTTGATTTTAAGGGCAGCACATAATGGTTCTCATTTTGGGAGAAGGACAATATATTGTATTATTGAATGAAGTATACGGATGGCGAATAGATCGGCAGGAATGTACATTTACAGCATTATGGGCCATATGTATCCAAAAAGAGTTTTGCGATTCTCAAATTGCGATTTTTAGCGAATCGCAATTAGAGAATCGCAAAATGCAATGCATGTAGGATTTGCTAAAAATTTGCGAATCCTACATATTCCTTATTTGCGAATCGCAAATTGAGATTCGCAAATAAGAAATACCTTCCCATTCATTCCTATGGGCTAGGAGGCCCATAGGAATGAATGGGAAGACATTCTCAATTTGCGATTACCATTTAGAGAATCGCAAATTGAGAATGCAATTTCAAGGTTGCAAGGGTGCCAAAAGGACACCCTGTTGCACCCCTGAAATATGCATGTGTGCACATTTTGCGCTTGTGCGACATATGGCACTTTTAAAAAATCAAAAAAGTGCTTTTTTAAAGAAAATCGCAAATTACCACCAACTTGTAGTGGGTGGTAATTTGCAATTCCTTATGGCCAAATAGCAAATTTCTGGTGCTTCCAGAATTGCATTTAAGGAATCGCAATTTGCAATTCCTTAATTGCATTCGCAAAATAGAGAATCGCAAATTTTGCAATTCTCTATTTTGCGATGGCCTTTTGGGATGATACATCCCAAAAGGCTTTTTCCAATTCGCAAACGGGCCGATTCTGAGAATCTGCCCGTTTGCAAACGGGAAAAAGGCTTGATACATATGGCCCTATGTCACTTTGTTTTGCAGAGACGCCCCTGAAGAAGGGACATCAGTAGTCCCGAAATGCGTTGGGCTTGTTTTGGAATTATGTTTTGTTATAATGATGTTGTTGTAGCATTGTTAATTTTTTGAAAAAATTATTGTAATAATCAATACAGCATAGATATGCATTGTTAAGTGCAATTAGGTATTTTCTTGATGAAACTTGATCATCATTAAAAATGTGTTTAGTTCAAAATGATTGAATTTATGTTTACAAGCACGATAGGTTGTATATCACTTTAAGTTGTGCGCACCTGAGTCCAGCAGGCTATTTGCCTTCTGGCCCCCTTTTTGCACCATAACTGATTTAATGAGCCATTCGCAGTTTCACTGTATTGGCCATGTGTACTTACACGTGCATGGCTTAATCGTTGAGACAAGCATATGCTACTGGCAGGATCAACCAGGTAGCCGCACCTGCTGACGGGGTGGGCTCGGGAGCCGCGTGCACCGTCCCGCGACCGACACCTTTGCACATCCCCTCTCGGGAGCCTGCTGGGGAGAGAACCCACCCGCCTGGGCAGGAGGGCTCGCTGAGAGGGGGTGGACAGGAGCGGTCGCACAGGCACCGGCGGGCCCAGCCGTCTCCCCGGAAGGGAGAGGCGGGCCGAGGCGCAGCCTGAGCGAGAAGCAGGGGTGCCGGCACCGGGAGGCGGCGGCACCCCACGGAACGGTCGTTCCGAGCTGCAGCGGAAATGCGCTGGGCGGAGCGACGGCGTGGCGCACAAGGGGTAACTGACCTGCCAGGTGGCAGCATCCAGGACCTGGCGCCACCCGACCCCTTCCGCTCGGGTCGTTCCACTGGGGGGCGCGAGCTGCCAGGGCCGCTCGGCCTTCGCTCTGCTGGGTTTGGGGAAGGGCCCCCGCCAAGCGGCAGGGCCCTCGAGTCGGACGGTCCATGTGGGGTGGAAGCTCTTTGCTTGAAACAACAGCCGAGGCTGGCCAAGCAGTCCATCCCTAAATGGACCGAGCGTGCCCAATCGATCGGAGTGCACGGCACCGGCTGGGGCCTCCCCTGGCAGGCCGCCCTGCGTGGGGAATGCCGGCTTCGCGGCCCTGCCCGCTCCCGGAGCGAGCAGGCTCAGAGGAAAGGCCCATCGGGAAGGGCTGGGAGGCAGGTGCAGAACCGGGCCCCTGGGGACCCCGGCGGGCGGGCCTGGGTCCTGCCTTCCCCTGTCTCGGAATCGCCGGACCTCATGGAGGTCTGACTGACCCTCTCCCTAGTAATCCGGAGGAAAAATACCCCCCTTTCTTGTAATCCATGCGCACCGGGTGATGGAGGGGGCCCAAGGCGCGAATGTGCCCGACCTCCTGGAGCCCTCGCTGGGATCAGGGAGGCAAATGAGCCCTCATCGGGACTTCCAGGGAAGCCTGGCCATCTGGTCGCCCCATTGGAAAGCATTGCGCGCGACCAGATGGCCGAAGGGGTAGGGGCGACCAGATGGCCGAGGGGAAAGGCGCGACCACATGGCCGGGCTCGAACGGCGACCATCTGGTCGCTCTGTGCCCTAATGAAAGGGCGAGCGGCCGCCGGGGCATAGGGGGCCGGAGGCCCGGGGCCCCAGCTGGGCCTCAGCCATGGGGCTGCGAGGGGGAGCCGATGGGCCCTCCGACCCGGGGCCCGTGGACACCTTGACAAGCAGGAGAAGCGGGGGAGGTCTGCACGGGACCAACGGACCCCCGTCCCGGACCATTGGCGGATCGGCAGGCCAGAGGACGGGCCCCAGGGTGGGAGTGCCCGACACAGGGCCCGGCGGGGCCCCTGGACACCCATCGGGGCTCCCGGGCCCAGAGGCGCAGGGGAAGCCTCCCCGGGCATGCGGGACCCTGTCCCAGGCACCCTGCCAGGCGGCAGGCCTGAGAACGGAGCCCGGGGTGGCGAGGCCACCCTCCCTCCCCGGGACCCTCAGGGGCCCCGGACGGAGCACCTGAACCCAGCCAAGCAGGGGGGGCTCCCCGGGCATGACGGAACCCCGTCTCGGGCCTTTGGCATAGCGGCAGGCCAGGGGATGGGGCCCAGGGCTGGAGCACCTGACCCGGGGCCTGGCGGGGCCCCTGGACCCAGCCGGGGCTCCCGGGCCCACAGACACAGGGGAAGCCTCCCCGGGCCCGCGGGACCCCGTCCCGGGCACCCTGGCATGCAGCAGGCCTGAGGACGGAGCACGGGGTGGGGAGGCCGCCCTCACGGGGCCCTCAAGGGCCCCAGCTGAAGCTCCTGAACCCAGCCAAGCAGGGGGAGGCTCCCCGGGCATGACGGAACCCCGTCTCGGGCCTTTGGCATAGCGGCAGGCTGGGGCCCAGGGCTGGAGCACCCGACCTGGGGCCCGGCGGGGACCCTGGACCCAGCCGGGGCTCCCAGGCCCAGAGGCGCAAGGGAAGCCTCCCTGGGCCCGTGGGACCCTGTCCCAAGCAACCTGCCACATGGCAGGCCTGAGGACAGAGCCCGGGGTGGGGAGGCCACCCTCCCCGGGGCCAGGGCTGGAGCACCCGACCCGGGGCCCGGCGGGGCCCCTGGACCCAGCCGGGGCTCCTGGGCCCACAGACACAGGGGAAGCCTCCCCGGGCCCGCGGGACCCCGTCCCGGGCACCCTGGCATGCAGCAGGCCTGAGGACGGAGCCCGGGATGGGGAGGCCGCCCTCACGGGGCCCTCAGGGGCCCCAGCCAGAGCTCCTGAACCCAGCCAAGCAGTGGGAGGCTCCCTGGGCAGGACGAAAACCCGTCTCGGGCCTTTGGCATAACGGCAGGCCGGAGGACGGGGCCCAGGGCTGGAGCACCCAACCCGGGGCGGTGCCAGGACCCAGCCGGGGCTCCCGGGCCTAGAGGCGCAGGGGAAGCCTCCCCGGGCCCGTGGGACCCCATCCCGAGTAACCTGCCACACGGCAGGCCTGAGGACAGAGCCCGGGGTGGGGAGGCCACCCTCCCCGGGGCCCTCAGGGGCCCCGGCCAGAGCTCCTAAACCCAGCCAAGCAGGGGGAGGCTCCCTGGGCCTGACAGAACCCCGTCTTGGGCCTTTGGCATAGCGGCAGGCCGGGGGACGGGGCCCAGGGCTGGAGCACCTGACCCAGGGCCCGGAAGGGCCCCTGTGTCCCATCAGGGCTCCCGTGCCCAGAGGCGCAGGGTGGGGCCTCCCCGGGCCCACAGGACCCCGTCCCGGGCACCCTGCCACGTGGCAGGCCCGAGGATGAAGCCCGGGGTGGGGAGGCCACTCTCCCCAGGGCCCTCAGGGGCCCCAGCCAGAGCTCCTGAACCCAGCCAAGCAGGGGGAGGCTCCCCGGGCACTATGGAACCCCGCCCTGGGCCCCTGGTGGAGCGGCAGATCGGAGACAGAACCCAGGGTGGGAGCGCCCTCCCCGGGTCCCAGCAGGGCCCCTGGACCCCATTGGGGCCCCCGTTCCCATAGGCGCAGGGTGGGGCCTCCCCGGGCCCGCAGGACCCCATCCCGAGTAACCTGCCACACGGCAGGCCTGAGGTCAGAGCCCGGGGTGGGGAGGCCACCCTCCCCAGGGCCCTCGGGGGTGCCCCTTCAGAGCTCTTGTACTCAGCCAAGCAGGGGCAGACTCCCTGGGCCCTGCGGAACCCCATCTTAGGCCCCGCAAGACTGAGGGGACCCAAGGCGCGGACGCGCCTGACCTCCTGGAGCCCTGGCTGGGATCGGGGAGGCAAACGAGCCCTCATCGGGACTTCAAGGGCAGCCCAGCCATCTGGTTGCCCCATTGGAAAGCATTGCGCATGACCAATGGCCGAGGGGAAAGGCGCGACCAGATGGCCGGGCCCGAAGGACGCCAATTTGCCCACCCCAAGCCTCCCTGGGAGGGCTCCCGACTGCACTTTGGAGGGCTCGGGGGCTCTGCATCCCGGGGGCTCGGAGACCCCGGCTGGGCCTCGGGCCTGGGGTTGCGGACAGGGGTCCCCAACAGACCTCCTACCCAGGGTCCCCCAGGCACCTTGACAGGCAGACGAAGCAGGAGGGAGGCCTGCCCGGGCCCGACGGACCCCCGTCCTGGGACCATGGCGGAGCAGGGGGACGGAGCCCGGTCTCCTGGGCCCGGCAGGAGGTCCCAGGCCGTCACGCACAGGGGAGGGCCCCTCAAGGCCCGTGTCCCGGGCGCCCTGCCACGCGGCAGGCCTGAGGACGAAGCCCGGGGTGGGGAGGGCACCCTCCACCCCAGGGCCACCAAGGGCCCCTGCCGGAGCTCCTGAACCCAAGCCGAGCTGGGGAACGCCCGACGGGCCCCGGGCCCATGGCAGAGCAGAGGACAGAGCCCAGTGTAGGGAGCGCCCGGACAGAGCTCTCGGGCCCGGATGCCCAAGGGAGGACCGCCCGGGCCCGATGGAGCCCGTCCTGGGCACTTTGCTACGCAGCGGGCCGGAGGACGGAGCCCTGGACAGGGGTTGAGGTTTTTGCCCGGCCCTAGCCCATCTGGTCGCCGGCTGAAATCCCCCAGCCCGCGAGGGGTTCCGGCGTGCCCTGTCCCTAGTAATCTGGAGGAAGGGTACCCCCTTTTCTGGTAACCTATGCACACCGAGTGATGGAGGGGACCCAAGGCATGGACGCACCCGACCTCCCGGAGCCCTGGCTGGGATCGGGGAGGTAAACGAGCCCTCATCGGGACTTCCAGGGCAGCCCGGCCATTTGGTCGCCCCATTGGAAAGCATTGCGTGTGACCAGATGGCCAAGGGGAAAGGCGCGACCAGATGGCCCGGCCCGAAGGATGCCCATCAGCCCTCCCTGCGCCTTAAAGGAAGGGCCCCCACCTGCCTTTGGAGGGCTCAGGGGCTCTGCTTCCTCGGGGCTCATCAGAGCCCTTAGTTGGGTCACGGAGATGCGAGGGGGGCCCCCAACGGAACTCTGACCAGGGGCCCGCAGGCACCTTGACACGCAGGCGAAGCAGGGGAGGCCTGCCCTGGCCCGATGGACTCCTGTGACGGGCACCCAGACCCTCGGCTGGCCGCAGGACGTGGGCTCCTGCACCCCAGGGCCTGTCGGAGCCCAGGCCCCTGGCCCGGTCTCTGCTTCTCAACCCAGCCAGGCCGGGGGGATCTGGGAGCCTTCCTGGGCATCAGGGACCCCCGTCCCAGGCAGACGGACCCTCGGCAGGCCACAGGACGGGGCTCCCGCACCCCAGGCTCTGCCAGAAGCCCAGGCCCCGGGCCCGGTCCCTGCTTCTCAACCCAGCCAGGCCGAGGGGATCTGGGAGCCTGCCCGGGCACGAGGGACCCCGTCCCGGGCACACGGACCCTCGGCTGGCCGCAAGACGTGGGCTCCTGCACCCCGGGGCCCGCCAGAGCCCAGGCCCCGGGCCCAGCTTCTGTGGAGGCGGGTGGCGGAACGGAGCAGAGTTCCACTGAGTTTTTTCATAACTCTGTGGAACTCCGCGTAGTGGCACTACGCCAGCTCCGTCCAGGGTTACTTATTTGTAAGATACTTTTCTTTGGTGGTCTGATGGTAAGGCATAAATAGCAACTATAGCGCCTTTTCTCTTTTTGGTTTATTTTGTTTTTGTTCGTTGTTTGAAGAGTCGCAGATACATTAAAGCCACGGAAGGCCCAATTGGAGATTGACAGTCACAGAGCCGGGGGTAAGGGCAGAAATAATTTGTGTGCTGCTATAGGGGGGATATGTTGGGACGTGCGGATGCTCATGTATTGCTTTTAGTACTTTTTAGTAATGCCTTCATGAGATAGGATGTAAAATTTACGTTGTGAATGATGTTGCATCTATTTCGTTTACCATGCTTTTTTCTATACTGTACTGGCATCTTGAGTTTCAGTCCGAGTGGTTTGGGTATGTGTGTGTTTGTGTGAGAGGAAAAGAGGAGAACGAGAGAGAGAGAGGACGAGAGGGAAAGAAAAATAGAGGAGAGAGTTTGTGTGTGTGATGTTGATTGCTACATTTCCATGATTTTTCTGCCATTGTTCCAGTCTTGCTGTTGGGGTCCTGGGTATGTTAGGGTGTTGTAGAACCCACAGATATTTTTCCTGCAATTATTCTGTCTTCCTTCTGGGTCCCTGGGTGTGTTGTGGTTTTATAGAGCACACATATTATCCCCTAATTTTTCTGAATCTAGCAGTGTTTGTGCTGGGGCATTTGCTGTGATATGAGCCTTTTGGAGCCCATACAGATATTTTCCATGACTTTATAGCATTTTCTCTATTCTTCCATCTTAGGTCGTGTGTGATAGTAGAACTAGGGTGCCCAGTGCCCACAGGTTTTAACTAAGTCTGGCAGTTTTCTATTAATTGCATTTTAATGGGCTAACTTTGCCAGAGGACTCTTGGTGAGTGCGTTCATCGGCACAACTCAATATTCACATTACACAGGCAGTTATTTTTTATAGAAAATCATTTGTGAATACATCTGTTCTATGTAGAGAAGTATCATATACACTGTATTATTTAATATGCAGTTCACTCATCTCTGTGAGGCACTGGAATGAAGAAGAGTTTAATGAGTTAATCAATTTGCATTCAAGCGGCTCCTCTGGGATAAGGGCAAACTCACTAACAGAATTTCTGCTCAGATGAGGTGGAGGAGATATCATAGTGGTAGGCTAAATCAAAAGGTGTATGGAGGATGAGCAGAACCTTGTTTCCTTGAAGGCACTAATGTCAAGGTCACAGTCTTGGATGAGTGCAGATTGCGAAGTAGTATTAGAGACTGCTGAATTGCAGTTTCATGTGATGCGTAGAAGATTGTTCTCTGGATTGATCATGAGAGTGTTCACAACTTCTAGCACTGAAGACTGTGTGAATATGATTTCTGGTTTGGTTTCTGAGATCAGTCAGTTAGAGTTAAAGTGCGTGGGGGATTGTTCCAAAGTTTTCGGGTTAGTGACTGTGTTGGGCTCTCAGCAGGTGTGTGGACTGAAGTGTAACGAGAGAGGATGAGGCAAACATTTCCTATGTTGTGAGCACTTGCTGAATGCAGAAATGGAGTGTATTTCATGTATTTGATCCATCATCAGTTTGATGTGAAGTAGTTCATTTTGGGGAGTGAATAAGAGATCTGTGATCTGGTCAGTAATGAGTGGCAGTAATAAAGTAGAAGGGAAGTGTTCACACTTCTCTTGAATCATGTCGAAGAGTGGTTGAGTCCTTCTGCGGAGAGTTAGTTTGTGCATTGTTGTTTTGGTATAGCTGACTGAGGCTGCACTGAGTATGGGTCTGTGTTTGGTTCTTTAGAGCATTTCTCACTTTGTCAGTGAAGGAGTAACTTTTTTCAAATTATGATGCTGACTACCAAGATTTCTGCTGGCAATATGATGTCTGGCTTTGTTCCTGAAGCGTGTGTGGGTGATAATGTAGAGTTAGGGCGAGTGAAAAAGCATGAGCAAGAGGAGTTATAGTTAGTTGCAATGGTAGGCCTGGTATCAGTGTTATTGTCTCTTTCTATGGTCAAATTTTTTTAGGGGCTGCATTGTATCAAATAATTTGTTGAAGGTATGGATGGTGATATCAGAGGCTTGTATCATGACCTTCAAATTCATACAAGCTAATGGGTAGCTCACTTTTCTGGTTATAGTAATCTGAGTAAGAGATTTGTGTGCCTTTTGTAGTTCTGTACCACATCAATTGTAGGTGAAAGCCACCATTGGTGCAATATCAACAGAAGTACAGTCACGTATAGTAAAAGAAAAATCACATTTTAGGTACAAAAAACATTTAGAAGCAAAATCACTGTTAGGAGCAAAATCAATTTAGTGTGCAAAATTAGCCTGGGCAAACAAACAGCTGAAGTGTGACAATGCTTTCAAGTGCATAAACAAAGTTAGAGCAAAAATCAGATTTAGATGCAAAAGGGGGTGTTGACTGCTCAAAAGGAGAATTAGGCATATTTGTAGCGTTTTTTTAGGTTTCGCCTGCACCGTGCTTGTGAAATCAATTGTATTTAATATATCTTAAAAGGGGCTCCTATCAGTGTCCGTTGCCGAAGTAATGTGTTTATCCGCTTTTATGTGGAATCTATTTTTTATGCAAGCCTGCTTGTCTGCTGCATGTTTTTCCATCTCCTTCACCCCCGCCTCATCTTGTAATGTGAGCACTGCTGTAGCTTTAAGAGGGGTGGAGGCTTCTAGTTTAACTCCCTACTGCTTCTGACGGAAACTTGGCAGCATGATAAGATTGAGACATCACAGGTGTTCCCATGGCAGAGCTTGTTGCAAGGTGTCTTTACCCAAGAAACTGGGAAGAACAGACTAGTGTGGACTCCCACGCAGTACAAGCACTTCACTGCGCTGTACACGACGCTCTGGCCTAGCACACAACAGCACGAGCCCCAAGTTGCTTCTAAAACAGCCAAAAAGGCAGTGTTTTAGAAGCCTAAAAGCAGCAGAGCATGGGCGACCTGCACAAAATCACATTTCACCTAGTATCGACTATTGAGTCAGCATACCAGCATCTGCAATTCAGGGTACACATTTCTAAAGCAAGTAACGTGCATATTTCATCAAATATGTGATGCGTGCTATTGTTCGCACAGTACATTGCTGCTTTCGGGGAGCCCTCGGCCTTGAATCCCACATGTGCCACCGATGGGCCACATTTCAATGACTTAATTTAATAAAATGGCGTGTGCATTGCGCACTGCATGTACTTCTCGAGACGCTGCTCTTATCAAACAGTGCAATGCTAGCTCCTGGAACTGTTTTGCATTATACTCTTCGGAGCAGATTTACAAGCCCCTTGCGACACTTTTGAGCCACCGTTGCGTCACTTTTGTGACGCAACGGCGGCGTAAAAAATGCGGCCAATTTACAACATGACGCATCTAGGGAGAAGCGTCATGTTGCAAAGCCCTGCATCACATTATACATGCGTCAGGTATAATGTATGCATGGTGGGCGTTCCCACGCAGGAAAGCCTCATAAAAGTGGCGCAGTGTAACCGCCGGACCGCCAACCACTAACACAAAAGGACAACTAAAATATATTGTTACCCAAGTCACTGTTCAGCGCACACCCACTTCCCCAGATTGCTCCTTATGTAGAGTTTTCTTCCCTTTTTAGGTTTTGCTATTACATCAATAAATTCTATTATTTCCCTCTTTCATTTCATTTTTCAAGATTTCGCTACTACTTACCCGCACTATACCACTAGTAACAGCACAATACATTGCCTTTTCTTACAAAAATAAGTCATAACACTTTAACAGACTTTCTGTAACTTATATTGTACATCTACTCAGCAAGCTACAACCTACAATAAAAAAACAGCGTATTTTTTATCACAAAGGCGAAACCTAATGCATTTACCAATGCTTGTTTTTGCTGTGGTTTCACTTAGCTGTAAATTGCAAAGGACAAGAAAGAACCAGCTCTTATGATAAAAAAACAGCCATAGTTCATTTCCGTATCCCTGATGCCCTTGGGTGGGGTGGTAGTGATATTTCGTTCCTTTCAACTGTTATTTGTCCTCATAAATAAAGTTTTTCAAAGATGTGTGTGGAAATGACAAAATGCATAGGCACTGTAGGTTCAATGCCATCCTTTGCATTTTTATGTTTTCAGAAGTTGCAGAAGAGAAGTTTCAATGCTCCCTGTTCCTAAAACCGTCTAGTTTGAATCCTACATGCCCTCCTGGTGATAGTCTCATTTTCCTATCAACACTGCAAAATGTATGACTGCACAATCCTCATGTGGGTTGATACAGAATGCGAAAGACACTTCAAACAAGAAATATAATAACTGAAATAACTGAAGGGGTCGCCCAAACCAGGCAGCGACTGTAGGGAGATGACCCAAAGCCCTACTCTGTGTATTTGTGTTTAAGCTGTCTTGCAGCGCCTAGGTAAAAAATAACTGTTGAAACTAACTGTTTCTATGGTGAGTTAGTATTTGAGATTATCAGTATAAACTAGTATACTCAGTTTGTGTTGGGGCGTCCGTGGTTTGACAAGTCCAACAGGGAGATGGTAAGCAGTGCACTCACAGGGTTCTATGGTATATTGGGAATGTTTTTATTAAATTATTTTATTAATTTTTTCAAAGTTAAGCATACAAACAAAACATTCCCCTGTGTCAGCCCCTCCCACTCTTTACAAGAAAAAGAAATACGCAAATCTACAGCATTCAGCAATTACTGAACAGCATCAGTAAGTAATTGCCCCAGACTAGTGTGTTTTGGGACTGTTGATGCAGTCGTGCAGACCTCTTCCTGCTGCTGCTTTTATTTAGCTTCACCAATTGCCCAACTGCAAATATGGTGAAAGTTTAAAAACATATGCAAAAGGTAGAAAGCAGCTTGCTTTGCAACTTCATGCGCTAAAATATTTCACAAAAGAAATAACTAAATGCATTAATATAAATGATTAAGAAATAGTAAACATGACTTACCACCACCCCATTGTTCCAGTGCCTACACCTCCAGGCTGACAACAGTGCGAAAAGGTCAGCCCACGAGTAGTGGACAATCTGAAGTGAGAGCATGGCACATCCCTCTACGCACAAACTTCTAATGTACATGCCTCTTGGAGAAATGGTGGTCTTACGCTAGCTTTCCACAAGCCAGTTGCTTATAGGCCAGGTGACTGTGCACACAAAAATAGCACTGTTTACACTGCCTATCCCCCCTCCCATTCACAAACAAACATGTTGCACCTGCTGTCTGGGCAGCCTGGCCCTTGTCTGCCATGCTGATTGACATAAAAAGGACGACAAAATGTAAAAAAATAAAACATTTAATCAAAAAAACTCACAAAAAAGGAAAACAGAGAAGTCAGCAGCAGCTAGCAAACAATGTAGGGAAGTGAGGGTGGGACAGAAAAAAACAGGACAAACACTAACAAAATACAGACGCATTGCCTGCTGAAAATCATGGGAAAATGGCTGACACTCATGTACATGCAGCACAATACTTCTACCTTGGTTTCATGTGACACTACACAAGCATTTTGTACGTGAGTGCACACCTTGCATAGCTTTACCTCTACACTGGCAAGGGAATGATACCTCAAATTACCTACACATAAACAATGTTGAATAAAGGGAGTATGCAGTATTAACCCATGCCTGCCTAAGTGAAGTATACACACAGCATCAAAGGATGCCTCAAGGACATTTTATATGTTATGGTAGCCAATGGCTTAAACAAGCAGTCATTTTTTGGGGTGTTTTATTTATTGAACAGCGGCGGTTCCTCCATTAGGTCAGAGGAGCGTCGCCCCGCCTGCTGCGACGCTTCTTCGTCCTAAAGGGGGAAGAATACATTAACATTATTTAATTAGCCTCAATCTCACCTTGCTGCCAGCGAGTGCGGGGGCCGACGTGATTGCTGCTGACTGACAGCAGCAGGGATGACACCGAAAGTGTGTAGTGCGCATGTTGGATTGGCTGGCTGTCTTGCGACGGCTAACCCGGCATGCGTACTTGTATGGCACACATCCAGCAGCCGTGGAATTTAGGACTAAGGCCTCAGTCACAAAAGGAGCGCTGGCTTAGCCTGCTCCATCCAATCCTGCAGCTGCTCTCATACTGAAATCAGCATGAGACTGAGAGCAGCTGCAGGATTGGTTATATTTTCACGTTGGGCCATGTGTAGGAAACTGGCGCAAACCAGCATATTTCCAATGGGGCTTTGAGGGGGCGGCCGAACGCAAGTGAGGCTCGCACCCCCGGGGTTCTTTGGGCGGTGGAACAGCCCGGAGGCCATTGGGCTTGCTTTGGTCTATCTTTGGGCTGGCGGGCGGGGGGTTTAAAGCCGGCCATTTCGGTCGCCGTGAAACCATTTTAGGAAGGTGACACGGCGACCGGCTAGGTTTAGGGTCACCTCCTTGTTTTTCCTCATTAGTATAGTGCACGTATTTTGCGATCCGTCCTGCTCCTCGCATCCTTCTGTAATTAAAAAAACACGACGTTGTACGTCTGACGCACGTGCGCGTCAGACGTACAACGTAGTGTTTTTTTAATTACAGAAGGACGGAGAGTGGCCAGGCAGGGTAGGCGGCAGACAACAGGTAAGTGGCTTCTTTTACATTTTTAAAGACTTTGGGAGGGGGGAAGGAGGGAGCGTAGCGGAGCCTAGCATATTTCCACAGAGTTTTTTTTAAACTCCGTGGAAATACGCGTAGCGGCACCACGCCTGCTACGCCCAGGGTTAATTCAGTGCTGGATATTGAAGAGCTTATCCTCAGTAGGCGGGAGAGTATGGAGGCGCACAGAGGCCAACCAGAGCAAGGGGGGGAGCATGGGAGGACATACAGCTGGACTATGACGAGGACAGTTTAGAGGAGGGGGAGATAGTGGAGGAAGAGGGGGAGAGGCCACACGGGGTGAGGGGGGGGAGAGGAGTAACGACATGTCTAGTCTTTTACAGAATAAAGGAGAAAGAGATTTTCGCCCGGCTCTGGCAACGCAACCTGCTGCACGACTGGTTAGGCGGCTGGATCCGGTTCGGACACCGACCTTGGCGCCAGGTAAGAAAGGGGGAGAGTATGTTCGGCAAGCCGGGTGCAAGCGCAAAGTGTCCACAGGGACTGATGCAAGCGGGGCAGAAATTGAAGGGAAGGTCAAATTACGGAAAGGGCGATATGTGCGGGACGCAGGAGTAGGGACGGAAGGGCAGAAAGCAGAGGGAAAGGGGGAGACGGGCAAGGCAGCGGGGAAGGTAGGGGAAGACAGGCAGAAGGACGCAGGGGAAACGGACAACGACAAGGAGGGCAAGACAGGAGATGGGGCGGGGACAGGGAGTAGCGAGGTCAAACTGCCAAAAATGCCATACATGGGGGTGACAAAGCCATTGGGGGCCCATCTAATGCTGGCCACGAAGGAGAAAATATGGAAGGGAGAGTATGTGGAAACGTTGAAGCTCCTGCACAGGGAATTGCGGTCCAAAGAGGGATCAAAGAAGGAAGAGTTAGAGCTCTCGAAAAGGCCCAGGGTATCCATTACCATAGAAAACTGGACGGCAGCTTTTCTGATATTTGCAAGTGTGTACTGTAAAAAGTACCCAGACAGGTGCATGTCCCTTTTCAAGTATATGGACGTGGTCAGGAGAGCACAGTTAACGTATGGGGGATATGCTTGGTCACATTACGACGAGGAATTTAGGACCAGGCTAGCTTGGGATCCAGAGGCAAAGTGGGGGGAAATTGACTCCGACTTAAACCAGCAAACCATGGGGGCAGTGAAATTCGGGAAAACGACTTTTACTGCCAGCGGACTTTCTTTAGTTTACCGGCCCTTTCAGAACCGCCCCACCTGGGGGGGTGGGCTACACAGCAAAATCTGCGGGCAGTGGGCCTGGGGCATGCCGGGACTACAACAAAGGGACTTGCTCCAGGGACTTTTGTAGATTTAGGCACGAATGCTCTAAGTGTTCAGGAAAGCACCCACTGGTGCAGTGCTTTGGAACAGGATACACGGGACAGGGCCAACAAGGGGGACAGAGTGCGCAGCAGCACGGGGGCTACAACAGTCAGCAGGGCCAACAGGGGGTGGGGGGCAGAGGTGGAAGAGGAGCACAGGGATATATGGGAAAAGGCTCATACGCCCATTGATATGGGGTGTCTGGATGCCTGGCTGAGACATTACCCAGATGAGCAGGATGCACAAATTTTGAGTAACGAGTTTAGAGAGGGTTTTAGGTTGGGTTACGAGGGACCATGGGCAGCACGCTGGGCAGAAAACTTGAAGTCTGTAGCGGCACACAAGGCAGTAGTTTGGGACAAATTGATGAATAAAGTTGCGGAGGGGCGCATGGAGGGCCCGTTTGAGGAATGCCAGATCAAGGACTTGATCATTTCCCCAGTGGGGGTGGTCCCCAAAAAAGAGCCGGGCCAGTATCACTTGATCCAGCATCTGTCCTGGCCAAAAGGGGGGTCAGTGATTGATTTCACAGCTGAGGAGCTAACATCGGTGTCATACTCGTCAGTGGACGTAGCCAGGGGACTGGTGGTAAGGGTTGGCAGAGGTGCTGAGATGGCAAAATGCGACATTAAGGCTGCATTCCGGCTCCTGCCAGTACACCCTGAGGACTTTCAGCTGCTGGGTATTCAGCTGGACGGGAAGGTCTTTGTGGATAAGGCCTTGCCCATGGGATGCTCAGTATCATGTGCTCTATTTGAGAAGTTCAGTTCGTTTTTACAATGGGTGTTCTCATGGAGAACAGGAAAAGAGACGGTGACAAACTACCTTGATGACTTCTTCCTAGTGGGACGGCCCGGTTCTGTGGACTGTCAGCAACAGCTGGCAAGTTTTAAAGAGCTCATGGGGACACTGGGGGTGCCCCTGGCGCCGGAGAAAACACAAGGTGCAAGTACGGTGTTGTCATTTCTTGGTATTGAATTGGATTCAGTAGCCATGGAGGTGCAGCTACCGACTGACAAAAAACTGCAGATGAGGTTGTTGATTGACGATATGTTAGCTAGGGAAAAAGTGACAGTAAGGACAGTACAAGTGCTGTTAGGACATCTGAACTTTGCCTGCAGGGTGGTCAGGGCAGGGAGAACCTTTTGCAGGAGATTGGGCAAGTCACTGGCGGGTCTGACGTTGCCACATCACCACATGAGACTGTCAGCAGGGACGAAAGAGGATCTACGCATGTGGTGCAGATTTTTAGAGGAATTCAATGGGATTCCTATGGCCGACCCGGCGGATTGGGTCTGGGATGTATAGATATGGACAGATGCAGCAGGAGCCTGTGGTTTTGGGCTGTACTGGCAGGGTAGGTGGTGTGCTGAGGAGTGGCCGCAACAGTGGGAGAATGGAGGGAGGAGTATTGCCTTCTTGGAGATGTTCCCATTGGTAGTGGCTGTGACAGTCTGGGGGGGGAGCCTGGCACATAAGAAGGTCATTTTCAGAGTGGATAACATGTCAGTGGTGCAGGTGGTGAACAGACAATCAGCCAGGGATGAGCAGGTTTTGAAGTTGTTGAGAGTGTTCATATTGAGTTGTTTGAAGCACGACATTCAGTTTCGAGCAAAACACATCCCTGGGGTGAACAATGACATCGCTGATGCTTTGTCTCATTTGCAGTGGGAGAGGTTCCATGGGCTGGCCATGGAGGCGGACATCCTCAAGACCCCGGTGCCGGCGGGAATGTGGTCTGTAGGAGACAAAGGATGCTGCAATTGGTGGTAGAGTCGTTAGCGGTTTCCACGAGAAAGGCATACGGCCAAGCGTGGCTGGAGTTTCTGCAGGGGGGGGCACAGAGAAGGGCAGGAGTCTGGGCAAGGGAGGAAGACGTCATCCAATTCATCATGTCCATGATAGAGAGAGGTTTATCGAGAGTCACCATTGCAGCAAAGTTAGCAGGGATCGCATTCATGGGCAAGCTGTGGTGGGGCTATGCGCCATCAGCAGCGGAATTGGGGAAGCGCATGATCGAGGGCTGGGCTAGGCAGTTGGGTAAGGGACAGAGAGTCAGGAGGCCGCTGTCAATTGGGCTGTTGGCCAAGATTTCGGCTGCCCTACCGGGGATATGCTACTGCTAGGAGGAGGCTATCTTATTCTCAGCCTTAATGTTGTGGTTGTATTTCGTGGCTTCAAGAGTCTCAGAGCTGCTGGGGAGGAGGGGGACACCAGGGCTTCTTTGGGTGGAGGTAGTGGTGCAGGACATAGGAAGCAGGGCTGTTCATATCCTCCTCAAGCAATCAAAGGCTGACCAGAGAAGTGCGGGGAAATGGGTAGTAATGAGGGACAGCAAGGACACAAGGGTATGCCCTGTGCGGTGGGGCAACACTTTGAAGGGAGGGTATGGGGGGAGGCAGGGGAAGTTTTTCGCAGAAAATCAGGACGAAGGGTGACAGCAGCTCAGCTTTTGGAGGTCATGAGAAGGGCTCTGCAACAGGTGGAAGAAGTCCCTGGGGATTTTGGCACGCATTCTTTCAGAATAGGGCTGACCTCAGACGCTGCGCGTGCGGGGTGGGGTCCAGAGAAATTAAGGCGGCTGGGGCGCTGGTCCTCGGATTGCTATAAACAGTACATCAAGAAGGGAGGTGGGGATAATGTTGCTATGTAGTTTTCCTTTTCTCACGCATGTGTCTTTTCAGGTGCAGTAGCGGGACTGGAGTCGGCGTCACTATCAATTTGGATAGTTGGGCACTCTTTTGTGAAATGGGCGGAAAAGCATGAGATTCAGAAAGGGAAAGGTGTAAATCTTGGTCTGGACCCAGCACTGTTTAGCATTTGTTGGCACGGAAAAGGTGGCATGCGTTGGCACGAACTGATACCAAGTTTAAACTTGTTGTTGCATCGCAATACATGTCTTGATGTTTTAGTAATTCACTTGGGGGAGAACGATTTAGTGGTGTCCAAGGGTTTGGCATTGATAAAGCAAATGAAAAGGGATTTGTTAGAGATTAAGCAGAGGTGGTCAGGTTGCAATGTAATCTGGTCCGAATTCATACCTAGAAGGCAGTGGAGGGGGGCCGAAAGACCCGCCGCCATTGACAAAGCCAGAAGGAAGATAAATAGGGACATGAGAGTTTTCTGTAGGGAGGCAGGTTTTAGGAGGGTGGAGCACCCGGAATTGAAATATACGGCAATATATTTTTTCAGAGGGAATGGAGTCCATTTGTCTCGCTACGGTATGGAATTGTATCTTATACAGATTAAAGAAGTATTGGACAGGACATTAGATATTCGTAGGTACCCCAGAGTTCCCTAAAGGGGGGGTCAGAAAAGTCTGGGACTGTTTCTGAGTGGCGTCTGGTACCTAGTTATGTACAGGTTTACAGTTTACTTTAGGGTTGGGAACAAGTTACTATGGGAACAGGTAATAAGGTTAAGATAGGAGATAGTTAGTTAGTTAGTTAGTTAGTTAGTTAGTTAGTTAGTTAGTTAGTTAGTTAGTTAGTTAGTTAGTTAGAGAAGTAGCGAAGACGTTACAGGGTTTAAAGGTTCAACAGTTAATGAATGAGTTGGGGTTGTTAAATAGTTGCAAATAAAGGAGAAGTCTGGGGAAACATTAGGGGTGGGGGAGGAGGATGAGTAGATGAAGCAATGTATAGTTAGGTCTAGTTTTGTACGGCAAGGCCGAGGGTATTGTTTTGTAGGTGCACCTGTCTTCAATAAAGCGGCCTTTTTCACACTTTATAGCGCCTCATTGTGTCCGTCTGTTCCTTTGCGGCCCAATGGGGCTTTGGGGGGCTGCCGAACGCAAGTGAGGCTCGCACCCCCGGGGTTCTTTGGGTGGTGGAACAGCCCGAAGGCCATTGGGCTTGCTTTGGTCTATCTTTGGGCTGGCGGGCGGGGGGTTTAAAGCCGGCCATTTCGGTCACCGTGACACCATTTTAGGAAGGTGATACGGCGACCGGCTAGGTTTAGGGTCAGCTCCTTGTTTTCCCTCCCCCCCTCCCCTTAAAATGGGTTTTTGGGGGGTCCTGTAGCCTGGGGTCTTCTTCACTGAAGGCAGGTGCATCTGGCGTAGGGGGCAGTCAAGAACATAGGCATTTGGTTGTCGCTGGAGGCAGGTGCAAGGCGTCTGGTACGTAGTTATGTACAGGTTTACAGTTTACTTTAGGGTTGGGAACAAGTTACTACGGGAACAGGTAATAAGGTTAAGATAGGGGATACTTAGTTAGTTAGATATTTAGAGAAGTAGGGAAGAGGTTACAGGGTTTAAAGGTTCAACAGTTAATGAATGAGTTGGGGTTGTTAAATAGTTGCAAATAAAGGAGAAGGCTGGGGAAACATTAGGGGTGGGGGGAGGAGGATGAGTAGATGAAGCAATGTATAGTTAGGTCTAGTTTTGTACGGCAAGGCCGAGGGTATTGTTTTGTAGGTGCACCTGTCTTCAATAAAGCGGCCTTTTTCACACTTTATAGCGCCTCATTGTGTCCGTCTGTTCCTTTGCGGCCCAATGGGGCTTTGGGGGGCTGCCGAACGCAGGTGAGGCTCGCACCCCCGGGGTTCTTTGGGTGGTGGAACAGCCCGAAGGCCATTGGGCTTGCTTTGGTCTATCTTTGGGCTGGCGGGCGGGGGGTTTAAAGCCGGCTATTTCGGTCACCGTGACACCATTTTAGGAAGGTGATACGGCAACCGGCTAGGTTTAGGGTCAGCTCCTTGTTTTCCCTCCCCCCCCTCCCCTTAAAATGGGTTTTTGGGGGGTCCTGTAGCCTGAGGTCTTCTTCACTGAAGGCAGGTGCATCTGGCGTAGGGGGCAGTCAAGAACATAGGCATTTGGTTGTCGCTGGAGGCAGGTGCAAGGTGTCTGGTACCTAGTTATGTACAGGTTTACAGTTTACTTTAGGGTTGGGAACAAGTTACTACGGGAACAGGTAATAAGGTTAAGATAGGAGATACTTAGTTAGTTAGATATTTAGAGAAGTAGGGAAGAGGTTACAGGGTTTAAAGGTTCAACAGTTAATGAATGAGTTGGGGTTGTTAAATAGTTGCAAATAAAGGAGAAGGCTGGGGAAACATTAGGGGTGGGGGGAGGAGGATGAGTAGATGAAGCAATGTATAGTTAGGTCTAGTTTTGTACGGCAAGGCAGAGGGTATTGTTTTGTAGGTGCACCTGTCTTCAATAAAGCGGCCTTTTTCACACTTCAGTAAAGGAGGCTTCCCAATCCCGAGGCAATCTGATGGAACGAAACCGAGCGAAACCATGAAGCCAGACCGAGGTAAATTACTTAGCCTTCTCTCTTTTTTTAATCTTACCTGCCAAGGGCTCCTCTTTCGAGGGCACACGTGGGTGGTGGATTCATGCCACACCTTTGTCATGGCACTTGGACTTATGGTTAATGTAGTTTGTTTACTTTAGTACTGAGAAGCTGTTCAACTAAAGGGAAGAGAAAGTTAAGCATAATCCTCCTCTTCCCTGCCCGGCATAGAATTAAAACTTTCAGGTTGGATGTTTTTTTTTTTCTGTGGCTTTTAGATGACAAATTGCACGGGTCTGACTTTCAGGCTATGTTCGGGAGGGTTTGGGCTATATTTTTGTTTCACAAGAAGGCCTGCAGTAATACTGCTAATTGGACAAGAAAAGAGAAAGAGCAAGAGAGTGGGAAGAAATGAACGAGAGGGATGCATGAAGGGAGAGTGTCTGTGAGAAAGAGAGAGATAAAGAGCGAGAAAGAGAGAGTTAATGGAGAGGAATTAAAAATAACGAGGCAGGCCAAGAGGGACAGAGAGAGGGAGAGAAGAAAAAGAGAGAGGTTTAAAGAGAAATGATAGCCAGCAGAAGAGAGTGAATTAGCAACAGAGGGGGGAGAAGAAAGAGGGAGGGGCAAGAAAGAGACATAAAAAAGTGTTAGAGACTGAGAAAGAGGGAAGGGGAAAAGAGAGAGAGGAGGATGAGGAAGAGCGTGCAGGACATACTTTAGTGAAGCACAACATAATGATTGCTGAGTCTTTAGCGCTGGAACTGCTGGTGTCACTGAGTGAACCAAAGCGCTAGAGAGGCCATAAAGTATCTGGTAATTGTGTGTGAGGAGAGGAGAGGAGCTGACAGTGCCAGAGCAGTGCAGCCATTCTATTCATGAACTGGAATGGGTGAGCTCTAACGGCACTTCCCCTAAATTTGAGAGTGGTGTGCAGGGAAGCACATTCAGCAAGAGGTGGAAGGGGTCGGAAGGCCGAGTGACGGTGGGGATTATAAAAACCCCAGCCCAGTCTGTGCGTTTGGTGGCCAAAGGACTGCATAGATCGAGGCCAGATGCAGAAACATGATGTTCTAAAGCACTCCTGAAACAAGCCAAATTTAACCCCACTAGAGCCAAGAGAGAGAGGTTTCAGCCCAACTGCGAAGGATGGCCATGTTATTGGGCACTGTTGTGCTTGAGGCGTGTCTGACTTCGAGTAAAGACGATTAAAAGCATGATTTGGTCATTTTGTTAAACATTTATTCAGGGAGTACAAAACAGTAGGAGCAGGATATAAAGGGGGTGGGTTCGGATTTTTAAGCTTAATAACTTGAATACATTTGGGAATTGTGCAACTCTTTGGTCTTAAACTAAACATGAGGCAGGAGGACGCTGAAAAAAAAACTATGCAGAGCTCTTCTAGTGCGCTTTTGTCTGTTATGGCAAATTACCTCAAAGGTAAGTTAGCTCAGTGAACAAAGCACGCATTGTAGAGATCTTCCTGTAACCTAAAGGGCATCTGTAATTTGGCATGCATACTAAGACTCGTTTCAGACTCGTATTTTTGAAGGAGGGGAAAGGTAGCTGGTGAGAAATCCAAAGAGTTTAAATGGGCAAGTGTAATTTACAAGCCTATATTCTTGACACATTTTATTTAAAATGGTTTTTCCTACCTGATGTTCGCGTGTTAAATTGCTATCCGGAATCGTAGTACAATTTTGACATTTCAGTATTGACTTAACTAAGGCAAATATTTCGTTGTTTACACAAGGACAGCATCAAATTTAATTATATGAAGTTTTTGGAGAAAGTTTTACTGTGGTCATCAAAACTAGCTGATTACCACATTCAAAGATTACTCTGATAAAGTTAATAAACGAGCGCTCATTTAGACCCCATCTTGACAAATAATGTAGCTCCAGATTGGCTTGTGGCTTGTCTCAGCTTGCGTGTTGTTTTGTGTATGTATGTAGTTGCGCGCAGCACAGCCCTAGTGGTCGTGTTATTGTCTCAGGCTTCTTGTGATTCAGAACAGGTACCTAGGACTATGGGAGAGAACGATAAGTGTGATCTAGCTAAACTAGCAGGTTGTGTTTGGATAGGAGAGCAGCTGATTCACACAAAAGCAGGCTTGTCCTTAAGTGCAAATGGTGTTGCTGAAGTGCGAAAGCAATGTATATAAACACAGGACTAGACTGACAGAAATAACCAGCAGTACAGCCAATATGTAGATGTGTTTCTATAAACCTTTTCCAGTTTCCCTGAGAAGGTAACATTGGAAATCGGATCTATTGGTCCTGAAAGGCAGCTCGACACGGCCATATATGTATATATACCTTTAATGTCAGCGTTGCCAGCCAGACCCCTTCCAAAAATGTTTGTTTCGTTTAGCTCATTTTGATATGTGTTGTGGCCTTTCCCCATATTTTTCAAAGTCTCTGTATGTAAGCAACCATTCCTACACTGCGAGGTTTGTGACATCACCATCTGTACTAAACGATCTTCTTTGTCTGAAACCACATAATTTGGCTCATTATGTTACTGCTTTGGACGCGTTGTCTGCACTGTTGAGTCACAGTATACTCTAGCACAACAGTATGCTTCTGTAAAGCTGTTTGAACATATCTGGGATTTGTAGTTTGTTATGGTTATCGTATAGTGGTGTGTTTCTGTAATACTTACAGTTATATGGGTTTTGTTTTCTGCCTTATGGTAGGACCATGGATGGTCTTAGAATACAGAGATATTTTTATTGAAAGATCACCAGAGGCGCCATAATATGCATAATAGTATCAGCCTGTGTTAAGAGTTACAGGCTTAAATTCTTTTGCGCCCTAATGATGCCCTAACTGCAATTGCTTTATTGACTTGCTTGCTTTCTCAAATTTGCTTGAAAATGCACCACTTGCCCACTCTTTTTCAAAATTTTCCCCAGGAGAGAACCTCCCCAATCCTCCTTATGGCAGTCAGACTCGCTCGCCACAAGGCACTCATCCAAAACTTTTACACCACTTTCAAATGTCACCAGCCGCCACTGCTATTGAAAAAGGAACAAACTCCTGCTGGTGCTTGAATGCTGGTAAGGAGTTTCCTGGTGCATAACACTTTATGGGCACTTGTAGCAAAAAAACTGGGCACCCTGTATTCCCTAGAACAAGGGTAATTAAACTACGAAAAACAAGTGTTCTACAAGGATTTCAATTAATTAGGTATGCTGAAACGCAGACGAGACGCATATTGCCACAGATGTACATTTAGTACGCAGTGGCATTCCCATCCACATTTTGGAACAGAAAAAAATATTAGTGGGATTATCTTTCATCTGAACTTGCCCCTGATTTATCAGGCTAGGTCACTACCATATCTCCGTCCTGATGAAGACCCCGGATGATTTGTCTAATTAAGGGGTCGTAACGTCAACTTCACAGATGCACCTACCCATATCATTCATTGCTGGATACCCAAACTCTAATGTTCGCAACGTTGGGCCTAATTCAGAAAGGTAATCTGAGACAAAAGTCTAACTTTTGGTGTTCACAGAGGTCATTTACGAGTCGTATCTTTATGTCCGCAATCGGGCCGGAATCTCTGCAATCGGGCTGGAATCTCTGCACCCAGGCCGGAATCTCCGCACCCGGGCCAGACTCTCTGCAGTTGGGGCGGAATCACCGGCTCAGGCCGGATGAAGTGTAATCACCTACACCCGCAGTCAATTGACACCACCTGCAAGACCTGCACTACAAACCAAATAAAAGCAGCACAGTCAATCAATCAATCAATCAATCAATCAATCATATCATTTGTAAAGCGCACTACTCACCCGTGAGGGTCTCAAGGCGCTGGGGTGGGAAATGCTGCTCCTGCTCGAAAAGCCAGGTCTTGAAGAGTTTTCTGAAGGTCAGCAGGTCTTGGGTCTGCCGTAGGGGGATGGGGAGGGTGTTCCAGGTCTTGGCGGCGAGGTGGGAGAACGATCTGCCACCGGAGGTCGCTCTTCGGAAGCGGGGGACAGTGGCGAGGGCGAGGTCGGCGGAGCGGAGCTGGCGGGTGGGGGTGTAGAAGCTGAGTCGTCTGTTGAGGTACGTTGGTCCGGTGTTGTGGAGTGCCTTGTGTGCGTGGGTGAGGAGTTTGAAGGTTATCCTCTTGTTGACCAGGAGCCAGTGTAGGTCTCTCAGGTGGGGTGTGATGTGGCTGTGGCGAGGGATGTCGAGGATCAGGCGTGCAGAGGCGTTCTGGATGCGTTGGAGCCGTCTCAGGAGTTTGGCCGAGGCTCCTGCGTAGAGGGCGTTTCCGTAGTCCAACCTGCTGCTGACGAGGGCCTGGGTGACCGTTCTTCTCGTTTCAGTGGGGATCCACTTGTAGATCCTGCGGAGCATGCGGAGGGTGTTGAAGCAGGCGGAGGAGACGGCGTTGACCTGTTTAGTCATGGAGAGGGTGGAGTCGAGGATGACCCCTAGGTTGCGTGCGTGGTCGGTGGGTGTTGGGGCGGTTCCCAGTGCGGTCGGCCACCAGGAGTCGTCCCAGGCCGAAGGGGTGGATCCGAGGATGAGGACCTCCATCTTGTCCGAGTTCAGCTTCAGTCGGCTGTTCCTCATCCATTCAGCGACGGCCTTCATTCCTTCGTGAAGGTTAGTTTTGGCGGTGTGGGGGTCCTTGGTGAGGGAGAGGATCAGCTGGGTGTCATCGGCGTAGGAGATGATGTTGAGGTCGTGCCGACGGGCGACGTGGGCGAGCGGTGCCATGTAGATGTTAAACAGAGTTGGGCTGAGGGAAGAGCCCTGGGGTACGCCGCAGATGATCTCGGTGGCTTCGGAGCGGAAGGGGGGAAGGCGGACGCTCTGTGTTCTGCCGGAGAGGAAGGAGGTGGTCCAGTCCAGGGCCTTCTCCTGGATCCCGGCATTGTGGAGGCTTGTTCGTAGTGTGTGGTGGCAGACCGTGTCGAAGGCGGCTGACAGGTCCAGGAGGATGAGGGCCGCCGTTTCTCCGTTGTCCAGCAGGGACTTGATGTCATCGGTGGCGGCGATGAGGGCAGTCTCGGTGCTGTGGTTGCTGTGGAACCCGGACTGGGAAGGGTCCAGGATGTTGTTCTCCTCGAGGTAGCGGGTCAGTTGTTTGTTGACAAACAAACAAGGCCCAGGTTTGGCAACACAGAGTTCCTGCATGCCTGCTCTGTGCCTTGCCCCAAAAAATGTTACCCCAGAGGAGGAAGAAAAACTATACTGAGGAGGAGACCACCATGATCCTGGAGATCATTGTTAAGCACCCCAAAAGGTTCCATGGTCCCCCCTCTTACAGCACTAGTGGCACACAGAAGGTAGCCCTATGGCAGCATTTAGCCACTGCAGTCACAGCATTGGGGGAGGATGTCCGCACTGTAACTGACATAGAATAAGAAGTGGCAAGATGAGAAGAGGCAGGAAAAGGAGAAGTACACCAGGATTGAGGTGGCCAGAGTTCTCCCTGGTGTACAATATGACACCCGCCTCCATCTCACCCCACTAGAGGAGGATGTCCTCAACACCATGCACCCCCACATGCTCCATGGGCTGCCTGTGAGTGATGTCCAGAATGTGGTACCAGTTAAACGTGATGACAATAACATGGATATGAAATGTTTGCCTGCGTTGCACCACATTTGTGACTATGGAAGTTGTTCCAAATATGTGTAAAAAGCATAGCGAGTCAGAGTCTCATGTGTCTCCTTTCGCACATTGCACTAAAAGTCCCAGAATCCTTTGTGATACAAATGGCAAATCCCATTTCCTCAATCCCAAACAGTGCCCAGCACTGCTGGGGTATTTACCTAACACTGGTAAATGGCAATAAACAAAGTGCCCCTTCTACTTAGCATTACAGTTAGCATGTAGAGGCAGTGAAGATATTTGTGACAAGTTGCACATGTACATTTTTTGATTGCTGACTTTTCTCTGTTCTCCTCTAGTGCCAAATGTAGCCAGAGGACAGTCATCCACTTTAGCAGAGGTCTCTGTATATGCTGGGAGGCAACAACATCAGCCACAGCAATCCATATCACCATCTCAAACTGGTAAGTAAAAGTGGTCAGGAGAGGGTCCAAAAGCCTACATTGTTAGCAGACAAGCCATGAACATATTACATGTATTCCATCAGACCTGTGAACTGAACTCTGAAATCGAGTGCCTCACATGTGGTAACTGGAATGTTTAACCACACACATAAAGATGGGAAGGCCTTTGAATTCAGTGATTATTTGGTAGACTGTTTTCTGGGAAAACCCTCAGGGTTTTTAATACTGCCCTCACCCACTAGATAGTGGAATGCTTCATCATAGTGCCGCTTTTACACCCTGCTGCAGGCCAACATACAGGGTGGAACGAAAAAGTATTTTTTGAAAAACTCTAGGGATCCATTTATGCAGAGGCAGTGGTTTTGGTTAAAACTATCTAGTAGGGTACCCTCTATATCACTTTATTCTTGGGTCCTTCCTGATAGGGTTAAAAAATATATATTACGGGTGTACTAAGGGAATTAGTGTCCCTGTCACCCTTTCTGCTTCATATCATCGACATGTTTCTTGCCAATTTTGCTAGCCCCCTAGGGGTCTATGGCATTCCTCAGGATGTAGATCCTGTATTATCCTCCCTACTATTTATTTCCTAGGTGAGTATTGTTGTGTATACTTAACTGTCCCGTTATAGTAACACATCGGGAAATTCCTATAACAACATACAAATAAAAATGAACATTAGTTTCTGTATATGTGAGTAACTCCTCGATATATTATGTGGGATTAACACACCATGCCACTTATGTGTTACCCCTATCATTGGTTTTCCCCACTTCATATATTTTGTGCATATTTGTATCCTTGTTGTGATTTTCTGTGTTATTATTTCACACCCACACTGCACACCCCCAGATAGCACAGTAACACATGGCAATTATTTGTAAACACCTGTGTCCGTTACCAGTGTTGTCGTGCCACCCAAGTTGTTTTATATGGAGCCTTTGTGTCCCTTACCCAAGTTTCATCTATTTGCTCCGGAAATCAGGGAGAGAGTGGGACATCGTCCTAATGTCACACTCTAGGGAAGGAAACGTGATATATTTTAGTTGTTAAGGTATTTCTTAAGTCGGTAGTGTCACGTGGTGTAATTGCAGTACTTTCTATTCAATACTGGATCACACCACATAAAAGACTAGGCTCCTCTCGCATTCCCGGTATGTTTGTTAGTTTATACTTTTTCTACACTTATTTTCTCCTCATTGTTTTGAGAACGCGATATATTCTCTGTTGTGTTTTACACTTATAAAGTTAAATTAAGTTTAAAATTATCCAACCCGCTCAGTAGAGTACTAACTACTTCAAGGATCGATCGCGCCCAGTCGGACCTCTCTTCTCCCTGTGCCAGCGTCTCTTTGCTCTTCCGATACCCTTAAAAACAGCGTTCCATTTCCGGGTCAGTGCCCGTCATGTGACCGTGACGTCACTGCGTGTGGTGGTCTCCGTATTACTCATGGGGGCGGGGTCTCATGGAAACTAGTTCCGCCATATTGGAACTTGTTCATAATTCTTTATTATCGTTATAATCCTCCCTCCCATACATTTTGTTTTGCCAAATGTTTGCACAAATCATTTATTTCTAAATCTCATCCCTTGCTGGTTCAGCGCGGAATGGTATTATTCCTGTTTCGTTTCAAATGCATTATAGTTCTCTATTATTTCTCTATGCTCAATGAGGTTACATAGTATAATGTATATATATACGTGGGGGCGCTAGAGGGGGCCAAGCAAGATGGCCGCACTTGCGTGAGGCTCTTGCAGCTCGGGGCACAATCTTTATCATCCTGCTCACCAGCTGCCCCAAACCACTGGAAACATCGCCGCCTCGTTGGCAGAGCCCACCCGCCATTCACCATCGCAGAAAGTGCTGCTGAGACAGACTCACGGACCTTAAATGGCGCCTTTACAGACACCGGACCAGGCTGCCTAAGATGGCGGCCGCCATCATCGCCTGGCCCTGCTGACGCCGCTGCGGGATCGGGAGCCCTGCCCGTGACTGAGCAGCCTCCACGCAGCCACCTCTACCTGCCGGTGCCCCCGCGGACTGTCCACGCCGTGGCGACGATCACGCCTGGGCTGCCACCTGAAAGACCGACGCGGCGACCCTGAACTGGCGGGGCCTGCACCAACCCGCAGCGCCTCTACGGGTCCGCATCTCCTTCTGCCGCGCACCTTCACTGACAGACGCGCCCACTCCAGCGGCTGCGGAACATAGGACCAAATTGCCCGGTGAGTGTGCCTGACGCGGAGACCTCACTCCGCTTTGCCCAGCGCTTACCCCTCATGCGCCAGTGCCACTCACCCGGCCTGCACAGCCTGCCTCCACGGACCTCCATGGCGACGCCCCTGGCCCCTTCTGGGCCCATGCACCTGCCGTCTCACGTCTTGTAACCACCTGGGGCCGCCCCGCTGCGCCACCACTCCCCGGCCTCCTTCTCCACGTCGATCCGGGAGCCTACCTTGCCTGCCACGCAATGTTACCTGGGAGACCAGCCTGCTCACGGCCCCCGAGCCGCCGCCAGCCATTCAGTCTCCCCACCTCTCTTGGAACTATACAGGCTCTTCACGGACAGTGATCCCTCATCCTATACCCGTGCCGCGGCCTGCCGGCCACTGTGGAGCCCGCCATCTCGGCCCTGCGTGCTCCTCCGGCCAGCCGTGATGCCCCACTCGTCCTTCTCGCCTGCTCGCCTGCTGGGGTTGTCGGCTCGCCACCTTTCTTCGCCGGCGTCCTTGGCCCCCCAAGGTGCCCTCTCCATCGGGGCTGTCTGGGACTGCTTCCCCTCCTCTCTGGCCCCCACCTGCATGCCTCAGTGGCCGCCCGCCTGCACTGATTCGAGAGCACTGGAAGACCCGACACCGGCCCTCACAGGCCACCGCTGACCCTTGCTCTCCTTTGGGGCCTTGAGCTGCGCCGCCTGCCGCTTGGGGCCGCGGCTGCTGTGGGGCGTGGGGAGCGCACTGCCAGCTAGCCGATTAATGACCCATCACCACTCACGGGGTCTGACACCTCACTCTTCGTAGCAGATGTTTCTCTTGGCCTCCTGAGCCCAGGGTGCACTGCTGAACACCCCGCTGCGCAGATTCGTGCGGGGCGACCCACACAGATCCTTCTGCTGAGCCTGCACGTGTACCCCTCTCCCCCAGCACGAACTGTCGCCCACTACGGCCTCCCGCCTCACCTGGACAATTTCACCGACGCCCTGCCACAAGTTGCGCACGGACTTCATCTGTCCTAGTGTCTCGGCCCCACAGGCCTTGAAACCACTGCGTAGCTTCCAATACGCCCCCCTCGAGGGAGACCACCGAGTAGCCCTCTTCCACGCCACACACCCGTTACTTCAGCTCAGCTCTTCATCCTACTGGACTCGGGGGGCCAGGCCACCTCTTGAACAGCGGGTCTTCAAGTGCGCTCAAAAACACTGCAGGCACACCCACTGCTTGTCTCCCCCTGACCTGCAGCCGCCACCATGGGAAAAACTGATGGAAAACAACCAAAACTCACCTTTGAGGCCCGCAAATCCACCAGAACACAGGCCGAAACCGATGATGAGCAGGCCGTGGGCCCTGCTCCTGGTCCAACCACTTCCACGGAGGACTTGAAGGAACTCCTCCTTGTGATCCAATCCAGCTTGACTTCCATAGAGACGAAGATGGACACTATGGGCCCTATTCACAAAAGTAATCTGAGACAAAATCCTAACTTTACGACTTTCGGTATTCACAAAAGGCATTTAGGAGTAGTAAAGTTAGGATTTTGTCTTAAGTTTGTCTTAAGTTTTGGTCTTAAGACAAAATCCTAACTTAAGTTAAACTTAAGTTAAACTTAAGTTAGGATTTTGTCTCAAGTTTGTCTTAAGTTGTGGTCTTAAGACAAAATCCTAACTTAAGTTAAACTTAAGTTGAACTTAAGTTAAACTTAAGTTAGGATTTTGTCTTAAGACCAAAACTTAAGACAAACTTAAGACAAAATCCTAACTTAAGTTTAACTTAAGTTAGGATTATGTCTTAAGACCAAAACTTAAGACAAACTTAAGACAAAATCCTAACTTTAGTACTCCTAAATGCCTTTTGTGAATACCAAAAGTCGTAAAGTTAGGATTTTGTCTCAGATTACTTTTGTGAATCGGGCCCTATGAACGCCCGTATGGACAACCTCACGCACAAACTCGAGCGACATGAGGAGCGCCTCAAAGAAACAGAGCGCCGCATCTCTGATCTTGAAGACACCTCCACCACGACCACGGACAAAACGCTCGACATGGAGAAAATCCTAAAGGTAATTGCTGCAAAGAACGAGGATCTAGAATCTCGCTCAAGACGCAACAACCTGCGGATCCTAGGGGTGCCGGAAACAACAGCCATGGGCAAAATGGAGGACTACGTGGAACGCATGCTCACCACGCTTTTCGGAAAAGAGGCTTTTTCGGCGGTCCTTATCGTAGAGAGAGCACATTGATCACTGGCCTCCCGCCCCATACCCGGCGCCCCTCCTCGCCCAATCATTGCGAGAATACTCAATTATAGAGATCGAGACGCTGCGTTGCGGCTTGCCAGGGAGCAGGGGCAACTGCTCTTCGAAGGTATAGAAGTATCGCTATACCCTGACTTTAGCATGGCCGTCCAGGAGGCGCGCAGAAAGTTCCTCCCAGCTAAGGAAAAGCTTCAGCAAGCGGGCATTGCCTATGCCATGCTCTATCCTTCACGCCTCAAAGTCACACACCAAGGGAACCACCATTTTTTCACAAATCCCCAACATGTCTAGGACTTTTTAAAATCTCTACCCAAGCGCCCCACGGACCGCGCATCTCCTTCCCACCATTCCGTCGCCGCTGGCGGCACATCGGATGTAGAATGAAGACCACGCCATTTTTCTGGGCTTTTCTGCGCCACCTCCACCTGGTGACTGGCACTGTCGCTGGCCTCCCCAGCTCACTGCTGGAAATGCGGCGCCTTTCATTACAAACTGTCACAGGATCTCTGATGGGCCTCTGGTTCTGGCGCCACAGTGTCGTCCACACTTTGATTCTCCGCCACTGATCACTTGGCATGATGAGACTCTCTACTACTCCCCGAGCACCCTCGCTGTCGCGAGGTGACCCTGGTTCGCCCTTTAGCCTCTACCCATCAGGGAACCCCTAAACTGTTTTTATTTAGTATTATCAATGCCTTATGTCCACCCTCCTCTGTTGGGAGTTTAGCACACAGGTTTTTGGGGAAGGGAGGGAGGGAAGCATGTCACAGCAGGTTTGGGCTGCTGATGTGGGTGGGGGGACGGGGGATGTTTTGTTCACTGCCACTTATTGATGACCCGACAAACACAGGCGTTGCGCGTACAGTTGACCCACCCAAGTCTACAATGCCCTCCACAATACTACTGACAAGCGACCATGGCGAACCGTCCTAGCCCCTCCAGGTATAACTTCATAACGTGGAATGTGAGAGGCCTGGGAGACCCTCGTAAGCGCCGACACATCCTGGCATACCTAGACCGACACAACGTACACTGTGCTATGCTCCAGGAGACACACCTCGGCCCCTCCGCACCTACTTCATTTGCATCCCGCTGGGCTGCGTATCGTTGTTTTTCCTCATACTCCACCTACGCACGTGGTACTGCCATTTTAATTAAACGCACGCTGCCCTACACTTTCATGGGGTCCTACACTGACCTGCAGGGCCGATACAGTATCTCATGGGGCAGACTGGCTGCTCAATCCATAACATTCGTCTCCTGTTATGGCCCGAACACTGATGACCCTGAGTTCTTTCGTGTCCTCTGGGGCAAGATCCTGGACACCGGCTCGACACACTTGATGTGGGGCGGAGATTTTAATGTTACCCTTGACCCAGCACAGGACCGCTCACACCCACAACCTCAACACTACTCCAATGCACATCGTACCCTCAACCACATTATCTCTGACCACGACCTCGTCGATGCCTGGCGTAATCTTCACCCACACGACAGGGAAGGCTCCTGCTTCTCCACTGCCCACTCCTCCTGGTCACAGATTGATAGCTGGCTCATCTCTAAGGGGCTGACCCCGTGGCTGACCCAGGCTCTGTACTTCCCACGCACCTACTCCGACCACTTGCCGGTGCTCCTCATGCTCACTCCCCCTCACGAAGACTCGCCATACCTGTCCTGGCAATTTCCCACACACGCACTGTTGGATCCTGTATTCCGGTCCAAACTCGAACAAGAAATTGCCGACTTCTTCCCCCGCAATGAGCGCTCAGTCACACACTTCTCCACTATCTGGGAGGCTTTCAAAGTCACCGTGCGTGGAATCTGCATCGCCAAAGGCAGGGGCATTCTGAGAGATATCCGTTCCACGCTCCACAAGCTGGAGACAGAACTTAAACACGCTGAAACACAAATGCAAACCTCCCCCACCCCTGAGTTACAATCACGCATGAGGGACCTACTCACAGACTATCAGGAGACGGCCGACAGAGAATGCAAGTTCAGAGGGAAATATCACCAAGCCCGCCGCTATGGGGAGGGAGAGAGGCCAGGCAAAGCGCTCGCAGCTCTTATTCGCCCACCCAGATTCTCTAACACCATCCTCGAAATCACTGATGAAGACGGTTATTTGCACAGAAACACTCCAGACATAGCTGCCACGTTCAAACGCTTCTACAGCGCCCTGTACACTTCGCACAGGACACAACCTGTCGACTTTATCCCATTCTTCCAAGACACCGCAATTGGCTGCCTTGGGGACACCCAAAGAGAATTTCTCCTTGCAGATTTTGAGGACGAAGAGATCACTGCTGCTATCATGCAGCTACAGTCTGGGCGGGCCCCTGGCCCTGGTGGCCTCACAGCTGAATTTGATAAAACCTTCCGCACTATACTCATTCCCGCTCTGCGACAGGTATATGAGGAAGCTCGCGAGACGGACACCCTTCCCCAGACGATGCGAGAGGCGCTCATAATATCCTTACTGAAACCTGGGAAACCGGCTGCACAATGCGATTCATACAGGCCCCTCTCCCTCATTAATGTCGACGCAAATATTTTAGCAAAACTGATAGGAAACAGTATTAGCCCTCTTATGACCGCCCTTGTCCTCCCTGACCAGTCAGGGTTTGTACCCAGTAGAGGAACCTCTCACAACCTTCGCACCCTGTTTGCCGTCTTACAAGACATTGATCCTGATACCAATGCGGTGGCTGTCTTCCTCGACGCCACCAAAGCATTTGATTCCCTGGAATGGGACTATCTGGCCTTCGTGCTTCATCGCATGGGCATCCCCGCTCCGTTTCTCGCGTGGATCCACCTCCTCTATACAGGCCTACAGGCTAGCATAGTGGTTAACGGCACCAGATCCTCCCCCTTTACGATAGCCAGAGGCACCAGGCAGGGATGCCCCTTGTCCCACCTCCTGTTTGCCCTGGCAATTGAACTCTTGGCCGCTACAGTCCGCCAGCATTACCGTGAATATGCCCTCATATACCCTGAGAGGCAAATATTAATTTCCCTATACGCCGACGATCTCACCCTATACCTCCGCAACCCGGGGGACAGCCTCAATCCCATTTTAAGGCTACTCATCCTCTTTGGACACCTCTCTGGGGTCAACATAAACTGGGGTAAATCCCAGATTTTTCCCCTCACAGACGCCACCACACAGTTCACGCCTGACTATCCCCTCTCATGGTGCAACGACGTAGTCACCTATCTAGGAATAGTAATAACCTGCAACCGCAATGACCTGATGGCAGCCAACTACGGGCGCACACTAAATATCCTTACTGATAAAATCACCAAGTGGATTGCTATGCCAATCTCGCTGGCTGGGAGAGCCTCGCTCATAAAGATGGTAATTCTGCCTAAATTGCTCTATTTATTCATTATTACCCTATACGCCCCCAGTAGACATTTTTTCAAAGCCGTAAAAACTCAACTTATCCGGCTCACTTGGGGTGGGAAGCAACGCAGATTGCATTGGGACATCCTCTCGGCCCTTTGGTGCTGGTGGGTTCGAAATCCCAGACCTGGAAATATACTTCAGCTGTGCACAGGCCCACTACGCAGCGTATTGGTTGAATCCCCCTCCTTACATGCCTCACCTAGTAATTGAAGACGGATATATGACCCGACCCCATGCTCCGCCTATTTAAGCGCACCTGCCACTCCGAGACACCTAGCCTCCACCACAGTAGACTGCACCACCAGTGCCAGGCGAGACCTGGCTCGGCGCCTCCACATGCCCATACTATACTCCCCCCTGTTGCCCCTCCAGGGCAGGCTCGACATCCCGGTCACGCAGGAGGGAGGCTGTCGTCAACTCCTCCGGAAACTCCCCATCCAGACTTGGGGTAAGCTATACGCTAACGGCAAATTTTGCACCAGTGAGGAGTTTTTCGGCGACACCCCACCTACTCCCTTGGAACACTTTTACTACATCCGCCTGAGACAAGACGTTAGGGCTTTAACCCCGTGCTTCCCACAGGAGCCCCCTACCGTGACCCCTCAACAAACCCTCCTTCAGAAAGATACCCCCACGCATGTTGTGTCGATGCTGTACCGCACTACCCAAACAGACTGCACACACGACCCCCCCTTGGCCAGGGCGCGCTGGGAGGAAGAACTTAGCTCCCCCCTCTCGGACGACCAGTGGTCCTTCTGCTGTCAACAGACTGGGAAAATATCTGCCAGCAGTAGGCTGCACATCATTCACTATAACTACCTACATCATCTTTACTATACACCTGCACGACTGATGCGCCTTCACCTGCAAGACACTGACTGCTGCGACCGGTGCGGAAGAGAGGGGGCGGATTTTAGACACTTAGCTTGGGATTGCCCTCCCATCAAACGCTATTGGACGGAGGTGTTGGCAGTGCTTGACCAGATGACCGGACTGCACGTTCCTGATGATCCCCTTGTTACGCTCCTTGGTTATACCGGGGCCCTGGCTGCTTCAGCACGGAGATATATCTCCCTGGCACTCTTACTAGCTAAACGGCGAGTTGCCTGCAGATGGGGCAGAGGGAGGGAGCCAAAATTTAAAGACTGGCTGAATGACCTTATATTTTGCCAAGATCAATTGCACACCTATGCCGAGCTCCTACCGCCCTCCTCCCGCCCACGCGACATATGGTCCCCCCTCCAGGCGTACCTCCTTGCGCAGGCGGCCACTAATGACGCCGACGCAGCCACACGGCCAGACAGATGACAGGACTCGCACATGGGATGTAGTCTGACCACTATCAGTCTCTGAGCAATTTCTCCTAATCCTAAGGAACGGTCCATAGGGTAGGTTATCTTTCAGGGCTTTGGGATGAAAGCTTTCAAATAACAATAAATTGTTCTTGCCTGTAGGTTTGTGGTACAGTCCACTCACCAGTTTTCCCTCCTTAGATTTGATTACTAAGTCAAGGAAAGGTAAAGCCTCTGTCGTTACTGTAGATGTAAAAAACAGAAAGGGGTTTCTACTGTTCAACCATCCCAGGAACTCCTCCAGGGAATATCTGTCTTCCTTCCAGATAAGAAAGACGTCGTCTATATAATGGTGCCAGATTTTTATCGATTGTGAATAGAGAGTGGTTGAATAGATATGTTCATCTTCAAATTCTGATACAAATAGGCATGCCAAGCTGGGCGCAAAAGAACTTCCCATGGAAGTTCCATGTGATTGTAAATACAGTGTATCCTTGTATTGAAAGATGTTTTTAGTCATGGCAATCTCCGCCAAGTGTAGTATAAAGGCTCTTGGGGTTTGAAAATGAAAGTCTTCCATGAAAATATTGTTTTCTATGACTCTCAATGTTACCTCCTGGGAGATGTTAGTGTACAACAATTCGATATCTAACCCTAATAGGAGTTAGTTGTCGGGATCAAAGGCCACCTCTTTTATTAGATTCAGGACATCTCTTGTGTCTTACAGGTAGGAAGGTTTTTTCTCTACTAGAGGTCTCAGAAAAAAATCACAAAATTGCGAAAGACATTCCAATAAAGAATCAATACCCGACACAATTGGTCTGCCTGGTGGTGGTCTGGTTTGTTTGTGCACTTTAGGTAGGGTGTAGAAATAGGGAATCTGTGATTTCCCTTTGCACAGAAACGATGCCTCTTTTTGATCAATCCAGTTGTTCATTAAGCCTTCCTCAACCACTCCTGTTATAATTTTCTGTAATTCCGCTGTATGGTCACTGCTTAGGATCTTATAATTCCGTCTGTCCGCAAGTAGTCGGAGACATTCTAAATCGTATGCCTCCATGGTCTGAATAACTGTCGCACCCCCCTTGTCTGCTGGTTTTATAGTTAAACTGGGGTTGTCTCTGAGTTCCTAAATGGCTTTATTCTCTACTTTAGTTAGATTGAAGAATATTTTCTTGGGGAATATAGTCTTAGAATCGATCTCCCGCATTACTGCTTGTTCAAATGCCCCCACTTCCGGGGGTAATTGTGCTAAAGCCGGCGTAAAAGTAGATTTTGGATGCAAGCCTGTGTCTCCCTGTCCTTCTTGGACATACAAGTGGTCCTTGAAGAAGACTCTTAACCTTATTTTTCTAAAGAACTCATTGAGTTCGCAAGTCAGTTTAAAGGGATCAACCTTGTTGGTGGGGACAAATCCTAACCCTTTTGTGAGGACTTGTTCCTGATCTCTGGTTAGGATGGTGTCTGTCAAATTTACAATTAGACTGGATCCCTGCTAGAGCCTGGTTGTGTGTCCTGTGTCATGCTCCGTGTGACCCTCTGGTTCAAGTCCTCCCATTGTACTCCTTGGTCCTAGTCTTTGGATCGCCCTCTCCCCCTGCCTCTGCCTAAAAAAGGAGTGGGGTTATGGTAGTATGGGTAGGGGTGTGCTTGTGGGTACCCTGGTGCCCATCCAAAACCCAGGCCTGGTGGTGGTGGTGGTAGGTTGGGTTGTAACTGGAAGGCCTGTGTATGCCCTCTGAACATGTTTCTCCCCCTTCCTCTTCCTTTCCATTTGGGTCTGAACTCGTAGTCACTACTATCACTCCCCTAGCTCCCAGTATCTGTTTTTGTTCTGTCGGCGGATCGTCCGTAATGTTAACTGACAAATACACATATATTTGTAGGACCAATGATGTCGTCCAGGAATCCAGTCCCCACAGTGACAGCTGCTTCAAGGTCAACTGTGACACCTGGTCAGGAACCACACACTGAGCAGATGCAGACCCCGGTAAGTAAACCCCAGAATCATGTACCTGAATGCTCATGCTCATAAAATGTGGATTTAATGTCCACAGTATGTTGTGTGTGTCTAACATCACTTTTGTCCCCAATCTCAATATGCCCACATATGGTACAATACAGCATACTATGTCACACCATGTTGGCTAGTGAAACGATGACTCTAAATGTATGGCAAGTGAGTGCAGTATGTACATAATTAGGGCTCCCGGTTTTATGGTATTTCTTTTTTTAACACTCCAGTCTGTATTTATCCATATTTATGTTTTGGTCATTTTATCTGTATTTATCCACATTTATTTTGTCAAAAAAGACGCTGCAGCTAGTATTTTTTCACATTTATTTAAATAGACAATGCGCACTTGGTTGTAATAGGTTTAGATAGATTTATGTGTATGGGTAAATGGGTTACTGCTTTTAACAAAGAGATCCTTTTGTTACTTGCAGTTCATAAATTGTAATCCTTCTAATAAAGCACAGTGAGCTATGAAGGACATGTGGCTCCCAGGCGCGTCCCGTGGTAGGAGTGCCGGTCGGGCGGTGACGTGGGGCGGGGAGGGGCAGGGTGGGGGTAGTAAACTATGGATTAAGGCCGAATACAGGTAAGTGAACATTTAAATAAATAAAACGAATTTCGTTGCGCGCACTGCATCGCATTTGGCGATGCAGCGCTCACAACGAAATTCGTTTTATTAATTTAAATGTTCACTTACCTGTATTCGGCCTTAATCCGTAGTTTACTACCCCCCACCCTGCCCCTCCCCCGCCCCACGTCACCGCCCGACCGGCACTCCTACCACGGGCCGCGCCTGGTGGCTCCTACACCTTGTAACCCTTACTGTCTTATGTAACACATCCTACACATTGATTTACACACATATGATTTATTGTCAATGTATAATGTGTACTTGTGATGTAAAGTGCTCTGACACCCTGCATTGGGAGGAGTGGCGCTATAAAAGAAATAAAACAAAGTAGTGGTGTTTTAAATTGTTATTTGTTATTGTTACAGACAAACACATCCAACATTCCTACAGTGCATGCTTATCTCTTATATACAGGGACTGAAGTCAAAAGCATGCCTCTCTTAAGTACCTGTGAAGTGATAAGCTGTGTGCATTTGTTTTCCCTCCATTGCTTTTAGGTGTGCATCTCCCCCTGACCCCACCCCAACCCAACCCCCCTTCCCGCCGCCACCATACCTCCCAGCCAGGACTCCAACATAAGGAGGCCTAATGGCCACTTAACGTCTGCCTTTGTTATGGCAACAACCTACTGCAGTATCTCCAGGAATGGTGCACTTCCCCACCAGGGGAAAACAATGCTGTTAAAAGAAAGACGAGAAAACGAAAGTAGTGCTTTGCTGGTAAACTCTGTAAAGTGATGCTAATATGTTTTGGTGTGAATAAAACCAATCTGGCCAATTTGCAACCACTGTGTCTTGCTTTATTTCTTTTTACAAGTTTTGAACTTTTTTTTCCTTCTTATTTTCTCAGTCCCGAGGCTGCACTCTGGAAGAGAAAAATGTCAGAAAAAGACGACAATTCCAGCAAACGTTTTTCTTTCTTTTTTGGATCCATTTCACAGGGGTATCCTAACAAAAAGATAGCGTCCAAAGCAGCTGAAACCTGGCTGACCAATCCACAGAGGCAAACACATGATGTTATTGTAGCTCCAAAATATCTCTCAGTTAAACATATTTACTGGCATTTTTCCATTTCTATTTATAAATACAGACAAGGGAAAAATATTTTTCCATCTGTATTTATAAGCAAAAACCTGTTTAAACGGAAAACCAGGAGTCTTATACATAATAGACTATATTGTGTCATATGAAGTGGAGTAACCACAACTGGATTGTAAGTCAATGACATGAAAACTCTCAAGCAAAATCCCAGGGCTTAAATGTATGGACATTGATGTGGATGAGGGTCACACTGATGCCAGTTGGGTTGTGTTTGGGGAGGGGTTTATGGGCTGCTAAGGTGGATGTAGAGGAAGTGAAATTTATACATGTGATGGCTGAACTGAATAACGTAAATCCAGTGTAGGCGGCAACCGTCCAAGATTCTACACTTTACCACAATGTGTGATCCTAGCCAAATGTTGAATGTCAGCTTGCCTCCTCTTCTACTGTATTCTCATATATGAGCAACAGGTTAAATACATGAGTTCAGGATGTGTGCTGTACAAATGTGTCAAATGATAGCTAAAATCTACCATGATGTCATACATGTATAATGGGAACACAGGTCACACAAATATTACACCGAACAAATGTGTGATCTCCCAGTCCTAAATGGGCATTGTGACTTCTGGGGGAGGGAAGCACAAATGTTCATCAAAATTTACCTGACTATTAGACATCTCACATATTAAATCTGCAATGCAGTGATATGATCTGATGTGCAAAGGAGAAACTGGTCTGCATGTTGAGGTACACTCCTTTAGATTTGTTAATAGACAACATCATACTCATGATGCATGATGGGCCTAACAATTAAGGTGTATCCAAAGGTAGGCGGAGCCATTCACCCTAATTACCCCCTTCCTTCAAATATCAGTTACCTTCTAATACATGTTTGTCTTTTAACATGATATGTCGTTGATGTCAGTGCTGTGTGGAGGTAACAGCTAGCAACTGTTGCTGGTGATCAGGGGCCCGCATGTAAAGGTCAGGAGGAAAACATGCAGCACACTGACCAGAAATAGCATATCACTGGTCTATACCAATGGCATATACATGTTAACTCATTGCTATCATCCGGTGTATTTGAATATGGACATGTATGTCCCATTACAGCTGCTGGCAGGATTTCCTCAGCGCTGCATAAAACACCATCCCGGGATATGCAAGACATCCTGGCTGCAGCAGTTAAACCCACTCGCATCTTTCCATCATGTAAGCGTGCCATATAGTGGAATGCAAAATCATTCAGAAGATCTAAATCCTTGGGGAAGGGCTTTAGCAGTTTTAGCCCCTTCTGCATAGTATCTGTAGTTGGTGTATAAACAGTTACATACATACTCAATCAGTTATGTGTGTGTCATGTGTGCCTGTTTGTATATTAGTCATGCAGATCATTAAGTATGGTGTCACTTCCTTCTCAAGCTGCTGGATCGAGGACCACATCTTCTGCTACACCTACGAGGAGTCAGGTTCAGCAGTTTACTTCGGGGGAATCTCAAAGCAACCCAGAGATGTAGCTGAGCTGGTGAGTTTGCCTGTGCATCATACATCTCCATTCAACACCTCAGTGCTATGGTGTGAGCTGTGAAGTGTAGGTGCACCACACACTCTATTAGTGGCCATATTCTTGTAAGAGCTCCCTGAAATACGGTCAAGCCCACCCTGACCTTTAGGAGTCAGGGTGAACCCAATGATGAAGCATGACACTAATAGAGTGTTTGAGGGTTACATGAACAAAAGGAATTGCTTCCTTCCCCACGATTGAGTGGTGATTCCAGACAGGCCTCTCTCCTTCCCTTCCTCAGTAATTTTTGGTAGGATACTTATTGTGTTTATTGTTTAGCAGTACAGGACTCCCATGGGCAGCAATTTTGTGCCCACAGCCTGCCACCCCCCCTGCTGGTAGTATCCACGGCTGTCCCATGCAGAGAGGGCTAGCAGATGGCCAGTGTGGCCAGTGGGAGGAAGAGTTCTTCCAATAGCAGGCTGACATGAGGCAGGACATTAGGGCCATAGGGGCTTCTCTGTCAGACATGTTAGAGGCACTGCACGACATGTGCCAAATCCCTCAGGTGGTGGACAGACTGACTCATGTGTTGGACAGGATGGATAAATCTTGGCAAGATATGTCCAAGAAGATAAATGACAACATATCCATCCATAGGGAAGAGAGTATAAGACACCATGCCTTGGTCATGAAGATGATTGAGGGCATGCTGAAACTGATCTAAAGTTTCCCTTCAAGATCAACGCAGGAAGAGGAGCTATCACATCTTCCTGCAGCAGATCACACCAACCCACCTGTACCACAAGCTGCACAGGCTCGCTGCAAAAGTCCACAGCCACCACCACCCTTGCACCCACCCCCCACTGCACATCCACCATCAGCCCCTGTCCAGGCAATCCCCCCACCTGTACAGACACCATCATTCCCTGTCCAGGCACACCCCCCACCTGTACAAACAGCATCAGCCCCTGTTCAGGCACTCCCCTCGTCTGTACAGCCACGTTCAGCCCCTGTCCAGGGACTTCCCCCACCTGTACAGGTAGATGCACCACACCAAACTGCACCTCTGCAACAACCCAGCAAACGCAGTTACTCACATCGATCATCACCACCAAATTTGCAAAGTCGCAAGCACGATCCCTCATGATCACAGAAAAAATGTTAGCCACAATATATGTAAATAAAAGATAAATGTCCTCACAAGTCAAGACTAAATTGCGTATTATGTATTGATGGTCAATTGTTTACCCTTGTGGTGGCCTAGAGATGTGACAATGAATGTGTGTGAGTGAGAGATGTAAAAGTATAACATCAGTGTAACAAGCTAACATGTGCAGAGAAATTAACGACTCCCAAGGTATATGTCCATACTTTGAACACAACATTTACAATGAAGAAAACAAGATAGAGATAGTTTGATTCAAAATATAACTTTATGTAAATTGAAATGGATGAAAAATAAATAAGCAAAAAACAGTCCATCTGGAAGGGAGAAAGGAAAGCAAATAATGTTATTTGCATAGAATGGACAAGAGGACTTGGAGGGGGTTGGGCAACATAAATAAAACAAGTCAGAAAGCGTCAGGGGAACCAGTCTATATACAAGGGGCAAAGAGAATGTCCAAAAGCAAGTCCTAGTCAAGCAAGTCAACTGTCATCCTGGACATCCTCAATTTGCATAATGTTTAGATCCTCTGAATCAGATGCAGGCTCCTGGCTGGCCGGTGCAGGCCCAGACACCACACGGGGTTGGGGGACACGAGGCATACGGAGGGTAACAGTGTGCGGCAACATACAGGGTGACACATTGAGGGTGGTTTGGGAGGAACACTGTGCAAGGGCAGACAACATGTCTGCACCCAAGAAAGTGATAGAAGCAGTGAGGGTGGCCATGGATCTTGCATGTTCCTCTCGGAACAACAGCCGCTCATCTCAGAGCTGCATTATGATCCGAGAGGACATGTCTGGTTGCCCCTCACGTGCCCCCATCACTTCCTGGGATGCAGCCACAGGAATCTCAATACAAGGAGCGGCTTGAGTCTGACATAAGGAATGTAGTGTATCGGGGTCAGAGTCTTCGCTTGGGTCTGCCTGGCATCCACTTGGAGAGGGACTAGTGGCAGGGGATCCAGCTGGAGGCCCCGATGGAATAGGGGCCTCTAGAGTCAGGGAGGGGATGGTGGCAGGCCCAGGTTGTGGTGTGACCTGCCCCGAGGACACCTCGGCAAATGTAAGGTGTTGATTGTCAGGGGGAGAGTCAATCTCCTCCCTCCCAGCCGAAGGTGTCCAGTTTCCCCCCCCCCCCGCCCTACAATGTCCTCGACCTCAACCCAGTCTGTGGCTCTCGAGGTGTGTTATGGCTCTGTCCGGGTGGGCGCATTTCCTCTGCCTTCAGATGTTGAAGGTCCCTCCTCCTCTTCCGTTGTGGAGAGAGGTTGTGGCCGCCGGTGCCCCGAGGATGTCCTGCTCTGCCCCTGGTCCTGGTCCTGTTGTTCTTGGCCAGCTAGGTCCACTGAAATTGAAGACAAATCATTATGTAGTGGTTGTACACCTCAGAACGACACACATAACTACATGAAGCAAGTGCAGACTTTGTTTTCCTTTAATCACACTATCCAAATAGAAGTAACTTGTTGCCTTAAGCATGTGTACGTTCACTGTGATGTCCTGATTTGACTCACACATTGACATATTCCTTGCATTTCGATGGCATACACTTCTGTACTGACCAATCCTTACCTTCATCATTCTTGCAATCTGTGTTTCCTGTCATTGCTAAATAGGCATCTTCCAATGCCAGTCAACAAAAGGAGATGGGAGACAGTCCGGATGGTTTTGGGATGATCCTGTGATATTTAGTCTCAGCACACTTACTAACAAATGTGTAGCATTGTATGCCATAACACAAATGCATCTTTGGGTGTACATATCCAAATCAGAGCTTGGATATTAGCTTTGCTAAGAGGTGAGTCTAATAATTTGATGTTACCAGCAATAGCGGACAGTCTAGTGCCACATTTTGCCTTCAAGGACTGCCTAGTTGGTGCTGTACCCTGGTGAACAGTTGTGGCTAGTTGTTACAGCTACCTTGACTGGACAAATGCCAAATAAGCCACTGTTGGGAAGACGTGTGTATGTGGAACCCTTAGGAGAAGTTGGTATCACTTTAGAGTGAGACAAGAATCTCGAAGTCTGTCTTTACTCCATGACACGTGATTATCTGTCTTAATCTGAACCCAAACTCACAAAAGGCATGCAAGTTACCGCATCCAACACCCAAAGGCCTCTCAGCCACACATTGAACAGTGTCTGTACCATTCCTCACCCAATACACGCAGCAGTTGTAAGGGCCTTGATTCACCAGTAATGGTGCTGGCAGTGCAGTTTCATGTACAAATGCAGGTGTAAGGCTCTTTTCCCCAGTGGCTCCCAAAAACTACATGTTCCAGAATGCACTCTGCTCAGTGCATTCTTTGTGCTACAGTGAGCCATTGGCCTTATAATGACTGCTGCATTTGTACAGATTGGGTAAATGAAGACATGGGACACCTGATGATACAGCTCTGTCATCCCTCACATCATACTTGCAGACACATATTGCAGTTAATGCGCTTACTAGCTCTCTGCTGCTCATGCTTCTCCAGCTGAGCATGGAGGTTCAGCCAGGCTTCTCTCAGGACCCTCTTGTACAGTGGCGAGAGGTGGAGCCATTGCACATGGTGCTGGGAGGACTGGCCCAATATTTCCTGGGTCTTCAACCTGGACCAGCGTTTTAGGTCCTCCCAGCGATTACGGCATTCCCTGCCCCGCCGGACATACACGCCCACTGCACTGCAGCGCTCCACAATGGTGGTCCAGATTGTGGCGCGTGCTGCATTACTCAGCTGGTCCTCAGGCCCCCCACACAGCTGAGGGTACTTTTCCAGCACCCGCTCTACTAACTGGTCCAATTCCCTTTCGGTGAAAGAGGGTGCTTTTGCCTCAAGTCCCTCAGCCATGTTGTGTTGGGGGAAGTTTGGGTGTACAGAGCAGCAGGACGGCAGAGGATCTGATCTGGTGCAGAGGATGACTCAGAATGAACAGAAAATGGCTGCCATCAACTTCCTATGATGTATTGCCTGCCTAACATTCCCTGTATGAAAGTCGTGGGTTCCGGCCCATTTTCATAATCTCTGGCCCGAGTGCGTACTCTTCGCATGCGGAACGGACACTCCACACGCAGAGCGAAGATTTCGAAAATGGCCCGGGACGCAATTTTTACAAAAAGGAACCTTAGGTACGTGAGACAAATGGTAGAGCAGGCAATGTAAATAAGTTTGGACAGGGAAAAGGGTGTGGCTAGACACATCACATCCCAGGAACGTTTGCTCTTTTGCATCATGGTACAAGCAGTCCACAATTTGCGCACCCCTCAGTGTTGACTGTAGTGTTACACCAAAGTCGGGGAAGCAGTGCTGTATATCCCCAGATTCATAGGGCCTGATTCTCAAAGTGCCTCATCACTCATGGTGGAGGCCCCTCAGTTGTGGAGTAGTCGTTGCAGTTGGGGGCAAATCCTCCACAATGCAAGAGTGAAGTCCCTTTGTGAATCAGTCCCCCATTGTCAAAAGGTCATGGGAGGTCTCACACATGCACAGACATTTAATCCTGTGAGGCATAGATTCCTTAGAGGCAAATCTCCAACACTATTTGCTGACACCTGCACATGACACATTGCATGGCCATTCTTTTGACTCCTTTAAACACCTGTTGTTCACATGCATAGTGTGGCTTACAAAGTAGTCTCAGGATGGAATTTTTTTACAGAGTGATAAATATCTAACTATCATCAACAACAGACTGAAAACCACATGTTGTCAGTAACACAACAGGTTGCTCAGGTGAAAAAAGTGGTAACCAGCTGATCACGGACTCGCATACCCTGTCCTCTGTTCTGTGCAATTGCCTGGTTACCCGGATTCAGACCTAGTTGAGGGTTCAGGGGTATGTGTAAGCCACGACTTAAAACTATGTTGTGCAAGACACAACAGCCTACTATGATCGTGCACACAACTTCAGGGGAGTACAGCAGCACGCCCATACTGTCAAGACATCTGAATCGGGACTTCAAGAGACCAAAAGTGCGCTCTATGATGGCTCGAGTACGTATGTGTGCCCTATTGTACCTATGCTGAGGTTCAGTGGCTGCACGTCTGTATGGTGTGAGTACTTGAGGGTAGCGTGCATACCCAGAACCACCTGAGGAGGGAAATTAGGGAACTTGATTACATGTCCTCTTGCATCTGTACAGTACATAATCTATACTTTGGTACATGCAGTGTCTGTTGAGGCCGTGTATGTGGCATGATGAATATTATTGGGAAATGGTTGTTTATGTGAGACAGACTTTATACAATATATTTAAACATTTCACACATGTTTTGTGCATGGTACTTGTTGCCAAATTCTCCCGCTGCAATCGGCAGGGCAAGAGTTGACCTGCGGAATACATAGCTGTTATGGGTACTGCATGGAAACACTGCATGCACATCAATTAATCTACCACTAGCAGCACAGACACCCTGCATATTGACGGAATAACATCCGTGTCTGTTGCAGAAGATGTGTGCAATGCAGTGGGGTGGCTGAAGAGCCACAAGGGTACAGTCAATTGCACCCAGCACTTTGTTAAGTGCGAAATGAGGTAGAAATCCCTAGCTACCCTTTGCCTCCTGACCAGAGTTTGGGGCATTCTTATGTGGATATGGGCTCTCTTATTGATGCAGCTCAGTACCCGATGCAAGCATTGGGACTGGCTTGTCTGTGAGATACCCAAAAGATAACTGGAGACCCTTTGGAATGACCCCGTAGCAAAACAATGGACAGCAGCAAGGATCTTGACAAAGGCTGTGATGGCGTGGGAGCGACAGGTCACAGAGTCAAGTTCCTGCTCCCAATCACAAACTATCTCCAAGATGACATCTGGGGGGAAACGGTATCTGGCCCTGACATTTTGGCTGGACATCCCAAATAGATTTATACTTTGTCTGAAAATCCTCTCTACTCTCCTCACCTCCTCAAATCTTTTTTGCACCTCGCAAGGGGCAGAGCAACAAATACATTCAGCAACATGTTGAAAGGTCTGAAAGGGTTTGCATGTGGTAGCTCTGCTTTTATGTTTACTGCATGCCTGGGATTGGCTGTTGGGCTGCAGTGTTTCAGCTGGAGCGGGGGGATTTTAAGCTTACACAGGTGTTTCAGATTGTAGGCAATGTCCATCCAGTCCGAGCCGGAGATTCTGCCCCGACTGCAGAGATTCCTCCCCGACTGCGGAGATTCCGGCCCAACTGCGGACGTAAAGATACGACTCATAAATGACCTTTGTGATTACCAAAAATCGTAAAGTTAGACTTTTGTCTCAAATTACAGTTGTGAATTGGGCCCATTGTGTTTGTAATTGTTTGAATTTTGAAGTCAATGGGTATGGGCTATCTGTACATAGTGGAAATGTTCATCTTTATTTGTACCCTTTTCATTTCATTTGTTATGGCTCACTGATTATCACTTTTCCCTGCGCCTCACTTGGAGCACCTGTTCGTTTGAATACAGCATGATGATTAGTCTCTTGTAAACCATTACTTCAAAATATAAAACTGAAACATCTGCATCTTTCGTTGTACTAGTTTCCTTGTTTTTGAGAAAAACGTTTGATATATTCTTTTGTACTGTGAAAACCCATGAATGTAAAACCTTTTGCCTGAAATTGAAATCCTTGTAGAACACTTGTTTTTTCGTACATTATGGGCACTGGCACACTTCTGAAAAAAGCAGCCTAATACTCACTTCCAGGCCACCTCATTGATATGCATGTGACATCACTAGCGATGACACACACATTTTAATTGACCTGAGGGAATTCCTGTCCCTTCAAATGTCAAAGGATCAAGAGTGTCTAGCTCTTTTCTGGGGCATAGACACGCACATCGGTGCCACACAGAGGAGCCAGATGTTGTTTGAGTTTTTTCTTAGCCTAAGACAAGTCTGGGCCTGGAGTCATCGGCACTTAGGGAATCTTCCGCCCCCCCAGACATTTATGAACATGCGAAACATGGAGGAGTCCTGGGTGGTATGGCTTGTGTGGATGCCACCACTTTTTCTCGATCAGGATTCCCTGCACAAAATAAACATTGGTTTAAAAAAAAGAGTCTCCTTACATTTCTGTGATGGAATGTGACAGGATTTTAGGGGAAGAGCAAAAACTCTCATCACCCCGTGTTACCACACTTCCACCAATAATACCAATAAAAACAGTACCTCACTCTAGTGAGTGAGTCTACTGCAACTGACAGAAACAGGCCAAATCGGTGGTTCTGTGAAGTTAATAGAGTGTCTTTCTAGTCTCCACATGGTCACATGTTCCTGTGCAGTAGGCCCTCCCACATATGAGGAGTACAGTTTTTATAGTGAGAAGTATGTGAACATTGGGTAGAAGGACGTTTGCCTTTTGCCTAAAGCACTGGAGTTTTCAGTCATAGAATAGTGAAGAAATTGTGATTTTTTTTCCGATACTTTGACATTTGCAGAGGATTTTGGGTAATAAAACATTTTATTTTTGGATTCATGTAAGGCACATCACCAGGGATTCCTCTGTGTCGTAGAATAGAATTTCCCCCAATCAAAAGTATTCCCTGGTCCTACTGTGTAGATGCCCGCTCAAGCCCATGGAAAACCCATGCATATTTGATAACCTCACACACAGTAGACCTAGGGAAAGACTGATTTGGATTAGTCTTGTCATGCACATGTTCTTGCATGAGGAAGGGCAAATAAATACTGAAAATCTGACAAACATCTTGTTCAGCACATTGTCTCAGCCAGCCAATGAGGATGGAGGTGATCTGACACCCAGTGACATAAATCTTATTGCGAGTAGCTGTTAAAAATATATGGTTGTGGTAGTTTTCCACATAGCCAAGTAGTGATTCCTGTAACTAAATGACAGCTCGCCCAAACAGGCTTTTTTCTTTCAGTTGCTTGCCTTATGTCCCAAATGCACTGCAGCCAATTATTCTCCTCTGGCCACTTCAAACCCATAAAAAAAACATCCATGTCTGCTAGCCCCATGTTCAAGAGACCTGGAAGAACAAAGCTGGGGGTCAAGCCATGCCAGGGTTATGTTCATGTGCGACAAGACTTCTTGTTCAGTTCAATACACCTACCAGCCAATCAGGATGAGGGTGGTCTGGCATTAAGCACTATAAACCTTCAGATGTGTAGTTGTGAAAAATATATGGTTGTGACACGTTTACACAAAATCCAGAATCGATATCAATCAACTAAGGACAGGTATCCTAAAATGGCATTTCACTTGCAGTTACGCAGGCCTCATACAGCCATGCTCAGAAGAACTAGAGGAACAAAGTTGAGGTTTAAGCCTTGGCAGGGATATGCCTTAGCATGAGGCAGACTGGTAGTATCAACCATGTTTTGGAAAACAAATGCCAAAATTCTGACTAATGTATTAGTTTAATCCCCTGGCCTGGAATCAGCACGAAGCAGATCTTGCACGAAGCAAAAGAAATCTTAAGGTGAGTAGATGTTATAAATATGTGGTTGTAGAATGTTTCCACACAACCCTGTCATTTTGTTTGCAGTTGCTTTCCAAATTCCCAAAATGCACTGCACACCCAGATTATTGCCTGTAGGCACCCTGAACCCAAAAAAAACCCATACGCTTGGTACCCACCTCACTCATTAGACCCAGGGAAACAAAGTTGGAAGTCAAGCCTTGGCAGGGATATGTTGCTGTGCAAGGGAGTCTGGAGAGTATTACCATGTCTTGGGAAACAAATTGCTAACAATGTGACAACATCATGTTCAGCGTGTTCTACGGCTGCCAGTCAGAGCAAGTTAAGTCTGCAGTTTGTGAACCAGCAATGGAGAATCACAAATTACATGATGGTAGAAGGTCAGAATAAAAATCACCTAGGCCAATAATATTCAGTTTCTCTTCACTCAGAATTCCATTACATTAACCAGTTTGATAATTTAGTGGTGCAAATAGCCACATCTTATTGTTAACCATCTAATTTTCTCAAAAACTGCTCAATAATTTAGACCAAATGAAACAAGGGGATTAAGTTAGACTGAGATCTACCTGAATGGCAGGTTTCGTGTAGTTCTTTCTAACAGTTTTGGCCATATAAAGATCAAGAATGTAACTCATAATTTCAATGTGAAATTGCATGTTTGCCCTTAATTCCATATTGTGTATCTGCTTGAATCTGACATTTTTAAAGTATTTGAAAAGTTTCATATGCATTGGTCAGACATAGCAAAAGTTTTGAAGGATCCACAAAGGGTTATTTCAATATAGGAGCAGCGTAATTTAGGCTTCACCCCTAAGCGTCACAGACGCAATATATATGTGTATGTGACACTATATACTCTGTGTGTTCTAACTTTATTAATGTACAGTGAAGCACAAAAAATGTATTACTGAGGCGTATGCACTGTAGAAACTAGCGATTTATATACATGTGTTCAAATGTTTAGTTTAACAAGAAGATTTGTAGTTCTCATTCACATTTACACTTGTATTTTAAGATACACTGCATTTGATGAAAGTACCTTGCATATGTAATCATGAATATATTTATTCATGCTTTGCATTTATTTCGATATTATGGGTGCACATATAGTCGCGTATTTGAAGTGCATGTTGAAATGATTAACTAAAGTTAGCCTGACTAGACCTATATTTTTAACATGAAATGTATTTTTCCATGCTTTGCTTGTTCTTTTCCTTTGCAGGTGCATTTTCGTGGCTTCATAATTAGAGAAAGGAGTATTGTTTATTAGAAATAGTGAGATCTGAGAAGAAGAAATGTGGGCAAGAACATGACGATTTAATGAGCAGAAGAAGCCTTCATTCATTGCGTATCAGGAACGATGGTGCTCAAGGTTAACTTGGTCGCTCAAGCTCGGTGGGATGGGAAAATCAACTAATGTTGCAGATGCATACTGTGAGAAAGTGTGTTAAGAGATATGGATACTCCTGGAACTTTCTGGTTTTAATTACGTTCACACTGTTAGGGGTTAGAGCAGATTCCTTTTGGCTTTGAGAGGTACAGATATCTCTGCTTCCTTTAGTCCTTGCAAGTGTATAGCTTTATGCTAACACTGATTTCCCTTTTAGGAAACTTCTACTGAACCTTTCACTATGCTGACACCTTATGCCCTTTATTCTATTATTTTGAGATTCCTATTCTAATTCACCCTCATTTTAGCTTAGAGCCTGGACTAAAGGACCTTTAAATTTGTTAATTTTTAAAAGGAAAGATTGGAGTTTCTTGAAGGAACACCACTTCCTGATTCTTAGTATCTGTATTGCTGTGACTGTATTCTTTGTATGCCTTATGCTATTGAGATGGAACATATTCTCAAAATCAGGCCCTAAGAATCTTGATTACTGAACAACCACCCTACAAGCTGCATCAAACACCAAAGTCCACACTGTGGGCTGCCCTTCTCCCTATTATCCAGAAACACACCTTGGATTACAGGTCCCTGTGCTGTGGGGCATTTGATCACAGCGGTATCAGTATAATGTTCACCATGGGGTGCAAGCGTACCTGATACTCAACAAATAAAATTAATACACATCCTGAGTGGTTAATATTCAGGACACCAGCCCAAATGTAGCACTTATACAAATTGCTCATGACCTTCTCAAAGTACTAAGTTTGCTATCGCAGATCCTCCACATTCTTACTGGGGCCTGGTATCATTTGTGTATCATGGCGCCACCGCCCTAAACTTTAGAGGCAGCCAGAGGAGCTTGGTGGAATTCCAAAGAAGATGTAACAGGGCTAGATGTAGAGAGTAGCATGTCACTCCTAAACTGGGAGGTGAACAGAGCCATGGTCTGGATCTTCATGGCCTCAGAATCAACATAAAGTAAAATATGAAGGAACTCACAGAAAATTCTCTGGAGCAGTGAGTAACCATGAGCTCTTGCTATACACTAATGTGTTTTTGGCTCTCAGTGGAGATATAAATACTCAGAAAAAAAGCTCAAGCTGGCCTGCTCATATAGATTTTTTCTACATGACCCAGTTCATCCTTCACTTGTAGGTTGACTTAGTGGGCATCGCTTTGACTCCCATCATTTTAACACCTACTTCTGCTGGTCATTGACCACCATTTTCCAAAGCCAAATTAATTGTCACTCATATGCCAACAATATGGAAAGGTCTGTATATCTATCAGATAGGAATGATCACCTAACAAGTCTCAAACAATGTCTATCTGCAATTAGATCTTAAATGGCTGATAGCAGTTGCACTAGAACTAGAGTTAAACAGTACTACTACTCATAGTTGCCTCAGCAAAAGAATGTATTTTACCTCTCCTACCTTCTCTATTTACCCCAGACACCCTGTATCTCATCTAGTATGTACCTCTGGCATCATCTTCGACTCACAGTTAAAAGCCCTGAGCAGATAAAACAAGCATTTGCAATGCAATCGGTCTCGCCTTTGGGACCTTATAAGTATTTAGTTATGCACCACATTATCCATGGGACCACCTGCACTCACTTTTCAGTTAAAGCCCATTGCCATGTAGCATGATGCCAGAAGCAAGCTCCATTATGGAATTTTTTAGCTTATCTTTACTGCGATAAAGTGAAACTATGAGCCCTAATTTCAGCATGGCTCCAGAGACAGGACTGACTGAAAGTGTCACACAGCTCTTGATTCAGCAGCTCTGATTGCTGCGCCACATCTTCTCCACTTCCATGAGACACTAAAACCATTCCAGGTTCCTCCCACCCTAGTCATTACATTGTGCAAGCCACTTCCCAGTTACTTTTGTTCTCGTCAACAATTGTTTTTAAACGAAGAGTAAAAAGAATATCCCCATTTTCCTCCCTTTAGAGGAGTACTATTGCACGCTTAAGAAAATGTATTTAAAGTTGCCGATTAATTTAATGTCATCAGCAGTACCGCCAGCTTTTCCTGAATATTTATCCAACAGCACTTTACATGCATGGACATATATGACAATATTTTAGAAGGGAAAAAAACGAACACTTAAATGAAGGGGATATCAAATGGGTAGCTAAGGGGTGACTAACAGAAGCTCAGACAGAAGTCAAGCTTTGGAAGTAGACATATAAAACACGTTGTTATTAAAAACAGTCAATTTGATACCGCACTCAGGTCTTCTCAGAATCTATCCGGATAAAATAGGCTGAGGGCCGCAGGATGGGACCGTGTGTCTGTCACGTCTAACAAACAAATTAGGTACGCAGCTGCTTGCGAGATGTTTGTATGTTTTGTGACAGCGTTGCACTGTGCAAGACATTGCATTTCAGCTGCAGCATCAACAGAAACGGCAGACATAACACTGAACAACTGTAAAAAGCAGGCCCGGCTAAACCAATACAAAATATTTATCTAGGTTAGGGTTTGTGAAGCGCTACCTGTTACGTGAATTTCGGAATTTAATGCTGTTGTCAGTGGCTGTGCACCACCTCAAGTCATCACTCCTCTAACGTGCCTTTTCACAACACACAAGCAGTGCTTGCAGACAGCTGCCGCTGGCTTGTCTCCTCGGTTGCATGCTCCATAGGTGTGCATAAAATAAGACTCTCCCTTATTGGCTGCAAGTTATATGCCAGCAGGCTAGGTGGTTCTTGTATGTGGGACATACCGGGGGAGGAGGAGGCACCCGAGCAGATGAGCCAGCGGCAGCTGTGTGTAAGCACTGCTCGAGTGTTTTTAAAAGGCGCATTAGATGTGTGATGTTTTCTACGTAACATGAATAAAATCGGTACTCACGTAGCTAAAACTGAAGGAACATACTGGGGGGAGAAGGAGGCATCCGAGAGGATAAGCGATCGGCAGCTGTGTGAAATTGCTGCTCGAGCTTTAAAGGTATGTTCCCTGCACTAATAAGCAGGGGAAAGGAGGAGGCAGCAGAGAATACGAGCGAGCTGAAACACACAAACAGCTTTTAATGTGAAGAAAGTGGGAGGGATACGGCGCTCTTTGCCAGCAACAGATGGTTTCTATATTACTAGCCGCTTTCAGGCAGCGGAACAAGTTGGCCGCTCTCAGTTTTTCGCCACCTCCTCTCGTTATGCTAAGTTGCGCTAATGCGCTGATAACGCTCTCCTCCCGGGTCTTCTCACAAGTAATGGCATACGGTGTGTTCGGCACAGGCGCAGCCACAGAGGTATCGCGCGCATGCGAAACAAAAAAGATGAAAGACCAACAAAATAGTTACAGAATATTTTATTCGTTTTAACCACATTTTTGACTCCGCCCCCATTGCACTTAGGCTCACATTTCCCATATTTTCTTTATGGACTTCAACCGTTGCTTGGGATAAACCTGCTTGATTAGGCAGGCACAGATGACTTTAGGTGTGTATTGTCCTTTCTGCATGTGATGCCTTAGAGCTAAGTGTGCAAGTTATCTATACACGCTGTTTTTTAGGAGTTCTTAGATTAATCTTTACATCAACTGCTCATAACTAAAGTGCTTAAACTTTGAGACATGGAAAAGACAACCTTTGGGGGATCAACACTTTCTGAACCCTCAGTATGAAACGTTACAGCTGGAAGACATGCGGGGGACTTGTCCAGCACTGATTTAGTACAACGAGCACGAGAGAAAGAAAATACCTGAGCATGTCTCCTGAGAGCTGCTCTGCCAGCAACCCCTTTAATCTTTGCCGCTCAGCAGTCTCTTTCTCCTGGAAGCCTTTCGGGACTCCTCCAATACAGGATCCCCTCTGGACTGGGCCCCCAGTGCATGATGACATTCTGACTGGGAGCCTGACATTTCATAGTAAAGGGGTATTGTAGTGAGCGTACATACCAACTTTTGTCTGAAGCAGGATCAGATGGGGGTGTAAATCTCTAAATGCGGAGCTATTCTACCGGTTTCCAAAGAAGGTTCTTTAAAATCTTATTGCTTCCGCCTTTCTTTCTCTGTCTTATTCAAAAGCAACAATAGCCAATGAGAGAGCTACTTTGTGTTGGCTGTGACCAATGCTAGGTGGGGCGAGAGCTATGGGCCGTCCATTATAGCCTGCGATTGGTTCTAAAATAATAGCAGCCGCCTGTCCTGTTTTGTTACAGTGAACGCCGCTGCAGCGAGCCCTTATACCCGGAACTAAAACAACCAGCAGTAACACAGTAAAACACCCACAAAAGAACACTACACCGGTTTTATAAAAATAAAGGTATTTTTATCTAAGATCCAGTAAGGTCAAAATCGGCAAGAATCCATCATATATAATCAGAGGTTTTCAGTAATGTGTCTTTTAAGAGCGCGATTACAACGAGATAAGAATGAGCTCGGTGTGTAATTCTGCAGTTACATTCAATAGGGTAAACCAGTCACAGAGTTGGGGGCGGACTGTTTTTGCTTTTAAGAAGTTACTAGCACATGTCCGTTGTGCACACTCAGCGAGTTCCAGGAAGGCTGTTACCCGTGGCTTGGCAGGAACTGTCTATTAGTTGGACAACATTAAGGCAGAACGGTTCCTCGCTCGTAGTGGGTGAAATGCAAGTCACTTTCACACTGCCGAATGCGCGTTGTTTTTATACTGTTTGAACTGTGCCCCCCTCTGTCGCAACCAACTCGGCTCGGTGAGGAGATTACACTTCCGGATGCCCCTGAGCAGCACAAGTTCAGGTCCACAGTCCCCGCAGCCGGCTGGCAGGAAGACAGTTCCCCAGCGAGGTAACATAAAAACAATGCAGATTGCCAAGGCGCTTAGGTTTTTTTTAAAAAGGGTTCCGAGCAATGCCACATAGACCCCGGCGGTCCCGCTCTTGAAAGATAATGCCCCCAAAGCAAAGCAAGCTCCTACGAGCCGGCTCTCACTGCCAATGTCCGAGAGCCGACTCACCAAGACTCTTGCCCCACCCCAGGCGATCACACACTGCCGCTCCCTGGACTCCGGTCCGGGCGTTTACCAGGGCAGTGTGGTCTCTTCCGTCCCTCCTGGCAGGCAGCAGTTGAACGGGGAGGAGGTCGGGTTGCTTGGCGACGCCTTGCTCTTCCTGGAATTCACCGCAGCTCCTCTCCGGGACGAGCCCCTTGTTGCCGGGCAACCCCCGTGCGGGCACCAATCCCAGCGCGGCTCTTCCCTGACGTCAGTGGTGCAGCGCACAGGGTTCCCGAGGCTCCTGCGCTGGCGGCGGTGATCCCAGGGGCGATTGGAGTGTCGCTTTAGCTCAGGGCCGTGGCAGTGATCTCGGGGCAAGTTTAAATGGCGTGAACACAAGCCCGCGGTGGTCATAACACGCAGTGCCCTCACAGTTCCCACACAGTCACAAGCAGAGGCGATCCCCCGGGCCCATGGCGGTGATCTCACGATGAGATGTGTGGGGGGCGGGAGAGAAGGCTCGGACAGCGGGAGGGGTGGCCCGGGAACAAAGTAGTGCTCAGCAAACACGCAGTAAAGGGGCCAATAGCCGTGGAAGGAGACATGGCCATCATAAGGCGGGACTAGCAGCCTCTAAACCAATCAGAAGACAGCATTTAGAAAAAACAAAGCCACAAGCCAATGAAAAAGTGGGCGGGGGAGTGGGCGGGGCTTCCCTCACCTATAGTGTATACTGCATGCCTCGCAAAGCGAGCAGCGCATGCGCTGCACCGCTAGGCGAGACCTAAACAGTTGTAAAAGCCACCTTCTTTCACTTACATCTTCTTCACCCTCTTCATCCATCATTCCAATATGGCATCAACCCTTGGCTACAGTCCTATGTTGACCCTTCAAATTTGATGCATGCTGGACTCCTGAAATAATCTATCTTCCTGCTACAGAAAGTGTAGAATGCAGTTATCAGAGTGATTTGCAGCATGAAGCACACTTAATCCTCTTTAACCTTGCAACAGCTAACCGGCCGGTTACAAAGCTTACATATCCCTCAGCCTGTCTTCTAATTTGCACAAAGATAAAAAAAAACATGAAGGTGATTGTTTGTTGTGTAAGGGATTCAGATCTGTAATTGTCTCTCTTCATAACTCACGAATGATGTGGATAACGAGACGTTTAGGAGAACTCTAGGAGCTCTGAAAACTGAGTCATTTTGAAAAATACTGATGTTTTTTTCACTAGCGCATACATGAACAATGCCAAAAGATGGTTTTGCTGTGATAAAACACTTTATCAATGTTATTGTTCACTGCCTTTTACTTTGTTAAAGTGAAATCATACAACAAGGGAAGAAATCTCTACAGACTAGCCGGAAGTAACATGTAAAAGCTAAAAATCCAGGCATGGGTTTGGCATTCATAGGCACTCCAAGTGCTTCGAGCAAAGATATTTTATATCTACTCATTTTGTAGAGGGCCAGTCCTTACAGGAGAACATTAAAAGGAATGCGGTTGGATAAAATAACGTTTCTGCAATGTATTTGGTAGCAGCAGTGTTTTTGGCATAATTCCCCCACTGCAATGGGAGGGTAAAGTTTTAAAATGTATGACTGGTTCTTGAAATGCTGTCTCACCTCTGTTACTCCTTACACTCTTTGGGCCAGATGTACGACACACCAATTTGCGACTCGCAAATTGTGTCGCAATTTGCAACTCGCAAATTGGGATGTAGAGCAGTGTTTCAGACACTGTTTGCGAATCCTAATGGGCTTGCAAATTGCATGCCTCATTAATATTAATGAGGCAGGCGCAATTTGTGACCCCATTAGGAATGGTTAGCACTCACAGGGATGGTGTCCTGCTGGGGTCAGCAGACCACCATGTCTGTGACTGCATTTAAATAAAGTGTTTTTAAAAAAAAAATGCAGCCCGTTTTCCTTAAAGGAAAACGGAATGCATTTAAAAAAAAGAAAAATGAAACATTTCAGTTTCATTTTTTAAGGGCAGGCAGTGGTCCCTGGAAAAAATATTTTTTGACCCATTCTCAAAGGGGAATGGGTCCCCTGGGGACCCCTTCCCGTTTGCGAATGGTTTACCACCTACTTAAGTAGGTGGTAAATTGCGAGTGTTTTGCAACCGCAATTGCGGTTGCAAAACATTCATACATACAAATGCGAGACGCTATTAGGAAGGGACGCCCTGGGCACACCCCTTCCTAATAGCGAGTCGCAAACCTCATTTTGCGAATCAGTAAAATTTACTGATTCGCGAAATGAGGTTTGTACATGGCCATGCCCTAAATAGCGGTCGCAAACGTGCCAATTGCCCGTTTGCGACTGCAATTTAGGGTCGTACATCTGGCCCTTTTTTCCTTAATGAGATGTCGGTATTGGCTTTCAGCATATATACACACACACATTATACAGACACAATGTGAATCGGCGTTATGGGAAATGTTACATAAAACAATGGGGATGAATTACATTGTGTAGGAATCATGTGTCATCCGTATCAGTATAGCAATCATACAAAAGATGGCCATCAAGGGACAAATTCTCTATTAATCATCCTCAATAGTATATTATTTACTATTGGGAAATGGCAATTACTTTACATATCTTACTCATTAGATTCTCTCCAAAGAAAATGCAATTGACAGTTGTAACTCACTTTGTTCATATTTTTACTTTTTTTAAATTACAATTTCATATCTGGTATCTCATAATTTCTTTTTATACAAATCTAAACAGTTTTTTGTACACTATGTTAGACTTGGCTTTTTCAGCGGGTTTAGCCCCAGACTATTTGCTTTTTGGCCTCATGTTTTTGACCTATTTTTCGTTGGTTTTAGGACTCTGGGCACTTTACCACTTCTAATCAGTGCTAAAGTGCATATGCTCCCCATGTAAATTGTGTATGGATTGGTGTTTCCATGATTGGCTCATTTGATTTACTGCTAGGTCCCTAGTATAGTGCACTGTGTGTGCACAGGGCCTGTAAATCAAATGCTACTAGTGGGCTTGCAGCACTGATTGTGCCACCCACACAAGTAGCTTTTCAAAGGTGTCTCAGACCTGCCACTGCAGTGTCTGCGAGCAGTTTTTAACTGCTATGTCAACTTGGCAAAACCTTCCCTTTGCTTCCATTAAAGGCACCCCTCAGGTAGTCCCAAGGTAACCCCATGGGCAGTGTGCAGTGTATGGGAAAGGTAGGCCATGTACTGGTGTGTTTTACTGCCAATTTTGTTTTTACTATTGAAAGGCTATCTGTCCCATAGGCTAACATGGGAGTTGCTTTGTAACATCTAACAAGTATAACTTTCCACATATATAAAATGCTGGTTTCTTGCTTTGATTTTATGCAGTTAGTCATACTCTTTGTCTTTGACAGTCTATAACTGACCCACCCGGACGTCCAATTATATTCGGGTGTGGATCTATTTTTGAGCCATTGGCTAAGTGCATTGACTTCTTTTTAAAACCTTTTGTAGCAGAAACAAGAGCGTTTATAAGAGATTCAATGCACTTTATCGACACATATGAAAATAAAACATTTGATTCAATAGATGAAATCTTGGTTACTTTAGATATTGAGGGCCTCATTTATGAGGCCCTTACGCTGCCATTGCATCACTTTTTGTGACACTTCGGTGGCGTAACAAATGTGCCACACTGTGCCATATTTACAAAGTGACATATCTAGGCAGATACGTCACTTTGTAAACCCCTGCTCTACATTATACCTGCAGGTATAATGTATGCAGGGTGGGCGTTCCAACGCAGAAAAGACTCGTAGAAGTGGAACAGTGAAATCTATAAGATTTCACTGCACAACTTCCACGGCATCAGTGCGCCAAATCCTTACACCTGCTTGAAGCAGGCATAAGGGATGACGCAATGCCTGGTACCTAACAGGATGAAATCCTGAATGCAGTGCGCACTGTGCCTATTATCGAAGCATCTGTTCTGTATAATATACTTGTTCAAACACTTTTTACTTGTATTTCCTCCACACAAAACACAATAATCAAATTTTTCTTATTGATGGACTATTATTCATCATTAATCCATGTCACACATTACATATAAGTGTATTTACAATGCATATTACAATGGTGTAGATATCAAATTAGTAAATTGCCATGTGTTCATATTCTAGTGACACAAACAAAATATATTTCGAAAAAATTTTTTACAAAGCATGTCATTTTACATTTGACACTGTTATTGATGCAAAAGCCCAATGCATTTCAGGACTCCTGGGTCCCTTCTTCAGGGGCGAAATCTGTAAATGAAAAATAACCTTTACATTGATGTAAAGTTTCACTTCTTGTATTAATGCATATATATCCGAAGCTTGTTCAGTAGTGTAAGCTAATGTTGTAGCCCGATTGTCGGTAAGATTTGTAATGGAATCAAATGACATTTTTGTTAATATCTATAGACGTGTTTGTCTGTGGGTGCTACCTCAACTGGTCAATAGATTAGTCAGAGAAGTGGTTGGATTTAGAGGAGCACTCCAAAATTGCTAAATTTAAGCTTCTAAGTTTTAAACAGATTAAAAACAAGGGTGCTACACTGCTGCAATGTGATGACCTCACATGCTATAATGAACTGGTACCTAACAGGATGAAATCCTGAATGCAGTGTGCACTGTGCCTATTATCGAAGCATCTGTTCTGTATAATATACTTGTTCAAACACTTTTTACTTGTATTTCCTCCACACAAAACACAATAATCAAATTTTTCTTATTGATGGACTATTATTCATCATTAATCCATGTCACACATTACATATATGTGTATTTACAATGCATATTACAATGGTGTAGATATCAAATTAGTAAATTGCCGTGTGTTCATATTCTAGTGACACAAACAAAATATATTTCGAAAAAATTTTTTTTACAAAGCATGTCATTTTACATTTGACACTGTTATTGATGCAAAAGCCCAATGCATTTCGGGACTCCTGGGTTCCTTCTTCAGGGGCGAAATCTGTAAATGAAAAATAACCTTTACATTGATGTAAAGTTTCACTTCTTGTATTAATGCATATATATCCGAAGCTTGTTCAGTAGTGTAAGCTAATGTTGTAGCCCGAAGTGAAAAATGACACATTGCTGGAGTTGCATCTATTTTCAGACACATTCCAACAATGCACCATTTTTGCGCCTACAGATATGTCAGGATTACTGACGTATCAGTAAATTCTTGCGACATGGAATGCCGTACTGTAAATACGGCACATATATGGTGTCGCAAGGATGGCGCACTTAAAAGTGTTGAATTGCTGTTTTCTCCCAACGATGCAATACTTTGCCTAAATAAGGCCCTGAGTCTTTGTACTCAAATATCCCACAAGACGAAGCGTTAGCAGTAATGAAAGACTCACTGGAGAAAAGAATTCAACCACATGTGGTGCCTACTTGATCTAGTGACCCTTTGTCTCCAAAAAACTTTTTGGGATTCAAAGATGAGCCTTTTTGGCAGGTCAAGGGAGTGGCCATGGGCTGTGCCTTTGCCCCAGAAATTGCCAACATATACATGCCCTCTTTTGAGGACAAGCGATCTATGGGGATACAAACGTATTCAGGAGACATATTAAGTCCTGGCATTGATATATTGATGACGTGTTTTTTATTAGGAATGGCCCTGAGAGTATCCTCATCCAATTTTTGGAATGGTTAAATAATAGGTCAGCTGACCTTAAATTTACCATGACATATAAAAAGGAAAGATTGAATTTCCTTGACGTGGCTTTTCACAGAAGACAATAAGCTTTTGGTTAGTCTGTATACTAAACCTACGGACAAAAATACCTTACTGCACTTTGGTAGAAGTCATCCAAAATCACTGAGGGAGAACTTGGACTACAGGCAATTTTTGAGGATAAGATGAAATTGTTCTAAAAGTGATGACTACTTCCATAATGGGGAAATACTAAGAAAAAAGTTAATAGAGAGGGGTACCCCAAAAAACTTGTAAAAAACTCAATGAAACAGACATGGTTTACACCCCGTGAAAGTATGCTAACTCCTAAAACAAGACAAAAACACCACACCATTGACATGTGCGCTTACATTTACTCCCGTGGCTAACAATATAAAGACAATTGTTAATCCTAATTTTAAGCTATTGAATGTATTGAAGATTCAAAAACCATTATTTGCTTCAAAAAAAGATAAGAATCTTCGCTAACATTTGGTGAAAGCTGTGAGAAGAACAGAAGACAAATCAATATCACAGTGTTTAGGACTGGTGCCAGGAACAGGACATTATAAATGTAGTAAATGCATAGCTTGCAACTTTATTAAAAATAGCAAAAAGGTAGTAGTCAATGGAATAACTTGGAACCAGATGGCAATGTCAAATTGTAACACCAAAAATGTTGTTTATCAAATTACATGTCTATGCCAGAAGACATACATTTGGCAAACTACACAACCTGTGAAAAACAGGATCTTGCCACATCGGTCAAGGATAAGATGCAAAACACAGAGAGCACCATTGGTGTCACACTATGAAATGGCAGGACACACTGAAAATGACATAGAGTGGTCAGTCTTGTATGTAATACCGAGAACTACCAAAGGAGATTGGATCGAGAACTCACTCCTTAGAATGTAAGCCTGTTTAATTGAAATATTTCACACTGCTACACAAGGGTTAAATGAAAATGATGATTTGGGCATTGATTAACAACCAAATGCGAAATGAATGCATAAGAGGTATAAGATATTAGCCACAGAAGGATAAACATTGTGATATTTGATTGATGTGACAAGGAATTTCTGAGATAATATATGGCATATGATTGTAACAAACAGTATTTTTTCTTGGTGTAAATATTAATTGTTTTGATTGATTGAAAAATGTAACTTACTTGGTACCAATTTTTAAGACATTTTTTCGAAACAGCTATAAATCGGTACACAGATTGAGCAATATGCTGAAACTTGAATGAGACATAGGTATATATGCCAGGACACGTGTAGGAATATGTGCTTGATTTAATGGTCATCAGATCTGTCGATGGCCATGATATCAGTACACCCGATGACTAGTTAATGGACCAACACATTCCGTCATCCCGGATGTGTTAACGGGTGTTAAAACGGCCCTTTAACAAAGAAAGCCTACACCTTCATTTTTAGAAGTCTGCAATACAAAGTATGTTCAGTGATTCCCTTTGAAGTTAGAAACATCAACACAGTTACAACATTTGGAGGACAGATGTTAGAATCGATATAACAGTTATACCTCTATACTTAGTAGACTCCACCATTAAAAGATGGCCCGGATAATAACACCGGCTGACTCACTACAGTCGGGAAGTATGGGATAATTGGGAAACTGTTACTTCCGGTCTTAAAGCCTTTTGAACACGGAGGTAGAAGTCCACCGTATGTAGCTTCCCGGAATATGGTTTTGGGATAGATACAATTGTGTCCGACCGGCTCGGTGAATACGATGTAGACATACTTTTGACATTAGTTTCACCGTATTATAACTGAATGTGTGTAACTGGATCCTGCCTCCTTTTTTCGATAGGAGTTAGACACATCCTTTAAAAAGGTGGAGTGTCTGACATACAGAAAATTATATACCCTGGATGGAGGAGCAATTCACTTCGTCACTCTATCGAGAGGTGATTTCATGTAAGGTAGGAATTAATTAATTTAGTTACAGATGGATTAGGAATACTTTATAGAAACAATGAGTTAAGAGGCTATGTCTTAAGTAAGCCATAACAATTTACCTATTATTCTAGATTCTTTGAATGAGGGTGTGGCCTGCGGGGCCCGGAGTAAGGGACAGATGTCGGTCTAGGTAGCAAAAAGGTATAGGTTTTATGCTCGTGGAGTCTTCCACTAGTGTCTTGCTTGTGCGAACCTTGCTGACGGGCCACATGAACGCACATGTGAGAGATATAGATAGGCCGCCCAGACCCCCGGAGCACGGCTTGAATTCAATCCAGTCACATAAAAATGGAGGTCCCGGCATTATTGCATGTGCACAATAGAGAGTCGAATATTAGTACACACACCTGCGGGCTACCATATATGGTACACATAAATTAAAAATTTCTGTGTCTTGAAATAATGAACACAAAGGTTTACCTATGGGATTTTGCGCTATAATATGGGTGATTCATAATAGAATGTAGAACATTGCACTGGCAACCTTTTTTTGCACAGGTGTCGAACAGACACTTCTTCTGACAGAGGGTATTTTTTAATATTAAAGGAACACTCGCCTTATAAATTCCAGAAGAGGCCAGAAATTTAAAAAGGCAGAAACGTGTCGACTTTGCATACACACAAGGAATCCACAAGGGATTAAAAAGTTTTATGTGGCAAATATCGACCTAAGATAAACAACTAGTTGATCCTTTGGGATGTTCAAGTGGTTTTAACTATAAACACATGTGGACTACCTAGAAGACAGATCCAACAAAACAAATAATAATATGGGATGTCAATGAGTTTGGAAAAGATGTATATGAGGAAAGAGTGTAAAAATTTTTTTAGATTTGTATAAAAAGAAATTATGAGATACTTGATATCAATTTGTAATGATAAAAAAAAATATGAACAAAGTGATTTACAACTGTCGAGTGCATTTTCTTTGGAGAGAATCTAATGAGTAAGATATGTAAAGCGATCGCCATTTTCCAATAGTAAGTAATATACTATTGAGAATAAAATAATAGAGAATTTGTCCCTTGATGGCCATCTTTTGTATGATTGCTATATGAATTAGCCAAGGCCATAGTGGGTGATTTGGCAAAACCCACCTCTCTTTTTTCATCCGTACCAGTAGGCAGTATATTTTAAGAGTGTTTGGTACGGAAAAGCACAAACTCAGAATTTAAAATGTACCACAGGGGCGTGGCCAAGATGGCGGCACGGTAGGACGTGAGATTCCGTCCCTCCGGCTTCGCCGCTTCATAGCCTTGTTTTTGCCCCATCCCCCAAATATGCACACGGGGACCGGAATTTAAATGCACCTCCTCCGGTGCCAGTGCGGAGGTTGCTGGCGGCCGCCTTGGCGCTCCCTGCTCCGGTGCCTGGCCGGACCGAAAAGCCGCTGGAGCGGTAACGGCAGCGTACACGGCGGCGCTCCCAAGACGGACCCAGGTGCGGCGCGGAAGAGCCCCTGAGCCAGCGCACAGATTGAATGCTGCCCATAGGGATCGAAGCGGCCCGCAGCTAGAGAGCCTCCGGAGCGGCGTGAAGACGCAGTAACTGCTCTGCTGGAGGCCTACAGATCGCCCGCCATTTTGTCTCCTCCACTGCCCTGGATGGGCCCGCACTCTGGAGGTCTCTGGGGCTGAGGCCTGCGAGCGCCACTCCACGGGGCCCACGAGAGCAACCAGACCAGTGGCCTGTCTGTCCCGGCGCAGGAGTCGGTGCCCAACGCGGTTGCAGACCTCCCGGTGAGCACTGCATCAGACTTCTGGGCCACCGGTGAGAGGGGGCTTGCCCGCCATTAGCGATCCTGCCCGGGGAGGGGGCCCGGCTTCGCAGCGGCTGCTCCGCTGGCCTGGCATTGACTTTGGGTAGAGGCCCAGCTGACCATCGAGGTCCCCCCACGCGCCCCCGCTGCTGACAGGGGGCAAAGACTGAGGGCCCGCTATCTTTGCAGGAGGGAGAGCTGAGCTGATGCTGGAGATGGGGGCCACGAGCCGCTAGTGTGCCCTGTGAAAGACTGCACGTCCCGCGACGCTCCGTGGCCTGTGATATCACCGGGCCCCTCATCCGACTGCCAGCACGAGCGGACCTGGGCCTCTCCACGCGCCATCCTGCCACGTGGGCGCGAAGGCCTCTGGAGAAGGGAGGGATGCCTGGAAAGCACGGAACCCAGTCGGGGAGGACTTGCAGGCCTGGGCGCATTCTCGCCGCGCATCACAGACGCACATTGTCCAGGCACCAACCCCGTAGCTTGCATCCACGAATCCCGGCCAGTACAGCGGAGCTGTCGAATCCTTGGGCCCGGGGGGGCTACTGGGCCACGCACTCATGGGCCTCCGATAGCTACCTCCTCGGGCACAGCACAGCGCCATGGCATCGGCCCGAGGGAAGAGGGAGAAGTCCCTCAAAGACTTGCTGCTTAAACAGTCGAGTGGCCCTGACACAGCAAACGCAGCACCCCGGGACCCGGGACACTCGGAACAACTGGAAGGGACTGACGGCCCGGCTACGAAAGCTTTCATGATGGAGCTATTCTCCGCCATCAAAGAGGACATCCTAGACCTGAAGGGCCAACTCTCTGCTGATCTCAAAGATGTCCGGCGGGACATAGACGAAGTAGGCGAAAGGGTGGCTGTCCTCGAGGAGCACGAATTGAGCCGGGAAGACGACCTCCACCAGCTTCAGCAGGAAGTACTCCGGCTGCGGGATCAGAACTTGGACCTGCAGGCCCACACGGAGGATCTCGAGAACCGCTCACGGAGGAACAACATCCGCATCCGTGCGGTGCCCTGGCGAGCGGAGGAGGACGATCTTAGATCCTACGTCCTGGCCCTCTTTCGGCAAGTGTTGGGAGACGACGGCCCTCGGGAGGTGCAGATGGACCGGGTGCATCGTGTGGGCCTTCCCAGGGGAGAGAAGGCCCCCCCGCCCGACATACTCGTCTGCGTGCATGACTTCCAGCTCAAGGAGCAAATCCTATGCAAAGCCCGTGCGGCCCAGCCGATTCAGTTTCAAGGGCACTCACCGGCCCACTTCCAGGATCTTGCAGCGTCCATGTTAACCAAACAGAGAGAATTTAGAGTGGTCACCTCCCATCTTCGCGACTATGGAATTCCATATTCATGGGGCCATCCCTTTCGTATCATCTTTAAGCATCAAGGGAAATTGAGACAGATTCGCTCGCTCGCTGAGGCCCTTGACCAGCTGGGGTTGGACAACACTATGTCTACAGAGCGGAGGGAAGGCCCTAGAGACCGGGCCACACGGAGACTCCCAAGATGGTAAACTGTGGGTAAACCGTCGGCCTCTGCGAAGCCGGACCCGGAGGAGATGGCGAAGGAACGGGAGGCTGTGATCTCCTCTCTCTCTCAGCCTCAAGATCGTCTGAGTTCCCCTTGAACATCTCAATCAATCTCACGGGGATGGGTGGCATGGAGTGAAGCCAGAGGGGCACCTGGGGCTGTCACTTCTCCCAGATCAGCGGAATGCCCCTCCACAGTTCTAAGTTTTCCAGGTACTTTGTTCTGCGGCTTACCGCCAAAGTCACGACCCCTCATGGTCATTCTTTACTGACGGACTTATGTCTCTTGTTCCTTTTTGGGGTTGAGTTACCGAGGGATGTTTTATTATTTGTAATTGTTGGTGCTCCTTTTAGGGGTTTCCCGTACCAGGCCCTGCGCTTCCATCTCCTTCTCATCGACCCACACTCACTCCAGCTCAACATTTGTGCTTTTCTCCTTAAATTCTATGGCTGCGCCTCGCACGCTAACCCCCACCCGTTATGATTAGGGACCTGAAAATTGTGAGCCTTAATGTCAGGGGCCTGAACCCCCCTGCAAAGCGCACTGCGATCCTTTCCTTACTGGAACATTCCGAGGGGGATATCTGTTTGCTCCAGGAGACCCACTTGCTCGCTAAGGACACTCCCTGTATGCACACGCGGCGATTCCCTCGTCAATACTGGTCTTCAGGAGCAGCGAAAAAGAACAGGGTGGCCATTCTTCTGGAAGCAAAAATTTGAAGGCAAGGTACTGTCCACTTTTTATGAGTCCAAGGGTAGGGTCCTAGCTCTCCGGATTCAATGGGGGTCCACGCTCCTCACTTTGATTAATATTTACGCACCTAACGCACACCAAGAGCCCTTTTTACGCAGGCATGTTGCAGAAGGCCTGGCCTCCCCGGATTCTGCCTTAGTGGTGGGTGGGGACCTGAACCTGGTCATGGACAACAACTGTGACCGATCGGGTCAGCGCTACACACAAGTGGGTGCCCTCTCCTCGGAAGGTAAGCAATGGTTGGCCGATATCGGCCTTCACGTTGTCTGGCGCCTTAAGCATTCGGACATGCGAGATTACACCCATTACTCTGCGGCTCACAAATCCTATGCACGTCTAGACATGTTCTTGGGCTCTAATGCGCTTCTCCCCAGGATCAGTGACGCCTCTATAGCCACACACTCCCTCTCTGACCATGCACATATTTCTATTTCCATAAGACCAGAAGGGGTTGGGCGAGTCCCTGCTAGATGGCGGCTGCGCGTAGGTCTTTTACATTCCCCTGGCGCTGTAGAGAGTGTACGTGCCAAGCTATTAGACTACCTTCAACACAATGACACTGGCGAGACCTCTCTAGCTACCGTCTGGGAAACTCTCAAAGCGGTGATCCGCGGGGAATTTATAGCAATCTCCTCCGCTGACACTCGAAAGCGTAGGGAAGCCCGTCAGAGCCTGGAAAAGGAAGTTGCCGAACTGGAAGTGATACATAAACGCACGGGGCCCGAGGGTCTAGCGGTCATTGGAAAAGAAGCAGATGCTTCTTAAATGCATAGACCTAGACAGGGCGGAATATGCTTTGCTCCGCATCCGCCATAAGTTTTATTTGGGTAGTGATAGATGTGGGAGGATGTTGGCACAGAGATTGCGCGCCAGGGCAGTGGCAGGGACTATCCCCTCCCTAAAACGGTCTACAGGCGAGGAGATCCACCTGGACTCCCAGATCGTGGAGGAGTTTCGACAATTCTACCAATCTCTCTATAGCGCGGATGCGAATGGCCCCCCTGACGCAGGCGAGTACCTGGAGTCTAGCAGCTTTACCCGCAGGCAGAACCCCTGGAGGATCCCATTCGGATAGAGGAGGTTATCTCAGCTATCTCTCGGCTGAAGCTCGACAAATCCCCGGGCCCCGATGGCTACCCTGCCCTGTTTTATAAAACATTCTGTCACAAATTAGCTCCCCTCTTAACCCGGCTGTTCAACTCTTTTCTAGACAGTGCGGCGGTTACGGACTCTATGTCCGAGGCGGCGATTTCCGTAATCCTTAAGCTTAATAAGGACCCAGGGCTCTGTAGCTCCTACCGCCCGATCTCGCTGCTTAACATCGATGCGAAGCTCTTCACGGGCATACTAGCGTCTCGGCTGAATCCCCTAATGGCGGGCCTAATCGATCCGGATCAGGAGGGATTTATTCCCACCCACCAGGGCGGCGACAATACTAAACGTCTTATGCACCTCATGGACAGTGTTCAACGCTCCCAGGTGGATGCCGTGCTCTTCTCCGTGGACGCCGAAAAAGCGTTTGACAGAGTATGCTGGAAATATCTCTTTGACGTTTTGCGGGGCTTTGGGTTTGGCCCCCGCTTCGTCCAATGGGTGCAGTGTATTTACCATGCCCCCCGGGCATTTGTTAGAATCAATGGAGTATCCTCGTCCCCCTTTGAGATCACCAGGGGCACGAGACAAGGGTGTCCACTCTCGCTCCTCTTATTCGCCCTCTACATGGAACCCCTCGCGCAGAAAATTCGTGATCACCCGGGCATCCAAGGTCTCCGGTTCGGAGGCGATACTCACAAAATAAGCCTCTATGCGGATGATGTCATCCTCTCCCTCACGCAGCTTCTCAACTCCCTCCCCACGTTGGTCGGAGAACTCGAGTCCTTTGGACTACTCTCTGGCTTTAAGGTCAATCTTGGCAAGTCCCAGGTGCTCAACTTGTCCTTACCCCAAGCACAGGTAGAGGTCCTCCGGCAGACCCTCCCTCTGCACTGGTCTAGCGACCCTGCCCTATTTGGGCATTCTCCTGACCCCATCGCTCCCACGTACGTTGGAGCTGAACTACTCGACTCTGGTGACCCAGACTCGGAAAGCGCTGGACGGGTGGACTAAACTCAATTTGTCTTGGTTCGGGCGCATCGCCGCGGTAAAAATGACGGTCCTGCCGCGAATACTCTACTTGTTCCAGACCCTGCCTTTAGTACCGCCACCTAAAGCCCTGCGAGCTCTGCAACTGGCCATGAACAAATTCATCTGGGGCAACAAGAAGGCATGCCTTTCTGTGGCACAACTGTCGCGACCCAAAAGTGACAGGGGTGAACCTGCCGCTAGTCCACAGATATTTACAGGCCGCGCACCTTCGATATGTGCTGGAGTGGAACCGCCTACTTTCCGAGAAGCACTGGACCTTCATGGACCAGGCGGTAGCCGGTGCGAATGTCTGGCACGAAATCTGCCTCCCTCGTCGATCGCGATCGTGGGGTCTCTACTCCTCACCAGTCACGGCAGCGACAATGAAGGTGTGGGACGCGGTGGCGCTCTCGAGAGGCCTTACAACCTTCCCCTCCCCAATGACGCCGATGGTTGATAACCCAGATTTCCCCCCGGGATGTAAGACTGCGGTTGCCCAGCGATGGAGGGAAGCAGGCTGTAAGCGCTTGGGCCACTTATTCGACCTCAATGGTATCATTCCTTTTGATCGGGTTCGCCAAGACCTCGACCTTCCCCGAACTGACGAGTTCTATTACCTACAGCTCCGGCACTGGGCTACCTCTGGGGCCTATCTACCACATGTCTCTCGTAAGCTTACCCCTTTTGAGAAATGGATAGCGAATAAGAAAGATGACAAACATCTCATAGCAGAACTTTATGTCCTCCTTTCTCCTCACAAGACAGGGAAGCGCTCACGAGGTCAACTTGGGTGGGAGGCGGAATTGGGGCGGGCCCTTACGGACAAGGAATGGGACAACATCCATTACAGGGCCCACCACACGGCATACAACACTGCTGGGACTGAATCTGCGTTCAAGGTCGCATCCTATTGGTATCTTACGCCCGCTCTGATCCACCAATGGGACAAGAACCACACAGAGGAGTGTTGGCGGGGTTGCGGCCTGACGGGCTCCCTTGCACATCTTCTCTGGCACTGCCCGAGGCTAGAGAGATTTTGGGAGCAAGTGCTCAATGATATCGACACAGCATTTGAAACTGAGATTCCTCGCTTCCCGGCATTCACCCTGCTGGGACTCTCGAACCCACTCACTTTCCCGTTGCGGTCATTGCGAGGCAGGCAGATGGCGTTAGCATTGTTCGCGGCGCGGCAAGCGATATTGGTTCATTGGGGTACTACCACTGTTCCCAATCACACGGCTTGGCTCCATAAACTCTGGATGACCCTTGCCATGGAACGACTCTCACTGTTTCAAGATCAAAAGAGCGAGAAATATGCAGAACTTTGGGCTCCTTTCATAATGTTACTATCGAAAGACCTCGAGGTCACCTGCCCCAAACTCCTGCAAGTTCTACATCTAATACCTCCAGCTCAGGAATAAGGAGTTCCCCACTTGGGTTGGCGGGAGGACCGGGGTCGGGCCTGGTGGGTGGAACGGATCACTATATAACTCCTGAAGACCTTGGTACGGGTCCCCCTTTTGTTTTCCCTTTTCTTCTGGGGGGTGGTTGGGAGGGTGGGGTTTTTGCTCCTTTTTTGGTGGGTTCTCGTTTCTGTACCTGCACTGTCCTTTGCCGGTTTACGCTGTTCTTATTCCTTAGGCTTGATTTTGAGCGCTGCCAGCCTCCGGGATGTCGGCATTAAAGCTGTGTATGTATATACATACTCTGTGCATTGTCTTTTAGCCGCCGGCCCCTGTGGTTGTAGGCGATTGGCTGTGTACAAGTGTTGAGATGTCTTCCAACTCATCAATAAAAAAGATTTGTTCCATAAAATGTACCACAGTGGCTGGGGTTGGCCTCACTAATAAGAATACATTTCTACCCAAACAAACTTTTTATAGCCAGCTGTGGTCCGTGCATGTAACAGCGCTGGGGCTGGGTGTGGGGGGTGGGCGGGGATTTCGAGGGACGATGAAGAGGGAAAATTAAATAAATAATTAATTTTCCCTCGTCATCGTCCGTCGGAATCCCCCCTCACCCGGCCACACCACCCCACCGCTGTTACCTGCACGGACCGCGGCTGTTTATAGCAGCACTAGTATATTGAAAGACAAGGGGAAAAAATAACTTTCCAACCTATACCATGCAGTCTACATGCATCTGAGCTCTTTGATGACAGCTCATAGGTCTCTGTGCTATACTAGGATTGCAACTTATGAACAGCAAGTAACTAAAGGATCTCTCTGACACATGCAGTAACCCACGGAGCTAGCCAAATAAAATACAGTTTTGTGATCTGCAGGGTACCCATTCTTTTCCGTGGGCATATTAACTCTCTGCGCTACTTTATGATGAGTGAATGCTGGCACTAGACAAAAGTCGGATCTTTCCAGCATGTACATTAATATCATATTAATATCAGCAAATAATAAGTCTGCTGGCTCAAGCTTTAAGTGTGACAAGAGTATCTGGCATTCAATAGTAATATGTGTGGTTTCTGTTAATTTTTATGAGGGCTATTTTGTATTCTACTGTTTTGAGGAGAGTCAAAATAAACTTCAGAAAGCAAATTGTAGTGGTGTTTGGGAGGTCACATTTTATGAAATGTTTTCTAAAGCAAGAGAGGCCAAAACTTGATGTCACCCTTACACGCCATCCATCAAGCCAGAATATGTTAATGTTTTTTGTACAATTATGTAATTGCAATCTGACTGGTTTTTGTGGCTTTAATTAACCCTGGGCAAAGCACTACGCTACGCTCGCGTAGTTTGCGAAGTTTGCGCTACTTCGCACTACGCGAATTGCACGTAGCACAGTGCAAACACGCGTAGCGTAGCGTAGTGCAGCGGTCATTTTTTGCTTGCTCGCGGTCCTCAACGTCAAGTTGGCGACCGCGAGCAAGCAAAATGACATCCCGGCGAGACTTTTTCCTCGTTCGCGATCAGCAACATCAAGTTGCCGATCGCGAGCGTGGAAAATAAACCTCCCGGCGAGATTCTCAATGCGGGGAGGTCAGGTTTCTCATTGCGAGTGGTCGCGTATGCTCGCGACCGCTCGCGATGAGAAACTACCAGTCCGCGTTGAGAAAGCTGCCGCTCGAGTAAAAATCTACTCGAGCGGCAGTAAAAGACAGCTCGCACTGTGCAAGCTGCTGTTTTCAATGATTGCACAGTGCGGACAAGCATCCGGCACTGTGCAATCATCGCGAACAGCGCACTACGCAGTTCGCGTAGTGCTACGCGTAGCTCGCATAGTGCGAAGTGCACTTCGCGTAGCTTCGCGTCGCGCTACTTCGCGAACTACGCCCAGGGTTAGCTTTAATGCACAGCTAAAACGTTACTTTCAAGAAAGCTTTTTTTCGAGCTTCCATTTGCGGATTATTAAAATGGAATTCAAAAAGAAGGAGGTGGGTGTCACATAAACACTCTGACGGGAGTAGGGACAATATATGGGACCAAACTGACCTTTAATGCACTTCCGAGAGCGGAGCTGTCTTTGCGTGCCACTGCTAATCTCGTCAAGGAAAGGAATACAGCTTTTCTTTGTCTCCCAGATGGCTCCAATTAAGCAGGTGTTCCGTGATTTTGTAAGGGCACAGCAGTTGTGGCGCGCAGGGCGGCACTAAGGCACGTCATAAACACCTTTGTCCATCTTTTATTTCCTCAAGGATCAAGGTTGTGGAAATAAAAGAGGGCCAACGGTGCTCACAGTGCAGAGTATTTGGTGCCCTCGGCACCTGGTGCAGGGGCACTGGTCGCACCACCCTATAGGCGGCCCTGACTAGGGGAGTGCGATATGGATGAAGATTAGATTTGCATATAGTGAAAGGGTAATTAATTGCGTTCGTTCATTAGCTTACAAGGACTTGTATTATGTGAAATTTGTGTCATATTGTAAACATTTAATATACAGCAGCAATGGAAATGAGGGGATGCATCTGGGGATCCAGCAGCTATTATTGAGCCAGATCTGCCATGGCTTTAGAGAAATGTGCTGATTTTGTCCTGATGCAAATTGTGACGGTGGGACACATTCAGCTGAACCCACACTATACCTATTTCGGATTCAGAGTAGCAACCTGCAAGAGGTCATAGGACCCGGACCCCCCAGGTTGGCTCCCGGCCCCGCCCCCATCCAAACCCACAAATCAATACTTGACGACCAAAGCTGTGGGTAAAAGAGGCCATGTTTATTACAAACCAACACACAAACATGACAATATATAATTAATACAATTCGATACGATATGGATTTATCAAATTTAACCGTTAAGCAATATGTACATTTAAGTTGATCATAAAATCATAATCCATCAGCAAGTCTGACAGAACCAAATTTATATACCAGAAGAATGTTGTCTATTGCTCCAGCACTAAGGGGCCTTCTGGCTCGCGTCCCCCAACCAACTGAGAGCCACGCGAGGCGCAACCCACCTGCGTCCTTGAGAGGTGAGCCCCTGCCATCTGGTCCTTGTCCGCCACCTGAGGGGCCCACCCTCCCACCACCAGGCTGCCCAACGGGGCTCGTAGGGAATAACCAGGGGCGGATGCCCCATGCCCTAGTTTGTAAACTGGCGCCCTTGCCCCCAGCCGGTGTCTCCATTCTCTCTGGGGTGAGCTTACCGTATCACCCCCTCAGTGCTGGCCTAGGGAGTATGCAGGAGGACTCCCTTAACAATGTAAGGCAATTTATGTGGCCTCCTTACCGCCACTCTCTATTCAACTTCCAACACCTTTCCAAGCTCTACCTCTAGGGATGGGTGGGTGGGAGATTCACGGAGTCCCTGCATACCGGGGCCGGCGCCGCAAGGAAGAGAGGCGAGGACCAGGGCCAGTTGCCCTAAATATGCCCACGCCCACTCCTCCCCTCGCTGTTGCCTGCTCCGGCCGGAAGTGACGTCACGACGTTGCCCCGGAAGTGATTCATGCTGTAGTTACGCCCAATTCTTTGAAGAGGAACCACGAGGGCGTGGCCGGGTTCCCGGGGGCCGCGTCCTAATGGCGCGCTTTCTTACAGTTCGCGCTTTTCCATAGGACCCGGACCCCCAGGTTGGCTCCCGGCCCCGCCCCCATCCAAACCCACAAATCAATACTTGACGACCAAAGCTGTGGGTAAAAGAGGCCATGTTTATTACAAACCAACACACAAACATGACAATATATAATTAATACAATTCGATACGATATGGATTTATCAAATTTAACCGTTAAGCAATATGTACATTTAAGTTGATCATAAAATCATAATCCATCAGCAAGTCTGACAGAACCAAATTTATATACCAGAAGAATGTTGTCTATTGCTCCAGCACTAAGGGGCCTTCTGGCTCGCGTCCCCCAACCAACTGAGAGCCACGCGAGCGCAACCCACCTGCGTCCTTGAGAGGTGAGCCCCTGCCATCTGGTCCTTGTCCGCCACCTGAGGGGCCCACCCCTCCCACCACCAGGCTGCCCAACGGGGCTCGTAGGGAATAACCAGGGGCGGATGCCCCATGCCCTAGTTTGTAAACTGGCGCCCTTGCCCCCAGCCGGTGTCTCCATTCTCTCTGGGGTGAGCTTACCGTATCACCCCTCAGTGCTGGCCTAGGGAGTATGCAGGAGGACTCCCCTTAACAATGTAAGGCAATTTATGTGGCCTCCTTACCGCCACAAGGGCGACCAGGGCAAACCGCCCTTCGCCCTCCCCACCACAAGGCAACCCTTCCTATCAATCTTCAGGTTCGGAGCCATGTCGACTTCACATGCCCGGGTTCCTTAGTCTGGCTACCTCTGTAAAGAAGGATAACCAATTCAGGGGACTGTAGTCCCACATGGCGTCTTCCGCCAGCTGCTAATGTGTGGGATCCGAGGATCGCCCTGCCACTCACCCAAGGGAGACCTCTCCACCGCCCCCAGCTTCAACTCGCTCTGCTGGTTGCCAACAAGCCATACGAGCCCACCGCACGGGCAACCGACCCAGTATTAGTCGTGGCTCTTAATTTCGTCCTGGCGCTATGCGACCACGCTATCTTGGAAACGCCCTATCCAAATATGGGCAACCCAGACCGAGCTCCCTCGAGGCCCGTTGACCCAATCCAACTGTATCATTACCTCTGTAATGCAGGATACACCAACTCAGGGAACTGTAGTCCCACAAGGTGTCTTCCGCCAGCTGCCCATGTGGGGGGTCCGAGGATCCCCGTGTCCCTCCCCTGCGGGAGACCTCCTCCACGCCCCCAGTTTCACTTGCGCTGCTGCTTGCAAAAGAGCCATACGGGCCCGGCCTTGCACGGGCAAGCGACCCAGTATCTACATCGCTTTGGCAAATATACCACCTCCATCCTGTCCGGTGAGACATCCGGCATGTCGCTGCCCCGATTCTGATTAGAGTGACCCACTACCTCGATCCCCCAGCTGCAGGAAATAGTCCAGCACGCGATATGCCCTAACTATACACAAGGCTGCACATGATAATCAGTGGGCATGTACGCCCCCTTGAGCATCCACCAGCTACAGATCCCTTCCAAGTAGGCTCAGGTTATAACCTCCCCTAGGAAGTGAGTCTATCTACCTCCAAACCCAGTGAGCAGGAACTGCAGACCCCCCCATTGTCCCGGGACGCGATGTCCCTACCAGTTTGCTCCCCCTAGAGGTGTCCCCAAAATAACCCTGCACCTGTTGCTGGAAATAAGGTCAATCCGTCGGATGACTACCCCCAAAGTGGAGGTCCCTCCACATGTAACTTGCTCGGATTTTTTCCCCAAAGGGAGCCGAAACCCAATTTAGTCAGCTTTTCTGCCTTCAGTTATATCGATTGGTTGAAGAGTTTTGGTACTGTCGGTCTGAAATAGAACAGGAAATGAACCAATAATGAATGATTCGTTTGACCCAGTATGGAACAGCCTTCATCATCCTCACAGATGTCACATGGCAGGGGACCTGAAGCGGCCCGCAATTAGTGATGTATTATAAATGAAGGTGTGCCGAAAGCCGCCTTGCCCAACCTCTTTTTTCCGAAGATTCATATAGCGTGAACTCGACCCGAAAGTGTAAGAGCGCTGTACATGAGCACCAGTTGCGTTATAGACGGACACCATCAATTTGTTATGCATGGTCACATTAAGGGGCAGATTTTCCAGCCCCCTGCGCCGCTTTGCGTCACTACCCAGGTAAATCCCATCTTACTCCAAAGGAAGAATTTCTGGCCAGGCAATGGGAAGCTACCTTGAGTCATGAATCACTAACGGGCCTCATCCAGTAGTAAGCTGATTAAACGCGGAAAAACCCTGAACAACGAGGAGGTGTGGCTGATCATGACAGCTAACTGATGCACAGATGAGTGGCCTCGCAGGACACTCCACTTCACCCAACTAACCAATGCAAGGTACCCGACTGACTGGCATCCTGAAAGTGATATTAACGGAATCCTGTAACCCGAACATGCTGCCCAGTAAGCACCCTCTATTAAGCAAGCATGTAAGTATGCTACCTGTCTGTACGCTGCCCACACCGGAACGCATTGCAGCCCTGTACTAAGGGCGCCTCTGACTTATGAAAGAAAGCTATAGAGAATGTGCCATGCCCGCAAGCCTGCCAGCGCACAGTACGCAGCGCCACCCCTGGCCCACGAACTCCCTCCCTGGAGGGAGCAAAGCGGCAGAGGGGCAGGGGACCCAGGGGTAAACATGGGCAGTGTGTTGTAAGCCCCCTGAAGTGTACACCTTGGATCCTCTACCCTTTTCGACATTCCCTGGGCTGTTTTTACTGTCTCCTCGTTGACCCCCCAAGTTCCTGCCCCTACTGCCCATTCCTCCTCCTTATGTTATTGATGCCATCCTGAAGCTGGTGACGCCACCTCACAGACGCCTATGATACAACTTGCAACACAATCTGTGTTAAGACGGGGCTGGTTCTTGCCCCGGGACACGCTAGTATGAAGAGAGGTAGGTGCCCGTTCAGGAACACACATGTACTAAAAAAGGAGATCTATGCCCAGGGACGCAAATGCACGAAGAAAGGTAGGTGCCAGTCCACAAAGACGCATTCACGAAAAAAGGCATGTGAAACCCCCGGATTACGCGTCAAGGGAGTAGCGACAGATCCGCGAACCCACCTTCACCCGGCGAATCCCCACCCTATGGGTACATTTGCTTACACCGTCCCAAAGAACCGACAGCCCTACAGCCGGGCACGTCAAAAAGAGATGTATCCCATGGAGAGACATATCAATCCAAGGTGTAGACCGACCGAGGACGTACCCATTTTAGGGAGGGACAGGTCTAATGTTGAGACATAGCCAGGGAACATACGAGTCCTAATAAGACCCACAGTGTAAGAAAAGGCAAATCTTAACGCGAAGACAGCAAGAGCAAATGGGAGACCGTCGGTAAAAGATGGAGAGACAGTCTTAGCCAACAGGCGCGGGAAGAAATGACCCTCCTATCTCCCAAATACAACCGTACTAAACTTAGCTTGTAGGAAGAACAAAGGTCGCAACACAACCAACAGTTTAGGCCAGTCCAGACAGTAAAACGCTAGATACCGACACAACACTTGTTTGAACACCGACGATATAACTTACGAGATTGTAACCTGGAAAATAATGTGCGCCAGAGGGCCTCCCCATCTGGCAGACATCAGCACCTCCTTTGTGGCCGATCCCAACCCCAACACTCATACCTCACACACTAGCTTCTCTGAAGGGACATTGCACCCAAACTAGAGCCGAGCGTTTAAAAAAAATGAAAGCAGCCAAAGAGGGACCATTCACCCCCGTGGAAAAGAGGCAAGATCAAGATCGGCCCTAGTGGGGCTGTCCAGTCCTCAAGTGGCGCATTAATGCAGGGTAAACAGGGCTCACAGCTCACCATCAAATCGTAACGAAATAACAGCACCACACAACTGATATAAGAGAAACTTCACAAACATCCAACACCACTATCGTAAGCAGTCGCAGCACAATGCAGCACTTTGACTGCTCGTAAAAGCACTTCACAAAACAAAGATCGCCCCAGAAACTGATACCCAACCACGAAGTTTCACTGATCTAAGCAGACCACATACAACTTCATGAGCCGCCCCTAGAAACAGCGATATAAACACGACGCTTCGCCCATCTGTAAGGACCGCTAAAAAATTCAGCGAGCAACACTTGAAACCGACCTTATACAGTCCAAGCGCTCGCTGGTCAGAGGAGAACTTCAGAAGTACATGCGAGCCTTGGGAACAGACCAATTGAAATAGAGACCGTTTACCGATCTCTATTTAACTTAACAAACTCAGCTGCTGCAGCCAGCCGTAGGCCCAATAAACACATGCGCTTCACTGACCAGAGGCGTTCACACATGCCCGCGCTTTCATAAACTACACCGACTGCCACGTGACTGACTGCCAACAATCCCAGAAAGGGCGCAAACCACTCGAACAGGAGAACATTCGCTTGACCTCATATGCCCCTCACTGTGTGGAAGGATAGACCTGGGTTCTAATCCGGGCGCGCGCTCTTTAACAAATTATGTGACGTGTCCAAATCACTATCTTTTGGTGCCCAGTTCTTTATCACAGTAACGCTAATGTTCAACATAGCCTTCGATAGGAAAATAAACGACATATCAAGACAAATCAACAAACTCCCAAGAACTCTATCAGATTCCATAATACCAGCAAAGACCGCCACAAATTACACAAATTTCACTCATTTGGGGAAACTCGCTAAACCTCAGCCATACGCTCTTGCGGATAAACGGCCGTGAAAACGAGAGAGCTGCGTTCTAATCTCGGCTTTACCGTTCAACCAACTTGCATGCTTCTGGGCACACGCATTATTTATTCAGGACCTATGTGTGACACGATCGCCGAGGGGAGTGGTATTATCTGAGATCTGCCCTCTGTAGCGAAAGCCATCGATGGATCCCGTGAGTGGCGGGGGCTCCGTGGGGCCCGGGCCCACCGACGCCCTACTTACAATTATATCAGTTGCATATTTACCAGATCCCTAACAACGACACATCGGGCCAACCTGCCCCCGCATGAAGTCTCCACCTTCCTCGCCTCCCGGTCCTCAGGCGGTGCGGCGCTCCCCACGGATTCCCGCAGCGGTGCGTCCGATGCTTCTTGCCCTGCAAGGAGAGAAAGGAAGAGAAACTCTGTCTGCCGTCTCCTCCCTTGCCGCGTAACTCCTCCGCTCCAGTGCCGGCTTCCACGAAGTCCTCCGCACACGCTCCACGAAGTTCACAGATTCACGGAGTCCCTGCATACCGGGGCCGGCGCCGCAAGGAAGAGAGGGCGAGGACCAGGGCCAGTTGCCCTAAATATGCCCACGCCCACTCCTCCCCCTCGCTGTTGCCTGCTCCGGCCGGAAGTGACGTCACGACGTTGCCCCGGAAGTGATTCATGCTGTAGTTACGCCCAATTCTTTGAAGAGGAACCACGAGGGCGTGGCCGGGTTCCCGGGGGGCCGCGTCCTAATGGCGCGCTTTCTTACAGTTCGCGCTTTTCCAAAGAGGTCTGCTAATTCGCATTCTGTTGGGCCAGACGCAAATGCCTCACTTAAAGGGCAATCGCACGCCTTTTGTTTAAGTCTCATCCTGGCTGGGGGCTAGCTGGAGCTTAACACCTTCATGCTAATGCCATTGAGGAAACAAAGACATTCAGCTGGTCACTTCACAAATGCTTGAGCTAACTATGACTGGGAGGCAGGTTTTTGAGTTTTGCAAGCTCTGTCTGTAAGAAATATGCAGGAACTCAAAGAAGGTCAGCTATATCTGTCTCTATGAGTAACTACACTGTGAAATTTAAAGTATTGCATGAGCATAACGGCAACAGATGCATTCATCTTACCCCTCAATGCAAACCAATGCCACCAACTTTGTGCCCATCTCTCTGACGTATAAAGCCTTGTTCTCATGCCTGACATAGTAAGTGAGAAATGTTTTAATAGCTCGCTCAGGGCTAAAAATGTACATTTTCTTTGTTAGTTTGAAGGTCTTTTGTACACCGCCCCATGACTTCAGATGCTGCACCGGTTTAGCGCCACTGTTTCAAATTAGAAGGCAGTGAGCACATAATCTCCATTGGAGCCCTTTGTATGAAAACATATACATTTGTGTTTTCTCTTTGCATTACCAGCTTTATGCTCATTGAGGTGCACAGGAATCCCCTTGTCGACGACTCGAACATTAATTTTTTCTTTTGTTAATAAACAATTGCATACTTGGAACGGGTGTGTCCACAGATTCCATTAACAACACTAATAATATAATTTATATAGAACTTACTAATAAATGTTTATTACCACCCAAGGGAAACTTTTTGTAGCAACCTTAGAATAACAAGATTGAGAAAAAAAACAGTAAGGTTCTATAATTATACTTTACAGTTTGCATGCAGCTCCATGATCCCGGTTCATAACTCACTGAGCTATATTACAAGGAATATAAATTGTGATCTAATGCTTGCACAAGGAACTCTGCAGGTAAAACAGTAATACTCTAGGCTATTTAAGTAAAATAGAAATCTGTGACCTGTACGTTAAATGTTGTGCTTTGCAGCAGGTACATTTACACTCAATGCTATTTTATGATTAGTAAAACCTGTGACTCACGGATTTCTCCAGCAAGTACAATACTCACCAGAGTTATCTTACTGTTATACCATGGACATTGTTAGCTATCCACAGATCTCTGCAGCACGTGCCTTAACCCGTAAAATATTTCAAAATACTGTCGACTTGTGAGCAATTAGGCAAGCCAGTTATTAATACGTTCGTTCTCGTTTTTTGATGTAGATTGTTTAAAAATAAATGTTACATTTGACTTTCAGACTCTACTCCTTATGACTCTGCCTCTCGTGACTCCTCCTTTCTGCTGCCGCCCCTTGGGGTTTCTAAACAAGATATCATCTGCAAACTAAACAATCTCACCGATCAACTACTGTCGATACTACACAAAAATAAGAATCCATTCCAAACCCAGAAAGTCAAATATTCACAGTGGCCAGGCTACATTAATGCAAGGTTCCCCTAATGGGACTCTGTAAAGTAGCTTCAGGCCCATTGGAAGGCATATTTAACATGGCTGCCAGTCTAATAGCATAGGCCAAGAAATCATAAAACACCATCTTATCCTTAGAAGTCTGCCTTGGCTCCCAATAGGAACAAGAGCATCATAAAACCTCCTGTACATTAGGCATGGGCTGAGAAGGTGGCTCGGCTTGTTTGTTTCCCAGGCAACCACATAGATGGCTGCAGTGTTCATGATGGGCAATAGAAACATTTTTGGAGCAGAAAACCACACTGAAACTCAAACAGATTTGTGACTAAATTGTTGATTACAAGTAACACAAGCTTCCCACAGCCTGTGCATAACGTCTATAAAACTTTCACAACACAAAGATGGACGCTGGGGCGGATCTTCAATGGGAGTGTTTAGGGTGTCTCTTACACCCCCCCCCCGATTATCTGAACTCAAAATTGAGACTGGTAATTGGGGATAGCAGGTTGTATGTTGGGTACCAATCCAGGAGGATGGAGGAGTTGGAAGCTGGGCTGCATGCAGGGCTAGGTCAGCTGTCCATCAGGAGCGAATAGATAGATACAACAGCCCAAATCCCAGCCTTCCCCAGCCCTTCAGCCGGATTCTAAACCTCTCAGTTACTCAGCCATATCTCTGACGTCCCCTCTGCTTCAGGGGTTTTATTAAGGGGATTCCAATGGGCAGAAACGTTACTGTAAACAAAACTGGAACGTTTCAATCTGTGTTAGAGCCTTGCAACACGCCAGGAGTCCCCTTTAATTAAAATTCTGCAGTGTTTTCGTCTCATTTTGAAGCTCCTTGAAAGTGATGATGTGACTTGGAAATGATGACGTGGTAGACAGATTTGTAGTGAGTTCCGGGCCTAAATCAAGGTGTGCGATGTGATGTTTGTATGAGTGACTACATATATGTGTGCCTTTCTAGAAACGATGAGTATCTGATTTTATTTCTTTATACTAACTTATGACGAGAGGTAGTTGGTAAAAGACTGCAAATTCAAGGGTTGCAGAAGTGCACTGATATACTGGAGAACATGCATTCGTCACAGGCCTCCAAACTGGCCCTGTGACAGCAGCTGAGCCAGTGTGTGGGTTGGTGCATCTTTGCGGATCCAACCACCACCAATGAACTTTTCCACTAACTAAAATTGACCTTTCCTTCAGTCCTACCTGGCACTCACACTCCATAATCCAGTGCCAGCCCCGATTGTATTACGAGCAATCTTCACAAGATTATGAAAAACACCAGTAGCCACATTATATACAGCTCGTGGGATGTAACAACAAAGGGGTATGCAATTATAGTTCTTTAGAGGTGAATGCTTTGCTTATTAACCAGCATGATGGCACAGACCTGTTTACCATTTCTTTCGTCTATACCAAAACACTTAAAACTAGGACTGGGTTTTCCTTCACCAAAACAGAACAAGCATTTGTAATGCATTCGGTCTCGCCTTTGGGACCTTATATGTATTTAGCTATGCAGCACATTAGCCTGGGTGCTGAAACATCTACTGTTCTTTAACATGGAGGGAAAGTAAGCACCAAACTGAGTGACACGCCAGGTATGGGAACACATGGAGAGAAATATTGCCTTTCAGTGGGAAATGGTATAGTCCAAAGCTCTGTTTTTAATATAAAATCAGGGCCTTCGGTGGTCATATCACTGAAAATACAAGATTTGAAAAAAATATTATTGTCTACGGGTGCTCGTTGAAGACAATTTCTATGGACTGGAATCTAGAGAATGCTAAAGTGATTCTGGTATCTTACTGACTTCTGCTGGTCGTTTTCTATCAAGAAAGTTAAATAGAGGCAGTTGCCATAAAAATAGAAAAAAGAAGGTCCCTCAGCAGAAAGCAATTCTGGTATTTTACTGACCTCTGCTGGTCATTTTCTATCAAGACCAGCAGGGTCAGAAGAGGGTGGCATTACACTGGGAGATGAAGAGGTTTGTTCAGGCTCACACCTTTTGGTCAATTTGTGCTGTGATTATTGTGGCCTTGTGCTACCAATCTGACTAAGCCGCGTTACTTAATTGATACTGGGGCAATATCGATATTGGTCTGGCTATGGGGCTTTACATTTGGGGCATTTATGAAGACTGGCCTTTGAATGGTGCTTTACTTTACCTTGGTGCTGCACCCACATAGCACCGGGGCAGGACTGGTCTTGCTATGTACCTTACAAACTGCAGCGTTGTGAGAGATGGCCTCGCTATACTGATTTACAGCCAGCTGCATTAGTAACTAATCTGACTATGCTGCTGTATATCATGTGGTGTTGTAGAAACTAATTGAATTATTGGGCCCCATTCACAAAGGTACTTTTGTGTAGTACAGTTACAAGTACAGAGTATCTGCACTCGTGGTGGCGTCTCCGCACTCGGGGCAGAGTCTCCCATCTCCACTCTTGGGGTGGAATCTCCGCACTGCAGTTCTCAGTGCAGAAACTCCACCCCGAGTGCAGAGACTGGGGCACTCATAAGTTTACTACACGCAAGAACCTTTGTGAATCGGACCCAAAGTGTTTTATCCACAGGGCATTGTGTAAAGAGCCTGATGATGGTGCTTTACATACTGAGAAAGTATGGAGCATCACCTGTCTCTGGTGAGTTCAGTACTTGGGCATTGCGGCTATTAGTACAACTGTGCTTTCAACCCTTGGACATTGTGGCTATTAGTATAGCTGTAGTGTTGTACATACCTAGGTGACATGGCTCCTGGTCCGCCAATGATGTTTCTTTTCGTATGAGGTATTATTAAAACTGGCAACCTTATGCAACCTGTAAACTAATAGAAAATTCTTCTATGGCTCCTTTGAATCTGTGAGATGAGTAATCTGAAAGCAAGAGTTGATCAGAACACCCAGGGCAATAGTTCAGGCACACTGAACAGTGCTTTGGTACTGCCCCTGAACACGATGAGTAGCATTGGTCTATGGCTTGCACAGGGAGCAGATATCAAGAATATTAGTTGTAGTGCTGTAATACAAATGGCAAAACAGTTAAATGTTTCACCAGAACATTTTAACTGCCCTGGTATATAGTATTGCCGGCTAGGATGAGCCAGTATCAGGAAGATCAGGACCAGTACTAAGAGGACGAGTGCCAGGAGGACAATGACAACAAGTAAAAGAGGTCTTCGCCTATCGGTGTCAGGAACACCTGGACCAAGAGGAGGACCAGAAATGCCAGGATCATGAGAACCAATGACAAACAGAAGTAACACAGGGTCAGGTAGGACCAGATACAGGAGGACCAGTCTCAAGAGGAGGAAGACCATGAAGAGGTGAGGGTGGAAGAATAGGAGGATGATGAGGCCATTGTCATTCTAGGCAACATGTATTAGAACACACCCTTAGTTACAAAGGCCACACGTCCTATAAAGAGTTTTTAGTTATGCTTTTTAGGCCACGCCCCTTTAAGTTCCATGCCTCCCTTGTCACCCAACTTAGATATCTCAATAAAGTGAAACTTTTTTACTTAGTGCAAAGCTCCCAACTTCACCAGTCCACCCCTACTTTCATCATGGTCCCATTAACTTGTTGCTGTGTCCCATCTCTTCATCAGATTCTGGTTTACGTAATCTGGTTTAAAACAAATCCCATTCACACAAAACTGTTTTATGCACAGCACATCACGAGATGCCCCTGATGACATAAAAATGATCTCTATAAAACCTTTGGGTTCTTCTTGTATATAGGCTCACTATATGAAGTACTATCATAAAATTAAAACATCCTCTAGGTGTCTGAAACACACATAGACACACAGGAACACGCACTTTTGTTCAGTAGCAAGTGCAGCAACGCATTAAGCTACCTGGAGGTCACACGTGATCACATCAGCAGACCCTTCAGCTTTTGAGCATCTCTTGTAATTGATCAGTTTGTATGAAATGTGCCCAACTCTCCAGATTGCTCTTTTCAAACTAAATTAATACAGCACACCAACCTCAGTTCTTTGATTTGAAGGGCTTCAAGAATGTTGTGTTCTTTTCATTTTCAGAAGACTGTCTCACCTCCCTCTGGCATCACTCCCTACCACAATACTCCTCTTCAAACTTCTCCGGAACAACCACCCTGTCATTGCACCATATTTTTTTTAGTTGGGTACAACACAGTAATTGTTGTGAAATTCCAGACTCAACCTCGCTACTGAATCTTATCGACAAAGGTATGCCCCTGGCAGCAGGGTCGGATTGGGATCACAATTTGGCCCGGGCACTGACGAAAAAAGTGGCCCACATTCAAGGGGCGTGGCCCGCATTTAAGGGGCGTGGCCCACATTCAAGGGGCGTGGCCCACATTCAAGGGGCGTGGCCAACATTCGCGTGGGTGCTGGATGTGGCAAGTCAAGTAAAGCTTTGAGGCAGACCTACTGCACTGAGCCTAGTGCAGTATTTTCTGGATGCGGTGAGACCACGATTGAGGCGCACTAGATGTGGCTTAGAGTACTGCTTTACTCAGCCTACTTTGGTCAGCCCTGTGGAGAGTGGGGTGCCAAGGGGATTAGATGGCCCCTCTTGAGTTAGAGCTTGGCAGTGTGGTGCATCTGGTTAGAAGAGTAACCAAATAGAAAAGGCAGGGTGAACACTCTGTAGTTCTGTATGGGAGGGTCAGGACTGTCTTCTTCCTAAGCCTCAGGAGTTGGACTGGGTCACTGAAGGCCTACGCATGTATTCCTTCCACCTGGGAAGGTTAGGAAAAGGTTGGTGCCTAAGGAGATGAAGTTGTAGGCTGAAGCAGCAGCCTGTTGAAGCAGGTCTTCTGGGCACCTGAGGGCTGGGCAGATCTTTGCTTTGACCTCCTGCTGCGACTTCTGGATACGATCCTCCTGGTGGTGGGTGCTGTAGAGTCCAACTTGAAGTAGTCTGATGAAAGCTGCTGGCAAGCTGCTTTTATGTCCCTCACCTGGCTAACGTGGGTGTGGTAATCAGGAGGCGGGAAGGAAATCTATGAATTCTTACCCCCACTTCAATCCAGAAACTGTGTCTTACTGGCTGACTGAGAAAGGGGGTGTGGTCAGAGCAGTGAGACAGAAACCTATGGGCCTGCTGTTTTCCCACTCATGCAGGCAGTGAGTAAGGGTGTGTCCATATGGAGGTGAGGCAGGAGCTGGGGAGGGAAAGGAAGGCCACAAACATCACCCAACAAGATCCCCCATTGAGGAGGGAGTCACTGGAAAATATGAATACTATGAAATGTTATCTTAGTGCAAGCTTAGACTCTCCCAGAATAACAAAAAGAACATAGAAGTAGAATGGTGCACCCGACAAGAGGTACAGAATGACTTAAGTGTCAGAGCGCAGCCTCCACAACATAAGAAAACCAGACAGGGAGGCACTAAGGGGAATTCAATTAAAATTAAAATTTTGCATCAGAAAAGCTGTGTTAAAAAATACGGACATGTTTTTATAAAGTGTCCTCTTTAATTATCATGTTCCCTTTGCAGAATCATGAAGCATGAACAAATGGTTATTTTTTATAGTTGTTTTTCCATTTGACAGTTTTATATAGTGTGAATTCAGCCCAAGACAAAGGCTATTTGAGTTCTATTCATGAGCACCAATTACAGTACACAAGATCCGAATTTTTATTTAAGGGCCTGGGCGATGAAGTGATCTGCCCAGAATCACAGGGTGTTGAGCAGACGCTGGGACTCAAACCTGATTCCCCATCTCTGCAACTCTGGCGTCAGGCCACATATGCCTATGCACACACAAGGAATGAAAGTGGGAGGATACTGTTCTTGTGAAGGACACAGGGCCAAGGTGACAATGGCCTACAAGCTGAGCAACTAAAAAAACAGCAAGGCCCCTTTCTGTTACAAAATTATTCGAGCCCTCCAGCGCAGGAGCACCTGAAAAGCAGCTAGTCCCCTGCTATTACTAACCTACTCAGCCCTCCCCAGCCCTCCAGCGCAGGAGCACATGAACAGCAGTGAGGCCCCTGCTATTAGTAAATTAATCAGCCCTCCCCAGCCCTCCAGGGCCTCAGGGCAATGTCCTGGCAGGGGAGCACAAAACACAGCTGCTGGGTCATCCATGGTAGCCAGGGGAAGGCTGAGGTGAAGATGGTGCGAGTTCCAAACATCACCTGGCCCCCACAGCGAGACCCATTCTTCCTCGCCCACTATGCCCTGAATGTGAAAGGCTGTGGGCGAGGTGTTCACTGTTTCTGGGCTGCGTGGGCCCCAGGGGGGCGAGGTGAAAATGGCTCAAAGGCCTGAGCAACACTTGGCCCCCAGGGAGGCCGATTCTTGCACACAATCACCCCTCCCCAGCCCACCCTCAGCGTGATTGCTTTGCAGGGCAGGGGGTGAAGGAGAGGCCACAGCTGATAATCGCTGTATGGCCGCCCAGCGAAGCTGCTTTCCTTTCTCTGTCTCAGTGCCCTCTGTGGGCCGGTTTTTTTCCTACCCTTTCCCAGTCCACAGAGAGCACTCTCTGTGGACTGGGAAAGGGGAGGAAAAAAAACAGCCCACAGAGGGCACTGAGACACCGGCCCTTCGGCCAATGCCCGAGTGCCCGCAGTGCCAATCCGCCCCTGCCTGGCAGTATGTGATAATCATTCACCAGAGGACTCAGGTCTCTTAATCAGCACAGAGATATCATTGCCATCCTGTTCACAGTATCCTTGCGTTTGACCCTGTACTGCACAAACTATATAAAAATACAACATACATGCTCACATTTTGCTAATACTGAAAGGTAAAGTATCTGACAGTTGCACATGTTTATAGTATTGTTACTGTTATATATTATCCACATAAACATATAACAATGTTTAGGCTGAGTTTCAAGCATTATGCGAACAGATGTATAACCTTGGGATACATTATAATACTTGGCGATATTCTTTGGAGATTATATATGGAATTGGACCTAGTAAATAGGCCTAATTCACAAAGGTAAATATACATGTGTATATTTACTCACGAGTAGATCTACTCCCACACATACATGTAACTCTCCACGTTTTTTGCTATACACCATTAACGTGGGAATATTTACGCCTAGATGGGGACTTACATGCTGCACTCCATCAAACAAGGCAGTGGAGCCTCCTACACAGAAATTACGAGTGTAAAGTTACTATTAGAGACTTTTCATCGTTTGGTGGAGATTTCTGCCACCAAGATGGGATGGAGATCTCCCTATGGGAAAGCATATAAAAGTTTAATAAAGTTTATTTAAAAAAAAAAAAAATTACTTTAATGTAAAATAATTTGAAACATGTATTATTAACTTGTGACTAATAAAATAAAATGTTAACACACATTAACTCATCAAAATAAATGTCTTAAATAATGAAATAATTTAAATATATTAATTTATATATATTCCTTTTAAAACAATAATTTTGAAATATACTCACCCTCACTAATATGTGCTTACCCCAAATGCATGACCTAGGGAAAAACTCAAAAGAGCAGGAGCGGAAACCAAACAACTAAAGGACAGTCAAGCTGAACTCCAACAGCAGGCACATACTTTCCATACAGACCTTATAACAACAAGTGCAACTGACTACAACCTGCTCAAACTTTAATTTATCCTGACTAATTAACAGCTATCTTACTAAGAAATATCCCACTCTCTCTCAAACTTACTTATAAAAATGGCACGCAATATGGACTGACAGGTTCGCTGAACAATCGCACTGCAAATGACCTCTGGCACTCTAATTAACTACAGCCATACAGGAAGCAGGGTTGGTCACACAGACCTTCAACCTGTGCCAGTCACGGCCGGCATGACTCGCGGGTGGGGCGGGGGTCGCGGGGGGTTAATTTTAAATAAAAAATAAAATAAAAACTTACCTTTGAAGGTCCGGTCCTGAGACGCGTTGTCCTCGCAGTTTGGAGCAGCTGCAGGCAGCCTCCCTCCCCTAAGCCAATCACAATGCTGCAATGGCAGCGTTGTGATTGGCTGGTACGCCGACCGCACACGCGTTTATGGGGAGGCCGTTTTCTCCATGCATGCTGCATGCAGCCTACATGGAGAAAAGGGAGAGTGTGCATGACTGATTTGGTCGGCCCTGGGGCCAACCAAACAGTCAGCACCCAGAACATTGTGCTAGCCACTCCTCCCCGACCCGCCTGCCCCAACTAAACTCTTCTTCTGCTTTCTCGCAGTGCGAGAAGCAGAAACATAAAATGGAATTTATACCATTTTATGTTTCTGCTTCTCGCACTGCGAGAAAGCAGTGGGGCGACGCTCCTCTGCCCACATGGAGGAGCCGCCCCTGACCTGTCCACTCTCTCCTCAGTCACAGCTGTAGGTGACATCACACTCCTGAAATAACCTTCCATAAACTGTAAAGACTGTCTGTCCAGACCCTTGAAAACCACATAGAATGCACAGGTTTTACTGGCAAGGTTCTAATCATGTCAAACACATGTCTGTTAGAGAAAATGTAGATGACGTAGCACTTTAACTTGGCAAGCATCTCACCCACACTCCCTCAAGGGAAAAACAAATAACGAAATTGTCGTTCAGTGCTAGGTAAACCAGATGCAAAATCACATGCTAAAGTGGTAACAATAAAACCCAACAACAGTTACTAAGCCAGTAGGTCGTACCCATGACATCAATTGGCTTTGTCAATGCTTTTTTTTTCCCCTCTCAGATGGCCACTGTGCATGTGCGTGCAAACATGCTGGCCATCTTGGAATGATATTTCTGAAAGCTAATGAAAAATCTTTTTAAAATGGCTGCAGCATGAGTGCATACATTCATTGTGGCCATCTTGGAATGTGTTTTTCATTTGCTTTTGGAAAAATCATTAAACAATGGTCCCCACACATGCATGCGCACGCATGACAGCCATCTTAGGATGATTTTTTTTTTAATAACACATTTTATTTAATTTTCGTGATACCAGCTGGGCGGTAGCCCTACATACATACATTGACACCGAGATAGTCTAGATGTGCAGAGTTGGTATACATTATTAACTGCAATTGACATATAAAACAAGAAGAACTTTGCGCAGACAGTTCCAAAACCGATACATTCAAGGAAGTGCAGATGGGTACTCAAACATGCAGTGGTGGTCCGTAGTGTGCGGCCCGGAACGGTCAGGGGAATGCCGGTAACTTCATCCATCAGGGGGTCTGAGAAGGGAGGGGTGGGGAAGGTCAATACCCCGGTATGTAGCCCATCAGGGCCATATTTTCCTGTGCTTCCTGGAGCAGCCGCACACCTGGAATACCGCCAGCTCTGCGCCCATACATCTGTCAAGTTCCTTCCTCCATTTCCCCACCGTCGGGGGGAGACCCCCTTCCATAATTGAGAGATGTCTCGTTTGGCGATAGTGAGGGCAAGGAAGAGCAAGTGCTGCTTGTACCGATTCCCCCCTATCCCATCTGACCTGTGTAGTAGGAACAGTTTCGGGTCATGTGGGAGATCCCAGGCTAACACTCTACCCAAACACGTAGATACTTTACACCAGAAGGGTTGTAAAGCTGTGCAGCTCACACTGTATGTATGAAGGTTCCCTCGTCACTTTCGCAGCGTAGACATTGGGGAGATTGGACAATCCCCATCTTCCATAGACGGAGTCTTGTATAATATGCCTGATGTATATATTTGAATTGGATGAGGCGATATCGGGAGGACACCGCTGCGCCCCGGGGACTAGCTATGGCCTCGGCCCAATCGTTGTCAGTTAAGTCAGGTATGTCATCCTGCCACGCCCTTCTGGTCTTGTGTAGTGTTGGAATGCGTCTTTAACGTCTGATAGACCTGCCTGATTTTATGGGCACCCAGGTCCCCCATGAGGAGACGGCCTTCAAGGGGATGGAACTCTGGCAAGCTGTCCAGGGTATGGGTCATGGGGGTCAGGGCATGACGCAATTGGAGATATTTATAAAACTGTGACTTATGCAGCTGGAATTCCATCTGTAATTTCTGGAAGGACTTTAAAGTCGTCCCCTTCATAACATCTCCCAGCGCGGATATGCCCACTAGATCCCATTTGCGGAATCCCGTCAGGGCCACGACCTGGCGCAATTGAGTTCCATGCCAAAGGGAGGTCGCTTGGGTCAATCAACCCCACCACCCATTTGCCCAACAACATACCGCCATAGCCGAATTACCGTCTTACAAGCATGGGGCAGGGAGTCTAGGTTCTGCGCACTATATAGTAGCTGTAGGAGAGGGGCGCCCTCAAGTGCAGTGTGTTCCAATGCAAATTCCGGGTCCAGTGTTGAACAGTACCACCAGTCGTTTATAATCAGTAAATGGGAGGCGGCGTAATAGGAAAATACGTCCCCTGCTGCGATACCCCCACAATAAGTCGATTGCGCACAGGTTTGTAGCGCAACCCGGACTGCCCCACCATTCCATAGGAATTTGTTATGGATGGTGTTAATGTTCGAGAACCAGGATCGTGGTAAGTGGTATGGAAAGTTTTGTAGCCGATACAACAATCTAGGTAGAGAGACCATCTTAAAAATCGCCGAGCGTCCGTACAATGACAGCGAGAGGGAGGACCATATTGTCGTCTCATCTCGGAGACTGGTGAGAAGGGGATTAATGTTGTGTGCCCATGAGGTCTGTGGGCAGGGCGACATAAAGACACCTAAGTATTTAAAGCCCCCTGTCGCGTGGGTCAGTTGGGCCGCCCATGCGCCTCTGCCCTGATTGCCGCACACCGGGAATAAGACTGATTTGGTGGGATTGGTATAGAGCCAGGTAGTCTGCCCGAAAACTCGGAGGATCTGTAGGATACGTGGTCCCGAGATCCACTGGTCCGTCATGAAGAAGAGGACATCGTCCGCGTACAACGCGATGCGGTCGGAGTGCGACTGCGGCCACTCAAACCCCTGGAGCACCGGATCACCGCGCACCCAAGCCGCTAATGGTTCTACTGCTAAGGCAAATAAGAGTGGGGATAGGGGCAGGCCTGCCGCGTACCAAGACTAATAGGGAATGGAGCTGAGATATGACCCGCAATGCGCACCGAGACAATGGGGTCCATGTATAACAGTCAAACATACGCCAGGAAACGCGGTCCGAAATTGACGGCTTCTAGGAGCTGGAAAAGATACTCCCAACTAAGGGAGTCGAAGGCATTGTCAATATCAGCAAGTAGTATAGCTGCGGGACACCTCAACTCTGAGGCCATCGCCATGGCGTTGTGAACCCGACGAATGTTGTGTCTAGTGGCCCGATGCGGCATAAAGCCAGATTGATCAGGGTGAATTAAGTCCAGTACACAGGTGCACAGGTGATCGGCCAGGACCTTGCCTAGTAATTTGGGCTCAAAGTTAATAAGGGATATAGGCCTATATGAGAACGGTTCTTCTGGAGGGCGGCCGGGCTTCAAAAAAAGAACTATCTCGGCCTGTCGCCAATCCGGGGGCTACTGACGGTGTTCAAGTGCTTTGTGTATCAACTCTAACAAGTGGGGGCAGAGGACGGACATGTGAGACCGGAGGAATTCCATGGGGAATCCGTTGGGTCCAGTGGCCCGTCCCGGGAGCAGCGCCACTAGCGCTGTACTTAGTTCGTCGGCCGTAATCGGGGCGTCTAGTTGGTCTCTCATCTGGTCACTAAGCATCTGGGGGGGAATGTCTCTAAGGAACTCCGCTATAAGGGCCGGTGAGAGCTGCTCCTGTTGCGCGTACAGCGTGGAGAAGTAACGCGCAAATTCCACGACGACCGCCCCAGGGGAAGAATGTAGCGCACCGTCTCCACCTCGGATGGTGGGGACAGCAGCTGGGACCTCCCCACCTGACATAGCCTATGCAGCATCTTGCTCGACTTGTCCCCCCATTGATAGATCCGGTGTTGCGATGCCAGCCAAATCTCCTTAGCCTCATCCATGAGGTGGTGCTGTAACTGTTGATGTGTGTGAAATAAATTACGTTGGAGGGCGGGGTCAGGATCCAAATTGTATTGTGTCTCCAGGGATGTCTGATGGGCCTTAAGCTCGGCCCATTGGGCAGAGCGTTTGCGCTTCTCTTCCGCACGGCAGCTAATGTCCACCCCTCGGATTGTGGGCTTCAGGGCCTCCCAAAGGATTACCTTGGATAGGGCGGGATCGACATGAATGTATTCCTGGATCACCCCAGTAAGTGTCTCTTGATAATCAGGATCCCGAAGGTGTCATGAGGACATTCGCCACCTAAAGGGGGTTTTTTGGGACAGGGTAAGCAGTTTGACAGAGACCGGGGAGTGGTCCGACAACCCGCGAGGGAGGTGAGAGGCTTGAGAGAACCTGTGAATGTAGCTATGTGGCATGAACAGGTAGTCTAGCCGGGAGAGGGAACCATGAACCCCGGACATGTATGTATAGGCCGTTTCAGTGGGGTGGTATTCTCGCCAAATATCTGCCCATCCCAGTGTAGAAGCGAGGGTGTGTAATTTGGATGTGTCTGTCACGGGGCCTGTGTCAGACCTGCGTCTTCTATCTAGTGGTGTCATTACGTCATTCCAATCTCCTCCCAAGAGCGTTACGCCATCCGGGAGGTCGCCCCAGAGACGGGTGATCTTATCAATGAATGTATTCCCTAAAGGAGGGGGCGCATAGATGCTCCCAATGTTGATGTGTTCGCCGTATATCGTACCCGATAGCAGGATGTATCGCACCCCTGGGTCCTCCCAATGCTTCGTGTGGATGAAGGGGACTCGGCGATGAATGAGAATAGCTGTCCCCCGGGACCCCCTGGTGAACCCAGCATGATATATCTGGTGATATCCAAACCGGGCCAAACATGGAGCCTTGGCACCGAGCAGATGAGTTTCCTGCAGGAGCAGAATATCTGCCCCATATCGTTTGGCCTGGCGGAGGACGGCTCCCCGTTTGACTTTGTTAAGTAACCCCCTGATGTTCCATGATACCACCGTGAGGGCCCCGAGTGGGGGAGTGCTAGCCTGCGCAGCCATCAGGTAATACGTACGCCAGCGGGGTATGTAGTGTCGCGGGATTTGGTTGACATGTCTGCGCTTGTGGAAGAACTAAAACAAACGTACTGAAGAACCCCATTAACCCCCCACGCCTCCCCCCAATACTGCCATGAACAAGGAGCATCTGTCGCGGTGAAGGGCACCCCAGGCTCCCAACGGGAGAGCCCAAAGTCCCTCCCCCAATGGATCCCAACTTTCCCCAAAAAGTTCAACATGGGGATGGAATGTCTGGACTGGACAGCCACAGTGCGTGTTGCCCACGCCCACTCAGTGCATGATGCGGATGAGGTATACCAAATGTCGGACGACCATGGGAGACACAAGTCACGGAACCATAGCCGTCAGTTACAATCAGGATGTTCGCTCCGGGCTGGAGGAGCGGCGGTCAGAACCAGATCTGTGGCTCCGTTTTGATTTAGTTCTTCTGGAACGATTTTTCTGTGAGCTGCGGGCGAAAGCCGATTCCAGCGGCGGCAGAGTATGAGGCCTCAGGCGGACCTGTTCATCTGACCAAGTAAAAACTGCCTCAGGCGTGTCGAAGAAGAGAGACTTGGAATTGTAGATAACACGGAGCCTTGCAGGATAGAGGAGCTTGTACTTGATATTGAGGTCTCGCAGCCGCCGTTTTGCCGCCGTGAAGGTATGGCGATGTTGTTGCACCAAGTGGGTGAAGTCCGGGAATATCATTATCGACCGTGAGTCGAAGATGAGTTTATCCTTGTGCGTCCTGACGAATTGCGAGATGGCATCCCTGTCAGCATAGTTGAGTAGTTTTGCGATCACAGGCCGCGGGCTTTCCCCTGGAGGCGGTTTTTTCACCAGAGCCCGGTGGGCCCTCTCTACCACGAAACAAGTGGACAGCATCGCCTCCGGCAGAAGATCATGGAGCCACTGAGTGAGGAAGTTGTTCATTGAGGTGCCTTCGCAGCCCTCCGGGAAACCCACGAAGCTGAGGTTGTTACGTCTGGCGCGGCCTTCTGCGTCCTCCACACGGGATGCCAGCTCCTGCGATACCACCGTCAGCTTGTTGACTTTCTTCTGCAGGGTGGTAATCGTGTCCTCAACGGAGGAGACCCGAGCCTCCGCCTCAGTAATGCAATCCACCGCTTTACAAAGATCCTGGGGCAGGAAGGAGACCTCAGAGCCTACCATGCTGATTTTGGCGTCGAGGGTATCCCTGGCCTCCGTAATAGCTGCCAGGAGCGCCGCATTGTCGGGCACCGCTCCACTTGAGGTTCCCCCGCCAGTGGTCGTAGTGTATTGATCAAGGGTTCCTTGTTTAGGGCCTGCCCCACCTGCTTGTCTTTCCCCATAACGATACTCTGCAAGGCGGCTGGCCCAGGGAGATCCGCCACCGGGGAGCTGCACCAACGCGTGATGGAGGATCACAATATGCCCCGAGGTGTCTCAAGTTCACTGTTCCAGGAGGGGCCCAAAGGTGGGGTCGCCACGGGTTGGTCCTCACGGAATCTGGCTCGTCCCCAGCCGCAAGCCGCACCGAGCCTACTTAGGATGATTTTTGCTTTGCTTTCAAAACAGTCATTCCAATATCGCCAACACAGAGTCACACTGGGCTATAGGGCAATCTGACAGTGCCTGAATGGCTGGTCTCGGAGGTCGGTGTGTGGGCCAGGCTTTGGCTATTTGTTGGCCTGCTTTTTGGTCTTGGGGGGGAGGGCGGATACTGGTGATTTCCCTGATACTGTCACAACGTTGCCTACAGCAAGTACAAATGTATGCAGTCTCTCATACCTTGCAAAATAACATATACAGCTTGTCTTTACAAGTGCAAAACTGCCCTGATTTGCAACTGTGGCCACTTTTCTTTTTTAGCTATCTGGTCCTGTGTTACAAATAGGTCACACTGTCCTTGTTTATGTCATAGTGCACCTTTAAACAGGTGCGCCTGGTGAAAACAGGGACGGACATTCATTACAATAAAGGTGCTGCCCCAGTGCACCTGTGAATTCTCACATGCCTTGGGGACAGCGCATTCAGTGCGAAATGTGGAGCGGCTGCTGCAAAGCCACTCTGTGTTTCTCTGTGCAGGCAGCGACCCCGCACTTTAAAGAGCAGTCAGAGATCCCCCTTCAGACCAAGTGCAGAAAGTCACTGCCCCGTCTGCAGTGGGATGTCTGGGGGTACTTGGGATCCCCCTTTCACCTCTTGAGGGGGGTGCCCTTAAGAGGCCCACTCACATTGCACCACCTTTTGTGGCACACTGTCAGTACGGCTCTTAAGTGCATTTTTGCCTCTGGACCCCCATCCGCAATACAGCGCTGACCCCGAGGCACAGGGATCCAATCATTAGCAAGGGAACACGCCTCCATGCAAGTGAGGGAACACTGTCTCATGCCAACGCTATCAGTATTACAGAAGGGGGTGCACAATCGTCTGCAAACCCTTCTGTAATAACAAAACAAAAAGCAGACATGCATGCTCATTGCAATCCATGGGCACTATGTGTAATACGGCCATTGATTCGCTAATAGGGGCCACTTTATTTTGGTGCTTGGCCCTATTTTCTGTCCCAATCCGAACCTGCTACCACACCTGCATGCAAGTCTGTATTGTATACAATGGGATTTGCTGAAAAACATTGAAAGCTGCCTGCAGGTGATTCCTAATAATAAATACCAGCAAATGCTAGTGTGGAAGTTTATTTTCCAGAGGGTGGTGAGTGCAAGTTAAAATTGTGTACGTTTGTTGGACCTGGCCCTCCCTCCCACGGTCACCCCCAAACGTTTTGCCTACCTACCTCCAATTTTTTCCTGAAATTCGTTTTTGTTGGCTTTAGGACTCTGTGCACTTTACCACTGCTAACCAGTGCTAAAGTGCTTGTGCTCACTCCCCTAAACCTGGTTTGATTGGCATCCACCTAACTGGCATATTTAATTTACTTATAAGTCCCTTGTAGAGTGGCATACCATATACCTAGGGCCTGTAAATTTAAATGCTAGCAGTGGGCCTTCAGTTATTATTGTGCAATCAACTTACATACCACTTTAAACCTGGCCCAGGTCTGCCATTGCAGCCTCAATGCAGTCTGAAACTGCCATGTAGACTTGGCATTAAAAACCCCTTTCCAAGCCTTAAATTACCCTTTGGCATATAAGACACCCCTGTGGTAGGCCCTAGGTAGCCCCTAGGGCAGAGTGCTGTGTATTTAAAAAGTTGGACATGTACTTTTTTTTTTATTTAACATTTTATTCAATTTAAACTTGTCACATTTGTAAATAGCATGTGTATACCTTCTGGCATAGAGAAATCCCCACATATCAACATTCATAGTACACAATATTTTAGTCCTTTGGTACATGACCCTGGTCCCTCCCTCGCGACATTTCAAGTTCAACTGTTGGCGAAACACACAAGTCACCCCTATATATGTTCCATTTGCCCCATTTTTTGTCCCATTTGTGGGGACAACCTCTGGACTTATAAACCTCTTTTTCGGCAATCATGCATTTGTCCATCTCTGCAACCCAGCACACTGTCAGTGGTCGGTCTGCCGCCCCCCACTTCATAGCGATTGCTCGTTTCACCAGTGTATAGCCTAGAACGGCTACCTGTTGCTCTATTTCCGTTAAGTCGGTGGCCTCCCAAATGTTAAGGATTCCCATTTGTGGTGTTAATATGATTTGTTTCCCTAATGCGTCTTTTAGCTTTTCTGTGGCCCTCTCCCACAAGGGACGTATCTGGGGGCAGTTCCACAGAACATGGTAGAATGTTGCCTCCTGGTCACAGCCACGCAGACAGAGTGCATTTTGTCTAGCACCTATTTTGGCTAGGATTGCTCCTGTGAGGTACGTTCTGTGTAGAACTTTCAGTTGGATCAGTCGGAAATGATGATTTATAGCTGCCTCTCTTGGGGACATTAATGCTACAGAATAACCACTTGCTCACTATAAAATCTGCCGATAAGGGCGGGGCAGTGGTTGTTGTGAATACTGTGGACTATGATGCTGAGGTCTTGAGACTTCTGGGTGCACGCAATAATTACCAACCATTGGTGCGTGACCCAGGTAATGAACTTCAACACCTTATCAAAGAAATGGTAGGAATAGCTAAAGAAAAAAGATGGATTACAACAAAAGAAGCCGAGTTTTTGATTAATAATAAACCTAGAACACCGGCATTCTATATCCTGCCTAAAATTCATAAACCGCAGCATCCTCCCCCAGGTCGTCCCATAGTGTCTGGGATCCAGTCGGTTTTAGAACCACTTTCCCAGTTCTCGGACTTCTTTCTCAGAGAATCTGTGGTGAATCAAAGATCTTTTATTCAGGACACCACAGATGTCTTAAATGTGCTGGAAGATACCCACTTTGACTCTTCTTGTGAACTCTTGGTTACAATTGACATAGAGTCATTGTATACCTGTATACCTCAAGATGCCGCGCTGGTTCTATGACACACCACAATCTTTTGTTCTTCAATGCATTGAACTGGCACTAACTCGCAACTATTTCCGTTACAAAGATGACCTGTATTTACAAACTACAGGTACGTCTATGGGCGCAACATTTGCTCCCAGTCTGGATTGTATATATGTAGGCCATTTTGAGGAGAATTGCGTTTATCATCAGTCTAACCTCTTCCAGAGGAACATCCGCCTCTGGAAGAGGTATATAGACGATGTGCTATGCATTTGGGCGGGTGGAGAGGAGTCTCTGCTCGAATTTCTCAATTGGCTGAATGGCCAAGATACAAGCCTCCGGTTTACTTGGACATATAGTAACCAAAAGGTTGTATACTTGGACTTGGACATTATGGTGGAGAATGATACATTGTGTACAGGGGTACATCAAAAAATAACTGACAAAAACTCCCTCTTGCACTACCATTCATGCCACCCGAGGGCCCTACGTGATAATCTGCCGGTGGGGCAGTTTCTGCGGTACCGCAGAAATTGCTCCAGGACAGCATCTTATCTAGAACAGTCAGAAGGACTATGTGAAAAATTGAGGCAGAGAAGTTACCCTCGCAAAATTGTGAATCAGGCAAGAAAAAGAGCGCTTAATACCCCACGTAGTGCTCTTTTGGAAAAGAATGTAAGGGAGAAGGACGACTGTTTACCAGTTGTTATGACCTTTGATCCATTGGCAACCCAGATTAGACAATCAATAAGGAAACACTGGACTTTACTGTCTACGACTGATTTCAAAATGCCACCCCCAAGGTTTGCTTTTAGACGGTCCAGCAATCTTAAGGACAAATTGGTACATTCCCGTTCTAAACCATTACAGAAAGAGACTACGGTTCCCCCGGGACATTACCCTTGCGGGACATGTTCAGTATGTAATCTTACAAGAAAGACGCTGGAGGTGGTTTTGCAATCTGGAAGAACATGGCATCTGACCCAGTTCAGTAACTGCAATACGATGAATGTCGTATATAGGTTGACATGTCAGTGTGGACTGCATTATATAGGGCTCACCACACGGAAAATCAAAGTGAGAATACAGGAACATTTGAGTACTATAAAATCCGGAAAATTGTCAACTAAACTAGTACAACACTGCAATGAACATAAGCATTCCTTTACATGGGTGGTGCTAGAAAAAGTAGGGAGGGACCCATATAGTATAGACAGGGTCCTTGCTACTAAAGAGGCGCGCTGGATTTTTCAGGAGAAATGTGACCAGATTGGGTTAAACGACTTTATTGAATGGAATAAAGTCAGAAACTAAACATCATAGATGATCCACTCCTGAAAGCGTTGTTTGTATCTATTGGTATCCGAGAGGGCGAGTTCTTTCAAAAGTTCTCAGTATTTGAGCCTTAATACATAAAAGATGATTGTTTGTGTTATAAACATTGTGGAACAATAAAGGTTCTTGAGAGAACATGTTGTTGAAAAAAAGAAAAAAGCACTGAAGAAATAGGTTAGGTGATAGGTTGTTCTAGTCACCTAAAAGTAGGAATCTGAATGACAGAGCAGTGTTTTGCTGTCAAGTAGGAATCCACAGAATTGTAGTGGAGGGGATTTGAGATGAGTAAGACTGCATCCAGAATAGCATCCAGTGGAGTAGCTTAAGAAAGAAAGTGAATTTCATGATGTTTCATTAACTTTAAAAACCATCGAGAGTTAATAATAATATGAGGATGTGTTTCAATTGAAAATGGAAGCGACTACCCCTTTGCAGCTCTCTGTGGTGATGTGTCACAGTGGAGTTGTGGGCCAACTATGGGAAGTCTAAGATGGCCACCATAGTCGATGCCTAAGTCATGTGACGTGTACTGCCGGCCCCTGCCACGTGAAGATCACGTCGGTGCAGCGACGTGATGCGAGGCGGAGCGGGAGGTTTTTAAACCTCTGCGACTCGGCTTCGGGAGCGAGGGTGGATTCAAAGCGCTCCGTGGAGAAAAAGGCGGTAAGGTGGTTATGCGCGCAATGAGGGGCTCAAAGTAAGTTAATTACTTTAAAAGATAGCAGGCCGAGTTGGAGGCTTCAGAATTAGAGTGATCCTGGTTTCGGGAGCGAGGGTTTAATATAACGCGCTCCGTGAAAATGAAAGAGAGGAGGGTGTTAAGAGTGACCCGGTAGAGTGACCCGGTATCGGGAGTGAGATTTTGACATAACGCGTTCCATGGAAATGAAAAAGAGGGTGCTAAGTGCACGTTTAGAAGCTGCAAGTAGGCTGATGAATGAAATACGAGAGGCCAGTCTTATAAAGCACAGTAGGCTATTGAAAAGAGTAACGAGGCTACGATGGGGTAATCACTGTCTAATGCAGGATGATTAAGGTGTTCGAGTTGCGGTTACATGGGAAACAAGATGTTTATCAGTTGTTTCTTGATGTTTAGAAATTGGCACTACAATTGAGTGCACGCCTAAAGAGAGGGACTCACGACTGGAAGTCTCCTCAAGTTGACGGATTGGAGAGCTGGTACGAATGACATAGGCTCCCACATGGTAATGAGATTTGTAATACGTCATATTAATGAGTATTTGAATCATTGAAGAGTGAATGTTTTTAATAACTGGGCCGTATTCTTTTTGCTTCTGACAGTCATTATATACCAAGTTACCAGTGTCCAAAATTGGTGATTGATGACCCAGCCCTGACGAAATTGCCTTGAAGTAATAGGGGCAATGAAACATGTTGGCAAATGTCTGCGGCAAAGGTCTGCGTAAAGCAGCCGGTTTTAAAATTTGAATAAGTGCACAAGTGAAGAATAAAAGTTGGTAATCGTGCTACTTATCTCAATTTTATTTTCACGGGGTCATGCTTTTGGTGGTAATTGTGAAATACACATTACAACTGGCACTATAGTTTTTTGGCACTAATTTTTGGGGACACACATTATTTGGGCAAGATGGTGGCCAATGATGAGAAAAGTGAGCATAGCTGGTGAGTACCAATCAGCAAGCTCGACTGGTGGTGCGCATGTGAGGTGCCATCTTGTCCTTTCACACTTTTTTTGTTAAAGGTAACACCTAGATAGGTGGATCCTGTGTATTTCTCATACTAATTAAGATACACCCCTCTGTATAGAGGGGACATGTGGTTTTTTGACTGTCAGTCGCAAAAAGATTGATTTTAGAAAAATTAGGCAGTAAAGTGGTAGGACACTACCTCTAATTTAAGTGAGGAGTGATAGATAAATAGTGAAGGAATCCCTGCCTCCACTTATACGTATACCTCAAGAAGAGGAGCCTTACATGAACAGGTCTTTTTGATTTAATGACATTAATGCTGCCTGCCAGTCCTCATCCTCGATCTGTCCCAAGTCTGCCTGCCAGTGGTCTCTAAGCGTTTGGAAGGGGTCTGGTAAGTTATTGCTTAGTTTACGATACGTACATGAAATGGCTTTGTCTGGGATATGTTCCGCTAACAGCCGGTCCTCCAGTGGGGATGAGTCCGGCAGGTCTGCTGTGTCCGGGAGCACCGCCCCAAGTGCGTGGCGAATCTGTAAGTAACGAAACAGTTCACCCTGTGCTAGTTTGTGCTTTATCTGTAGTTCATTGAATGTGAGGACCTTACCCCCATGGATGAGATCTCCTATGGTAGACAGGCCGATAATGTCCCATTTGTCAAACCCCACATGATAGCAGAGCATCCCCAGCTGCTGTGAGGACCACAGGGGTGTAGCTTTGGTCAACACCCCTTCCCAGCCCAGGCGCTTATTTGCCTGGTGCCAGATGTTTATCGTTTGGGCCATAGGGCCTAGATACCGTCCCCTACGGACCTTGGAGCCGGGGCCCCAAGGTATCCCTCTCGTCCTGTCTGACTTCGTTCCAGTCTGTATGCCGGGTTGTCAGGGGCACCATATAGCCAGTGATTGGCTGCCACCAGTTGTGATGCCCAGTAATAGAGCCGTATATCGGGAAGCGCGATTCCTCCATCATACCACCCCTTTGTCAGTTTCCCGAAGGCTATTTTTGGTGCACCGCCGTCCCATAGTAATGTGCGGACCTCCGCTTCTACACTGGTGAAGTAGGATTCGGGGATCTGGTAGGGACAATTCTGGAGCACGTATAAAAATCGTGGCAGAGCCAGCATTTTAAAGAGTGCCGCTCGGCCCAAGAGTGACAATGGTAGCGACCTCCAGTGTTTGACATCTTCCCGGAGTCTCCTCAAGGGGGCTGCTAGGTTCTTATCGTAGTCGATCTGAGGATCGGGTGTAATGAAGATCCCCAGATACTGAAATCCCTGCTGGGCCACTTCAATTTCACATCCCCGGGGCAATTTAGGTGTGGGACCATGCAGGACGTAGAGCACCGATTTGGACCAATTGATTGCATATCCTGAATACCTGCCGAAATTTGTGAGGATATTTAATAATCTATGTATCGAAGCACGAGGAGAGGCCAAGTAGACCAGGACGTCGTCCGCGTATAGTGAGATCCTATCTTCTTCATCCTCTCTCCACCTTAGTCCCCGAAGGACCACGTCTCGTCGTACCCAAGAGGCCAATGGCTCCAGCACCAGTGCAAAAAGCAGGGGGGACAGGGGGCATCCCTATCTAGTCCCCCTGTTCAGCTTAAACATCCGGGACGTATGATTGCTGACCCTCACCTGACCCTGCAACTCAGTGTATAGCAGTCGGACCCAGTTCGTAAATCTCAGGCCAAACCCCATGCGAGGCAGTACTTCAAAAAGATAGGGCCATTCTATGGAATCAAATGCCATAGAGGCATCTAGGGATAATATTACTGCATCTTCCTCTATACTTTGTTGACGTGCCAGGACGTTATGCACTCGACGAATATTCAGTGCTGCGTTCCGTCCAGGCACAAAGCCTGATTGGTCTGCGTGGATTAGTGAGGGGAGAACGGTATTGAGACGGGACGCTAACAATTTCGCTAAAACATTTGCCTCCGCATTAATCAGAGAGATTGGTCTATATGAGCTACAGTTACTCGCTGGTTTCCCGGGTTTCCGAATTACCACTATGGGAGCCAGCCGTTGATCTTCTGGCAGAATTCCTCTCTCTAAACTTTCTATATACATGTTTTTTAGATGGGGTGTTACCCGTATTGCCATTGATTTAAGAAACTCAATGGGGATCCCATTGGGTCCCATTGCACTCCCCGACCTGATACCATATATGGCTTTGCAGATTTCATCGTCTGTGATATCGGCCTCAAGCTCAGCCCTCTCTGCGTCTGACAGGGAGGGTAGGTGTATGTCTGTGTTGGGATCTCCTTCACATTCTTCTTAGAATGTTCCTTTGGGGATGTTCTCTGGGTAGAACATAGAATGTGGGAAGCCTGGCAGTTGCTGCCTGGGAGCTATCAAGACGGTCACGAATAAACGAAGTACCCACCTTATCACTTGTGTGGTGCTTCTTTTCATTGGCGACGAGTTGTGCCGTCTTGATCTCCCGTTCCTGTGTGGATCTCCGCTTCCTGCCTCGTTCCTGCGGATTTCCGGAGCCTTGTTCTCCGTGTGGCGCCTGCTTCTCCACTAATCCCCTGGATCCTGCCTGGGACGTTCCTGTGGATTCCTGCTGCTGCGCTGGTGTCTCCGTGTTCATTTCGGCGTGGATTTTGCGGCTTCAGGTACTCTGTCTGCCCCTGTGCGTGCACTGTTGAAGCAGCCGTTGCTCCTCGCGCTCTGTCCCCGCGACGCTGTGATGTTGGTTGCGGCGTACTGAACCTGCCTGACTCTTGCACGTAATGGGAGGACGTTGCGTGCGGCCATTTTGATTTTGGCTTTCCTTTGGTGTTGCCATGACGACACCACGCGTTTTCACACTGATGCGCACAGTTCAATAATTTGCGTGTCAATTTCAATGTTGTCTTCACCGCTGACGCGCACAGCTGATTTAGTATAATCCTTATGCACGCTTTTTCAAGCACTCGCTGACGTGCACAGCATATTATTTAATTCGTTGAATGCGCAATTTGACTAACACGCTCAATTCAATTGTTCCCTATTTGTGTTGTCGTGACGACATCACGCGCTTGCACGCTGATGCGCACAGCTTAACCACTTCATTTGTGCGTCAAATTCAACGTTAACTTCTCTGCTGACGCGCACAGCTGTTTTCATTATAATTCAAGTGCACGTCTTTCCAAGAACTCGCTGATGCGCACAGCATATTATCTCATTTGTTGAATGTACGTTTTTGGCCATCACGCACAGTTTAAGTGTACATCTGGCAAGGTTCTTATGTGTATGCACTGTTCATTTCTGTAATGCGTTCCATTGGATGTTTATCATTTCTGTGATGCACTCACAGCGTACATCATAAAACCTTACTGTACCTACGTGCATTTTCGTATTCCTGCATTCATTTCTATTGTGTGGGCAGCAACTCACCCACGCTCTGTTTCAGTATGGATCACATTACCGCTCCGCCTCCCTTTCTACAATCTCCTGGTTCTCCTCCCATGATTTGGCAACAATGGAAGGATACATTTGAAAGTTATTTGGAAGCCATAGATGGTGACACGTTCACCACTAAAAAGAAGAAGGCACTTCTGATGTATAATCTGGGTGCAGAGGGTAGAAGCATTGTAAAAACTCTAACCCTTGAGGTCGTCAGCACTCGTGTGAGTGGTGGTGATGATGGTGATTCCTTACTCATTGACGACTATGCATCTTTGATTAAAACTTTGGATAAAAGGTTCAACCCTAAGAAAAATGTAGTACTTGAGCGCCACAAGTTTTTGCAACGTGCCCAGATTCCTGGTGAATCTATCGATGATTTTGTTTCTGCTCTCAGAACCCTGTCTGTCACATGCAATTACAGAGAATTTAGGGATGAAATCATACGTGATCAACTAATCGAACGCACTTGCAACAAGAAAATTCAAGAGAAACTTTTGTCTTCGGACGACCCCGATCTTGAAACAGCCATCACGCTTGCTAAAAGCATTGAACATTCTCAATTTTGCATGAATGAAATGAGCAATCCTTCTCAATCCAGTGAAGTAAAGCTACTGTCATCTAAGCATAATATGAAGTCCACTAAAGTTCCCACTGAAAACACAGCGCGAAATTCTTCTTCCTTACCCTCAACCAAGATCAAATCTGAGAAAGCACAACTCTTTTGTTTTCGTTGCGGTAGCAAAAATCATTTAGGTAATGCGAGGTACTGTTATCCTTTGACCCAGTCTTGTTTTAAATGCGGTAAAAAAGGGCATCTGGCTCGTTTTTGCAAAGCAATGGGGTCCAACAAGGGAAACACCCAAATAGTCAAGTACATTGAAGAAGACTCTTTTGACTCTAGTGAAGAGAATGATAATATGCTACTAATGCTGTCTTCGTCATCTGCACAATCTGAGGGTGTTGTTGAAATTGCATCCATGGGTGGTTTACGTAAAAGAAAATCTCCCGCATGTACTATCCGTGTGAATGGGAAGAATGTGAATTTCTTGGCTGATTCTGGTTCTCCTTTTACTCTTATTAACATCAAGGATTTTGGGGCGTTAGAAGACATTCAGTTGCACCAGTCAGATATTAAAATTTTTGCTTATGGGGGCAAAAGAGTGGAAGTTCTGGGCAAATTTGAGGCGAATTTGGAATTCTGTGGGGATCTAGCCACTGGACCTGTATTCATTGTCAAGGATGGTGCAAATTTGTTAGGATGGGAAGAGCAGGGGGAACTCGGGATCATCCTCGATCCCAATCATCCTGACATGGTTTTGTCTAAACGTGAAGCTTGCAAATTTTACACTCCCTTTTCATTCTTCAATCCTTCCGATAGTGCAGTAGTGAAACACTTGTCTGGTGATGAGTGGATCCAAAAGTATCCTGAAGTTTTCAGTGACAAGCTTGGGAAGCTTGTAGGCTTCCAACACCGCATTATTCTTAAAAGTGGCGCTAAGGCTACTGCACACAAGGTGCGCAAGGTACCCTTGAGTTTGCGTGTGGAACTGAAGGAAGAGCTTGAACGTTTATGCCGTATGGATGTGATCGAGGCCATTGAAGGATCTGAATGGTTGGGCCCCATAGTTCTCGTACGCAAGGCCGATAAGTCCCTTAGGATGTGTGTTGACTTGCGCGATCTGAATTCTAACATTTGGATCGACCGCCAACCGTTACCCAACATTAATGAAATGCTGGCGACGCTTGACGGAGCTAAGTATTTTTCGTCATTTGACATTTCTTCAGCTTATCACCAAGTTGAGTTAAGCAAGGAGTCCAGACATCTTACCTCTTTCGTAACACCGGAAGGAGCTTTCCGTTACAAACGTATGCCTTTTGGCCTGGCGTCGGCTTCCGCTGTGTTTCAACGCCTCATGGGGAATCTGTTCAAAAATACAGCGGGAGTCGTGTTTTTTCAAGATGATATTCTGGTGTATGCAAGAACTGAGGCTGAGCATGATAGCAGGGTTAAACATGTACTTGATACTGTAAAACTTCACGGGTTAACCTTAAGGAAGGACAACTGTAAATTTTTTAGGGAGGGTGTCGATTATTTAGGTCACCACATTTCCTGCAAAGGGATTGAACCCAAAATAAAAATTTTAGATGCCATTCAAAATGCACCGTCACCTACCAACAAGGATCAATTGCGTTCCTTTTTAGGACTGGTGGAGTACTATGCCAAATTTGTAGAGAATTTTGCAAACAAAACCTCCTGTTTGCGTGAGTTACTAAAGAAGAACGCTAAATTTGTGTGGTGCGAAAAATGTGTCAATCAATTTAATATTTTAAAAAAGGAAATCGTGCAAGCTCGCCCTTTGAAATTGTTCAACATCAATGACAAATGTATTGTTTCCTCTGATGCCAGCAATATTGGTTTGGGCGCTGTTCTAATGCAAAGAAGGAGTGATGGTCGTGAGGAGATTATTGCGTTTGCTTCCAGGACACTTCGTGGTGCTGAGAGTTCTTACTCCACCATTGAGAAAGAGGCATTAGCTCTATGGTGGGGTGTCCAGTATTTTCGGAATTTCCTGTGGGGAAACGAATTCATCCTCAGAACCGATCACAAACCTTTGGTTGATCTTTTCACCACCAAAGGTGGGGGTCGCGCCACCCCACGAATTGCCAAATGGCAATATAGATTACAGGAATTCAATTATCGCTTAGAATATGTACCTGGTATCAAAAACAACATTGCTGATTGTCTTTCCCGTTTACCTCTTGCCAAAGACATCAGTGTACTTGCCGAGGATGATCTCGATATTGTGTGTGCCGTTAGTGCTGTTGTTGACGTGGTGAAGGGTGTACTTTCTGAGCAAGAATGGTTGCATGCTCTATCTGAGGACAAAGATATTAAAATGGTAGTGGACTTTTTGGCTCAGGGGTGGCCTGTGAACAAGGACTTATCTTCCGAGTTAGTTGCCTTCAAAAGAGTGTGTGATGAGTTATCATTGGTGGACGGAATTTTGCGCAGAGGTGGTCTTTTGGTTGTTCCCACTAGTATGCAGAAAAAGGTTCTAGATCTTGCCCATGAAGGTCACCAGGGTATTCGTGCCATGAAACGCAGAATCCGTGAGGACTTTTGGTGGCCTGGGGTGGATAGGTCCATTGAGCATTTTGTCAGGGACTGTTGTGCGTGTGTCCTCAGCGATAAGACTCAGGTGACCCATCCATCTCCCATTGATCCTGTGATTGTCAAAAATTTACCTTGGTGCAAGCTAGCCTTCGATGTTGCTGGTCCATTTGGGATTTCTGGTGGTCCTCCTCTGTTTGCTTTGGTCTTGGTAGACTATATGTCTAAATGGCCTGAGGTTAAATTCGTAGTGTGTGTTAATTCTTTGTCTGTTATCAGTTTTCTTAAGGAAGTGTTTCTCCGGGAGGGATTTCCTGAGGAACTAGTGACAGATAACGGAACTCAATTGGTGTCTCTGGAGATGCAAAATGTTCTCAAGGAACATGGCATCAAACACGTTTTGACATCACTTTATCATCCCCGCAGCAATGGATTAGTTGAGCGTTTTAATCGTGTCATTAAGGACCAAATGCAATTGGCTTTGGTGAATGGTTTATCCTGGCGTGTGGTTGTGGCGGACATGTTGTGGGCAATTAGAACCACTCCTCATATAAGTACTGGGATGTCTCCTTTTACTTTTCTTAGAGGAAGAATTGCCGGTTCCAAATTGAACAAAGATTGGATGTCTAGGAAGGAGGTTGACCAAACTAAACTTAGCAAGGTAGCGGATGTGAGAACCGCTGTTCAGTCTAAATATACCACTGTTTCTGAGAGAGTTTCCCCCGTGTGCGTTGGTGATTGGGTAAGAATCAAGAAGCCTGGATTCATTCGCAAGGGGGCTTCTCGGTTTTCTACTCCTGCTAAGGTGGTGGAAGTAAGAGACAGGGTGGTGGTGTTGGAGAACGGCAAGATTTGGAATAAATCTGCCATCTCTATTATATGTAAATGTAAGTCCGTTTTTATATAGCGCAGCTACTCACCCTTACGGGTCTCAAGGCGCTGGGGGCCATAGTGGAAATTAAGTGAGCTATTGCCCAGAGTCACATGGTGCTGAGCTGAGCTGCCGCCGGGGATCGAACCGTGAACCCTGTGCTCCGAAGTCAGCTGCCCTGGTCGCTGCACCACACCTCTCCTCTATTGTTCCTAAATCCAAAATGGTGTATGTTGGTGGGAAGATGGGTGTTCATTTGGATTCCTCTCATGCAACTCCTGTTCTTCCTAGTTGTTCTTCTCCTAATGCTATTCCTCCCAATAGGAATGATCATCCGAGTTATTATTCATACAAAAGAGTTTCTTCCAGGATGAGATCCACGCCAGCTAAGTTTCAAGACTATGCTATGTATTGATGTTACACCATGTTTCCTCTAGATCCTGATTTTTACATGTTTGGAATGTTGTTATCTGCTTTTACAATTGTATGTTTAGTTTTATTCATTGCATTGTTTTATTGCATATTCTTCCTTTATTTTTCTTCTTTCTTTTCTTTCATTTGTGGGGAGGGAGGTGTGTTGGGATCTCCTTCACATTCTTCTTAGAATGTTCCTTTGGGGATGTTCTCTGGGTAGAACATAGAATGTGGGAAGGCTGGCAGTTGCTGCCTGGGAGCTATCAAGACGGTCACGAATAAACGAAGTACCCACCTTATCACTTGTGTGGTGCTTCTTTTCAGTCTGCCAACAGCTGACGGGAGTCCTCAGGCTGAGATGTGGTGGAAGAGGTATATACTGTTTCCAAGTGGTCTGCAAACGCCTCCGCGATCTCCTGGGGATCGGAGACATGCTCAGTCCCATTAACTGATAGACAGGGACCCATCGCTCCCCTTGCTCCCTCTTCTCCAACTAGGCGAGCATCTTCCCCGCTCTATCCCTCATTTCGTAAACCCTGTGGCGTGTGTGTAGTGTTTTTGCCCGTGTCTTTTCCCGCGCCATGGCTTTATATTCAAGTTGTTTAAGAAGTAAGCGATGTGCAAGAGCCTCGCTAGGTGAGGAGTTATGTTGCGTCTCTATCTGGAGGAGTTCATTCTCTAGTTGCACTAGCTGCTGGTCATGCTGTCGGATATAGCCTGTCTTTAAGGCCAGCGCATGTCCCTTTAGCACCACCTTGTAGGCTTCCCAAATGGTTTGTGCTGAGTCTACCGAGCCAATATTCTCGGCAAAGTAACAGTCTGTTTGTTTCGCAAGAGCTTCCTTTATGTCCGGTATCGTTAGAAGCCATGGGTTGATAACTATAGGACCACGCTGTTTCTTTTGGTTAAAGGTGAGTTCAAGCCATACGGGGGAGTGATCGGAGATACCCCTTGGGAGGCCGCGCGGATTTTGAAAGTAGGCGAGGTCTGTCAAGTGTGTAAGGAAATAATCAATACGGGACATACTATTATGTGCATTGGAGTAGTAGGTGTAATATTTCAGGTTTGGTTGCAGTGTGCGCCATATTTCCGGCAGGCCCATGGCCTGGGTAAATTCCTCCATTTGGGTGCTGTGCCGCGTCGGGGGTCGTTGGGGGTGTCTGTCGAGCTCGTCATTCATAGTCATATTAAAATCGCCTCCTAGTATCAGTGTGCCTTCGGGAAGATTGATCAGGATCTTACCTAAATCACCAAGTGCTTCTTTACCCAGTGCGGGTGGGAGATACACCGACACCACATTTATCTGCCTTCCCTCCCATTTGGCCTCTAGTACCGCAAATCTACCCTGAGGGTCAGCCCAGGTACGTATAGGTGTGAGCGCTAGTGTTTTCCTCACTAGGATGCCTGTTCCTCTGGAGCCCGACGTAAACCCCGCGTGTACCAGCAGTTTATATCCCCACCTATTAAAGGCCCTACAGTTATTGCCTACCAGGTGTGTTTCCTGCAGCAGCACTAAATATGGTGCCTGCCTCCTGAGGTATTGAAGGACCACCCCCCGTTTTATTTTATCTCCTAGTCCATTCACATTCCATGTCAATATGGACATGTTCATGTCTACAGTACTACCCATGAGGATTTCCTATGTGGGATCGGCAACACCTCCTGATGGAAGCACTGGATGGGTGTCCTGTACATCAATGGCCTTTGGCGTGGGTGGGGACTGATCATATACTCCGAGGCCTACTTTGTATTGGAACTGTCTGTGCCATGCCATTGTGGGAAGGACTTTACTCTCTAAGAATGGTTGATAACATGATGTTGCGTGACTTTCAACATTCAACTCAACAACAGAAAAACAATAATGACCCTTTCTGCCCCCCACTCCACTCCACTCCCCTCCCTGCCCCCCTGCCGGTGGATTTCCAACTACCCACCCCCCAACAAGGCAGAGTGCCTGTCACCCTCCCCCCCATTACTTGAGGTCTGGCTTACAACCCTCCCTCCCCCGCCTTAAATGAAGGATGGAAACACATTACACATTATAACATTCAAACTGGCCATGTCCCATCTATTGCTTTCACGTCGAAGCAGCTTAATCATGGCTCCTTGCTCAAACCTTTACAGGTGAGGCACCTCCTGCCGGTCCAGAGTTAGCAGGGGACCCCCCAGTCCCTTCACCGGGCGTCGTTACCTTATGTGCGGAGGGGCGTCAGCTACCTCTTAGGTCGTGCATTGTGGAGTTCGGAACGCCTAGTTCCTCTAGCCTTTGGCGGCTGGGGTCGACTCTCCTTGTGTCAGATCATCTTGCTGTTTCTCGGTATTTTTCAGTCTATTGCCACGGTTTCTGTCCTGGCGAGTTCCATCTGATTTCCCGACTCTCCGCCAGCCCTCCAGCCATTCCCATGCTTCCTCTGGGGATGAGAAAAACCATATTTTACCCTTGGATTCGACCCGAAGCCGCGCCGGAAAGAGCATGGAGTATTTCATTTCTTTGTCTCGCAACGCCTTTTTGACCGATGTGAAACTGCGTCTTTGAGCTTGGACTTTTGTGGTAAAGTCCGGGAAAAAAGTGATAGCACTGTCGTCTATTTTCAGCGGAGGGCTGGCTCGCGCCGTTTGGAGTATGCTGTCACGATCACGAAAATTGAACACACATGCAATAATTGGTCTAGGAGGGGCCCCCAGTTTTGGCTTACCTCCGGGGACACGGTGAGCTCGTTCAATGGAAAAGTAGCTAGATAGGCGCTTAGGTTGCAGCCTCGTCAGCACCAGGTTCTCGACGAAGAGGTCCACCGCCGGCCCCTCCGCTCGTTCCGGGACCCCAAGGAGGCGTATGTTGTTCCGCCGCGCTCTCCCTTCGTAGTCATCTAGGAGCCCCTCCATTCTTGTTTGTTGGTCACGGAGTTGAGTCACCTGCTGTTTAAGGAGAGCCGTTTCTGAGGTCAACGTTTCGGTGGCATCCTCAACCTCCTTCACTCTGGAGTCCATTTTCCGCAGGTCGGCTCTGATGAGGGTCACTTCTATGTTGACTGAGTCGATACGTGTCTCGAAGGAGCTCCTCACTCCGGCGATAGCCTCCATGACATCGTGCAGGGTTAAGTCCTGTTGAGGTGGTTGGGATGGAGGATTTTTGTGCCCTCCAGTGGAAGTAGCATTACCATCCTCACTTGTTTTGTCCCAGGCATATTTCGATAGTTTGCTCTGGACCTGTGATTTGGCCCCTCTTCCGCTGGCCATTCTTGCCGGATTGTTGTCCTTTTAGCTGGTCCGAACCTCGCACCAGTACTCGCCGCCGCCTGCACAGGGAAAGTTATCCTTCCTGTCGGCCTGTCGGGTTTCCTGGTTCAGCGGGTAAGTTGTGCCCTGGGGGAAAGGAGTCGTCGCAGGGCGTCACGCTAATTCACCAGGTGATGAGCGAGGGATCCGAAAGAGGCCCAAAGCCCACGAGGCCGCAATGCCCCGCTTGGGTGACCTCAGCGCCCGCTTCACCCCACGTTGCAACAGGCGGTGGCGTTCTAATTTGGTGTCTCCGGGCTATTTGGCCTTGTTATGTCTGTAGCTTAATGTCTTTAAGGGCCTCTTCCTCCGTGTATTTTATTGCAACCTTGTTGGCTTCGGGTCCATCGGGGGCTGTCACAGTTTGAAAGGCGAACTTTGTTTTCAGCCGGACTTCTGGCCCCCACCACGCCTCACCCCTCACATGGGTTACCGGTTGTATCAGTAATTGCGGTGCGTCGTCCCGGCTGCACCTCCTGTATATTTGTTAGCACCTCAGTTTGGTTATGGGCGGGTATACGCAAGTGGTCCCTCCTTTCCGATACCCGGTGCGGCAGGCCCCGAGGCTGGGGCCTCGAATGTCCCCGCTGGCTCAATGCAGTCCGTGCAGTCTGCAATCCGGCCCCTTCTACTACTGGCGCTCACTCGCCTCCCAGGCCCCCAGCGCACTCTGTTTTATTGTCTCCCGCACCTGGTCACCATGTCTTCACCTCTGGCCCTCTCCACCGCTCGGGCCGCCCTGGCTCGCCTTGACTCTCACCTTTTCAACTGGTGGGGGGCCGCCATTTTCTTCCCTCCACTTGGGCTCTGGGCAGTTCAATCAGATCTCCACTTCGCCGCTTCCCGGGTGGCAGGACATGCCGATTCGGCGCCGCAGCCTCCTTCAGGACCCAGCCTCAAGATTACAGGGGGCAGTGTGTTTTGTGCCGGTGGGCCTCAAAGCCGGGGCCTCGGGTGTCCGCACGCCCCACTGCGGCGATTGCGACCGGCGCTCTGTTCCCCCTCGCTACCGGCGCTCTCTCACCTCCTGGGCCGTCCGAATTTTCTGGTGTGCCGCATCCAGTACCCGGCCGTACTGCGTCAACCTTTTGTCTCCTCCGCTGCCTGGGCTGCCTGAGCACACTCCGGCATTTCTCTTTTCATCTGGCTGGATCGGGAAGAGCCGCCATTTTCCTGCCTCCGCTCAGCTCCGGACGATCCGATCTCCTCCTCGCCATGCTCCGGGCGGCGGGACGCGCCGAATTTGCGCTGTGGATCACTCTAGGGCTTGGTTACCCGATTTCAGGGGATATCTTTTGTTTTTTGCCAGGATTATGCCAGGAGAAACGGCGGGATCGGCGGAGCCGCTTCACAGCGCGTCCATTCCTGACGGCCGCTAGCCACGCCCCCCCGGACATGTACTTTTAAGTTTAGTATATCCTGGTAGTGAAAAACTCCTACTCAGTTTTTCACTACTGTGAGGCCTACCCATCCCATAGGATAAAACTGGGGATAAAAAGTTGTCATTTCCATTTGGGAGCAGGTCAATATGTAATTTTTGCTATCTATGAAACTGTAGTGATAAACCGTCTTTAATGATAAAGTCGAATTTTTCATTACAATTTTGAAAAATCCACTTTTTGAAAGTTGGCATTTTCCTGCCCTTTGTACCTGCAGCCTGGCTTGGGTCACATGACTGGGTGTATCAGTCAGTATGACTTTGTGAATTGCTCCCAGACAGTCACACAATAGAGAGATTAGGTGTGAATCAATCGGGCATCTGCTGGGGGGCCGAGCTGTGTACAGTCCCTCTTACAATTGAGAGCCTGTGCTCTGCCTTCACACAACCGCCTAACAACCCTGTATTGTCACTACAGCCAGCTTGGAGCCAGGGCAGGGGAGTCAGGAAATTCCATGCACTTCAAAGAACCTTTCCAGAAGCTTCTCCCACCTTCCAGAAGGAGGACACCAGGGTATAAAGATAGAACCTTCAGGCCCACTCTTAAGTACACTCCTGGATGTGTGGATGCCCTGCCAGCAAGAAGGACTGCGCTGCTGCTGGAAGGACTGCAAGTCTGCTGCCAAATTGATGTTCTACTATGCTGCTACTCTGCTGAATTGCTGCCCTGTTTGTCTTGCTGCTCTGCTACCTTCTGCCTGGGGACAAAGACTGGATCTTCCACTGTCCCAGGTTCTGCAGAGTGACTCACAGGGGCAGGTTTGCTGGTCTCCTGTTCAGAAACACAGTAACACACAAGGCTTCCTCCATCTTGAACCCGCACCTGCACCCAGCTTCAGTGAGTCCTGGTCCTCTAATCCTGGACCCTCAGAAGTGGTGTTAAAAGGGCCAAAATCCTAAAGTTGAGACTGAAATTTTTGGCTAAAAACTGCTCTGAGAACCAGGAGGAGCCCAGGACAGACCTGCTCGCCATCCGCCCAAGGTGCATTACCGGTCGGATTGACTTTGCGGCTTCTCTTGCTACGTTCTTCCCCACAGCAGGTCTTAGTGAAAGGGGTATCTGACCTCATGGAACTGTATCCAGCTACAGCCCTCTGAGTCATCCCGCTGGAGATTTTTGACTTCTATTTCAGAGACTAAGGGGGTCATTAGGATGGTGTAACGATCGCCACCGCCGGGCCGGCGGTGGCGATCGTTACGCCATCCTACAGTGAAATACCCCCGCCATATTATGATGGCGGGGGTATTGCGGCGGACGGAAAGTGCGTCCGCCGCTTTTCCACCGGTCGGCAATCGTTACGATTGCCGGCCGGGCGGAGCAGGGGCCCAAATATGGTGGCGGTGCCTAGCAGGCACCACCAGCCATATTAGGATGTGGAGTTTTGAAGGACTTTCCATGGCGGCGATGCTGCCACGGAAAGGCTGGTGGGGATTTGCTTTGGGGGCCCGTTGCGAGCCCCCGGGGCAGGAGGGTGGGGGGTTGCACTTGGGGGGTACCCATGGTACCCCCTGCAGTTCCCTGCACCAAGTGGCAGGCACCGCATGGTGCCTGCCACGTGGTGCAGGGAAATGCCAGGCATGCCATTTTGACATCGCGGCGGGTGCTGCTGTAAGCAGCACCCGCCGCAATGTTAAAATGCGGGACTCAGGTCCGCCCGCCATCCTAATAGGCCCCAAAGTCCGAATGTAGAAATCTTCACTGCAGCTTCAATCCAAGGTTATCTGATGACGATGCTCCATTCTCTGACACCTCCTGCAGCCTTGCCCCGCTAAAATGTACTTTCTCAGAACATTTTTCTCAAGAATTCTTCCAAGTCCAAAGGTAAGCGCTGACCGGGCCATAGCCACTTCTTGTATCTGAACCTCGCTCCAACACAGTTGGTCATATTTTTCGACTTTAAGTCAGTCTTGCGCGACTAGATGTCCGAGGTTGGCGCTTTGATCTTTTTGGTGTTAGTTTTCACTAAAAAAATTTAATATTCATAACTCCGGTTCTACTGATTGGATGTTTGCTGAATGGTGTCAAATACTTTCTTACACTTTACTCTATTTTTCTAAATTGGTTTGGGAGTTTTCTTGTTCTTTGTTTTCACTTTATTACTATTTGAGTGCTGCATAAATACTTTACACATTGCCTCTAAGTTAAGCCTGACTGCTTGTTGTGTCAAGCTACCCACGGTTAAGCACAAGTTAGTTTAGTGGCTTTTTGTGGTTCACCCTGCAAGGGATTGTGGCTGTTGCTTGACCAGGCCTCACACCCCAGTCAACCAACAACCCAATTTTTAACAATGTTCATCAACATGAGAGCATAATTTGAAGAGCATTCAAGAGCAGAGCAAGAAGTGGAAACTTTTTAAAGTAGCTAGAATTTTATTTAGTACAGTCAGGGGATAGATTGGTTGTTTGAAGCTACTTTTTGTCTTGTGTTGGTTGTTTTAAGCTAATATCAGTAGTCGTTTTGTGGGTCTCTCGGATGGTGAGTGCTGGTGTCTAAATGGAGTTTATCCAATGGTGTGCACAATAATTATTCTACAGAGGTGAAAAATAGGATTTGACTTTTCCTATATCGCCAAGCAATTTTCATGTAAACAGATCAGCAGCTATGACACAAGAGTGCCTCTTTTTAAAAATTTTTTACAGAGTTTTATATAGCGCAAACTTGACCCAAGAGTATCGGGTATCAGAGCGCTTTACATGAGCACCAGTTGCGTTACATGAGGACACATTCATTTTTAGGTCGAGCCTAGCGTTGCAGCGCATGCGCTGCTCGCTTTGCGAGGCATGCAGTATTCATTATAGTGTGGAAGCTTCGTGGAAGCTCCGCCCACTCTCGGCCCATCATTTTCATTGGCTTAGGTCCTAAATGCTGCCTTCCGATTGGTTTTAGGCTTGTTAGTCCCTCCTCATGACAGCCATGTCCTCATTTGTATCGTTCCATGGCTACTGGCCCCTTTACTCCGAACACTATTTTCTTCCCTGTCTCCCCCCATGCCCCCTCCCGCAGTCCGTGACATCTCGCCCCCCACCCTCCCCCCCAACTCCCGCGTAAATGCGAGTCCTATTGCATTGCAAATGCTTGTTTTTCTTTCGGGACAGCTCCCGAGCCAACGCGATGTTTCCCATTTCTAGCAGAAAATGCAGTCCGGGATAGCCATTCGAGGGGCTGGGGTGGGATTTTCCTAACTCGTATAAACTCAAGACATGCTCTGTAGCGGAACGGGGCTGAGAATACTTTCTAATTCCAAAATACTGACGTGACGGCATCGGTGCACATTGTTCTTTGTGGGAGAGGCAGAGGAGGCTGTTTGGGGGAGGGGTGTCGCCTTGTGGCACAATGAGAGTTTTGGAGCCTCGTGGACTCAGCTCCGGTGTCCGGCTGCAGACGGGTCTGTAAGTGTAGTCACTTGAAGTGATGCGACTTTGTCCATTTATACAGAATGCGCCACACACGGCCACGCAGCGGGAGAGGCACATCTTCGCTAATGAATCCAGGAAAGTCAGCGAAAGCAAGGCACCCTCCGGATCCTTCGCAGTGTGCCGTGGGAACGTATCTTCTTAGTGACGCTCAGCCGCCCATGCCACCCACCCTTCACCCCTGGGATAGCCCTTTAGAACTGTTTACTGTTTGCTTTTCACCAGGTCTTTCCCCATTCCCCTGCCATCATTCTCTACCACAACCTTATGGTACTTTTCCTTTGCAGGGGCAAGACACCGTTACCTGCACTAATATTTTTTTTTCTTTTTTTTGCTTCCGGTACTGTTGACACCTATGCAAATGCACAGACAGGTTTTAAGGAAGGCTTCGCCGCCCCAGCGCTTAAAGGCGGCAAATAATATTCCCGCACAGCAAGTAGTGTCTGAATAAAAATCCACAATTTACTCTCCGCGTTCTGCTGGGAACAGCTAGGTGCTGCTGTTTTTGTTTTGAGATTTATTGTTAGCTGACGCTACTATTGAAATTGCTGTGTATCGTCTTGACTGGCAGAATACGCTGAAGATTACAGCTATTAGTGCAGCCCTGTCGAATGACGCACAACCAGTTTATCGACATATGAAGGCTAAAGCCTTAAGTTGGCCCTGCGCGGTTAGGAATTTAGGAGCTGAAGGCCCCCCACATACGTCAGCAGCATAGTTGACACATGTATGCGCGTTATCGTTATGAAATAAGCATTAGTTACCATGGTGGGGGGGTACATTCAGTTATCACGTGAAGTAAAAACGTTATTGAAAATCGCCAATTGTAGGCTTCAAAACTGGGATTTTAAGAGAGACCGCTGGGGGCATACCCCGTCCTTTCAGTGCAACCTGCGCCCACTGTGTTGTGCCCCAGAAACCCAGAAGCTGTGTGTCCACTAATTCCACCATGTAATAGATATAGTATTTATATATAGCGCCTGCTAACACATTTGCTACTTTATAGCGCTGCAAGCAACATGCTTTACTATCATATAGTTAAATGGTGATTAATGTTTGACCTCTCAAAGATTAAGGGTTGGCTTACCCAGCAGGAGTTCGAACTTTTCACAGCAACTCGCTGGCCTTTTTAATCGACAAATTTCCCGCAATGTGTGACCTTAGACAATTCACCTTACCTCTTAGCTCTGTTATCTCCCGAGCTAGGCGCACTTAGTTAACTAAACTCAGCATCAACACTACATAAAAGTGACATATTTACTGAAGGAAGCGTTTTATAACTCAGAGCACAAACTGAATTCTCTTCGTCCTTGGCCATAGAATGTTCTCTTTTTATTAAACAACCTGCTGCTGAAGGGTGGAATGACGTCACCTCCGCTCGCATGTATCGCTGTGTGTGCAGGACTTTCGCGACTCATTGAGGCGTGCTACGCATGGAGACCAATACCGCAGTCTTGCAACCGTGATGTTTGTATCACTAGAGTGTCCATGTTTACCTCAGGTGTACCATTTATGTTGTGACTGACTCTGCTCTGCCAAGTTTAGGACCTGTGCCCTTAAGGGTCACACACATATCTCTGCGATAGGTCTGGCATTTACGCCAGTTTGAGTTATTGGCATTGTAAATGACAATGCCTTTTATTTATGTTTTGGTTTTTAAAATATAAATAAAAGGCATTGTCATTTACTATACCAATAGCTTAAACTCGTGTAAATGCGAGACCTATTGCATTGCACATGCTTGTTTTGTTAGGCACGGGGAGATTAAGTGATTTGCCCAGAATAACAGGGTCGTTGCCGAGACTCGAACCCGGTTACCCACAGCTTTGCGGTCGACCGCCCTAGCCGTTAGGCCAACTCCAACTCTTCTCCCATTCCTATAGCATGTGACCCATTGCCCTCAGTCACAGCTATGTGTCGAGCAACTTCTATATAAAAGGTTAACCATCAGATTCTATTGTAAAATTGGACAAACTGCCACTCGGCCTTTTCAGCCAAAGGATAGCATTGCACATAAAAAATAAAGAGGCTGCCCTGTTCCAAATCTCCTGGTTCCTTAGTGTGGCCTTGGAAGCAATGTTTCCATATCGATCGGCCTGACCAGAGTTCAGACACTGTCAATCAAGTTACAGGTTCAAATGTGGCGCACATTGATTTTTTCAGCAGGCTGCTGATGTAATGTGCGAGTGGCCCTGATCTTCACCTAAATACCACCTTCATCTTCTCCAGACAATTGCTGCACTCATATTATCGAAATCTTTATTAAACTTCAGCTAGGGCAGCTCGTCACGTGACCGCTTGCTTTCCAAGAGACGTTCATCTGATACCTACGAATATTTCAGAAACGTCTCCCTTGATCATTGTATTTCCTCCCTTCAGCTCTAGGCCTGGGTATGAATGGAAATAGAAAGCGGCGTGAAATGTTAGGCTGTGCTGTCTGTCCTGTGGGATGTGGATATGTGTGTATAGATCCTTAATACGAACTGTCTTGTGAGGGGCGGAATAGCCCTGCAATCAGTAACTTGCACCAATATTTAACCAATTTATGTCTGTTTGAGGACTCATGCTTCTCCAAAGGACCTTCTTATGCTCCACATTTAGGTCTTTGGTGTATTGGTGCATACTGCGGAAGTTACACCTTAGTGGTTAGATTAATGATTATTAATGTAGAGAAAGGCCTGTGAATATCTCAGCTACTGTCCTGAGTTTATTCAGCTCTTACTTTCTGTATAAAAGAGCATGGAATCTCGATATTTTTAGGCAAACAGTCGACCAAAAAGTGCTATTTTAGAAACTGTGTTCCATCAAATTTTCGGAAATATTTACAAGCTTCGTAAAAAATGAAATACGTTGATATGATTTCAATTTATCAGAAAAAAGGGAGGAAATTAAAATCGCACAATGTATAATTCGTTCAAGACATAGAAAGAAGGTAGACACTTGCATTTTGCTCTATCACCTCACTGTATTATAGTTTTCCTGGACTAATTGCTTTTTCATCCCTGCTACCTACTGCAAATTAGCCATCCTGCTAAAATAAGAAATGTAAAGAATGTGTCGCACATCAATGGTCCTGTCCTTCAATCTAAACCAGCATTTTTCTTGGCATCTGCTCGTCAGAGCCCGTGGCAGAGCGACCGACTGCAAACTTGGAGAGCTCTGACCCTGGTATATTGTTTATAGTATTGGTGTTCCCTATTGCAAGAGTGTGCCCATTACTCATATGGTCACTGTACCCGTTTCATAGCCCATCATGCAGTTTAACAGAGGATATGAGGCTTTAATGGAGGCACACATCCTACACCAGGTAGGAGGCCCTGAAGAAACTCCTCTGGAGCAATCCTCAAAAAGAACAGCACGTGGAGCACTCATTACCTACTCACTTTCCCACTAAGTGCCGAACTCCTGCCACATTTCTGCCTACCTGTGGATGCACTGGTGAGTTTTCAGACCGCGTAGGGAGACAAGAGGGTACACTACACATTTTTGTATGCATCGGAGCTAAGCGTGCATGTCTGTAAAATATATAACTATGAGCGGAATCCCTGCAATTTGATGCTAGGGCTAAAGGGTCTGTACAGTGAGCACAGAGCCATGACATACCTGCTCCAATAAATACAGAGCACAATATCAAGATAGTATACCATTCACTGCCTGGCAGGGTGCAGTCAATCACATCCGTTGATCAACCTTTGGCGTGCAGAAGACTGGAGTGATCAAACATGACCTGGGACAAGTTCAAGTTCTTGGTCAAATAACCATCATGCTGTCCTATCTCAGAAAACAGAGTAAAGTATACAAAAATATCTGCGTTTTCAGGGCCGCAGCCAAGAAGAATTTGGCATAGGACTTGCCTGTACTCGCCAGCTGGAAAGTCAGGAAGCATCAAGGCCCTGTCCACTGGCACGCTTCAGTCAGTAGTGCCAAGCATCAGAGGTTCTCAGGCAGGTCCTTAAGAGAGCACATGATCAGGAAGTAAGATACTGATAGCCTTCATGATAAGCTAGCAGAAAAGTCGAAGAACTGTGAGCGTGTGATCCATATTCATAGGCAAAAAGCAGTGGACACATCTTAGTTGAATTTTATCCATGTAAAGCAGGTGCTCCATTGGCCAGTGAAGTGCAGGAGATGCTCCTCTGACACTAGCTTGACCAATGGAAGAAGAATCCTTTCACCTTATCTGTGAGATAAGCAAGAAAGAAGCAACAGGAAATCTCTGGAACCCCATAAGGCCTGAGTGAGGTTGGACACATGTGAGGGTCCTCAATCTGTCGGAGCGCAGGCATGAAAATCTTCACATAAGTCTGGAAGACCTTGCAGAACAGGAGGGCGCTCTTAAGGTTTTCCATTCTTAACTCTGATCACCACATGGTACTAAGAGTACCCCGCCTCCCGAACCACACAGCCGAGAGGTCTACAAGGGACTGAGAGATGTCTCTATGTATGTAGAAGTACTTGTATATTCCCTACCTAGCGGAACGTCAACGAAGCGCTAAACATTGTACATGGGCTCTGGGAAACAATCTGTTATCATTTACAAGAGATATCTAGGTTCCTATTGTGTGAGAGTAGTGTTCTCTGAAAGATGAGATTTAAATTATTTTCAGGAGGGCTGGAGTCATTCTAAGTTCGAAGAGAATAGTATCCCTGATGCTGAATGCTTGGATAGAGGTCTTTTCCTTTTTGCATTTCTTCATCTCCGGTCTGGAGATATTTTGGCTCCTGGTTTGGCACTCTCAGTCGGAGGTGGATGATTTTTTTCCAGGTGTGCAAGGCGGAATGTTTGATGGCAACATAGTATCCCATAAAAGAGTAGTTTCTATCACATTTATTTAACGGAAACCTTTTAATTCCTATGCATGCTCACTTTAGAGTGAATACATTTGGGAAAGTTCAAGACCCTTGACAACTCCATTTTTTGTGGCTCCTCATTTGGTGATCACAAAAAATGAATACATTTATGTTCTACCTAAATTGCAGAGTATGGAGTTATTTTCCTCCTACAGGTGCAAAGCAGGCACATTTTATACCATGAAAGTTGAGGTACAAAACAAATGACCTGCATGCCAGAGGTTTTTTTAACAATACCGAACCAACAGATGACTAAGGAAACATTTTCTGAAACATGCTGCATATTCCTTTAAAATCAATTTATTAGTGAGTATGCATTAAACCTCATGTATATTGGTTTGTCTGCTATTCCTATCAATAAATTAATTTAACTTATCATTGTTCCGAGTGTCGAAGACCAGTCCATTTGGGACTTTCAAGGAGTTGGAGGAAGTTCATTGCTGCTGTTAAAGTTTTTTCTGATGTGCAATTTTGGGTGACAAATTATTTGTGTGAATATGTCATTTTAAAGATGCAAATGGTTGTAACAGATGAACTAATGATGTTGCACTTAAATCTATTTAACTATTTTATTTAGAAGTGTGATTAATAATGAAGTATAGTTATGCTAGAAGTGGATGCAGTTTTTGGTGTTCTACTCAATCCCCCTCCCGATCAGTGACCCACTGCAGATCTTCTCTCCCCACAGTAGCGTGGAACTGAATATTATGACGTAAATGACAATCGTCTTTATAAAGCATGTATTGTGAATAAAACTCTCCATCCTGTTCCCTATGTATCATTCTGAAGAACTACCACTGGAAATTCCGATGCAAGCCTGCAAAAGAACATAATTGTATGAGTCTTTGTTTGAGAAATGTTTCATACTGTAGTCTTCATCTCGGGAGTGCAGTTGTTGAGGAGGAAAGCAGAAGATTTCCTTTACCTGAGAAATAGGTTAGTATTAAAGTGCTTTAAGAATTACAATTCTGTTTTTTGAGTCGTCCAATGTGAGCTAAGCATGATCATGCTGAATCTACAGTTACCTAATTGTTTATGCATAAAATGTGTATAAAATCCCCTAGTTTTGAAGGTTTGGGGGCGACTTCTCATTTTCTTCCCAAGACACTGTCCGATTTGCTTGAGACTTTCTTTCTTCCCTTAGAATCTGACACTTAGAACTTGGCACTGGCGTAGCAAGGGGGGGTATCGGGGGCGGCGGCTAAATTAATCGCCAGCACCCCCGCCCCCCCCCCAGCTCTCGGCGGCGACGGCAAAAGGCAGGGACCGCCACGGGCGGCAGGGTCCCTAGCTACGCCACTGGAACTTGGAGAGATTTAATTGCTTAAATAGGGATTATTGTTCTATTTTCTGATTTTACACTCTACCTTTAAGCTTTTACAGCAATTTTTAAATTTCGTGTGTTGTTTATATTGAGAAATCCTGTAATAAACCTTTAAAACGTATTTTTGGTCTAGAACTCAGTTATTGAGTGGTCCCAATTTCTAAATGACTTCTACTCAGTTATGTGAAGGCTGAATGTCGGAGAGGGTGGTGTCTCTTACTTACAGATCAAGAGAAATTGTGAAGCTGAGCTGCCTAAGGTAACAATTGCGCTGCATAAATTATTGGGGTTCAGTAAATTTTTTGGGTTCGGCACCCACACTGCCATGTGGCCCCATGCCATTGGTGACACAAACAGCCGTAACGTTTTATGCAGCACCATAATGCATCACCAGACTTGTGGTTTCACTTTTAACAAAAAAAGGGCTCAAAAGTTCTAGCTTACAAAGTAGCACTAACATGTCACATATGACATGGAGTCTATTGGCAAGGTACACCGGTTTTGGCTAATGTTGATTGGGCATTCTAGGTGGCATGGGAGATCAGAAAAGTCTACCTCCACTCTTCAGTGCCAGAAGCCTAGTACCTCTGTATCATGCAGCTGACTGGCAGGGCCCTGATCTAAATCCTGCAGTGTTTCAATAGCACCTGTGTGACTTCTGGAGCTACAAACATGTTTTGTATGTAGCCAGCCTCAGATGCTGCCAATCTGGACCAATAAAATCATACTGATGGTGAGTTTAGAGCTTACCTCCGGAGTTCTCAGTGCATGAAGGCAGCTGGCTCTGAGTCAAAAGACTTGCCTCTGCCATAACTACACTGGATGGAGGATGAACACATCTATCACACTGACACACACTGTTGGCTGGGGCACAGCATGTCAGCACTGACATCTAAGAATACGTGCCAGGGCCCAAAGTTTTGCTTAGACGCCCGCCACTGGTGCTATTATGTGTTGGTGCGCCCAATACCAAGACTGTGTAGTCTTGATTCCAGCTCATGACTCTTTAATCCACCACCAGATATCCACCACCAGATATACTTCCATTTTTGCTCCTCCAAGGAGGCATAGCAGGCTTCAGGCTGCTGCTCTTTTACCCACGAATGAAACCTTCTAAGCACATACACTATAGGAAGTTGCTTGATGTCATGGCTATGAAAATGTGTGAATTGCTTGTAGCAATTCACGAGTTGCTTGTCGTAAAGCAAGCTACGTTTAACGGGTATTGATTTGGGGTAGGCGAGGTAGATGAATGGTCAGTCGTGAGTGGCACTGCCAGGCTTAGAATTGGACCAAGGACATTTTTAGAACTAGATCATTGCAGACCCTCTAGCCCTAAAAACAGTCTCCTGTTTTGTAGACCACTGAGAAAAGCCCAGAATGCTTGACTGGTCAGTCAACATATGAAACAATATTCCCCTAGGAATCATTCTATTCTTAATCAATATATGGCTGAAGCATACACACATGGAAGAGAAATCAACACAAATGATGATTAATGCTCTGTATTGCTATATACTACTTTGATTATCTTTTTTGACTCATTTTGTATATTTAAATACAAAAAGAGTCAAAAAAAGGTAATCAAAGTAGCAAAAACAAATGCAGGTGTTACAAGTGACGGTGCAGCGCAAGTGCAAAGGTGAGCTAGACAATGACAAACATATATTACACAGATAATATATACAATATGTACACAAGCCCCCACCCCAACCCACAGGACACAAAATGATTTTTTTGAAACATAATAGTATGGGAATTTAGGTTTCAATCGTCCAGCAAACAATGATATGGGTGGACCCTACTCAGTCGACTTTTTGACCCCTAACAGTAAATCACACAGGGTCTTCATCAGGACAATAAAAAGGTAGCCAACTGACCACAATGATTGGTTTTCAATTCCTTCATTTCATGTGTTCAGAACTGAACGAACTCCATCTTGAATCAGGGCGATAATTACTGTCTCACTGCAGCAAGGCTAGTCCGGCAGCCATTTTACAGGAAAGGTCAGCATGACCTCTACTTGTCCTGCAGACAGCAGCATCATTCAGAAAGCCCTCACTCAAAACACTACCCACAAAACGGGGTGCTGCCTAAGTCGGATTCCACAAAAATGTTTCTGTAGCCTTCGCATTACACCACCTATTTTCAAGACCAAAGACTGGTCAATTATGAGAATATGATTCAGGTCAGCCAAATCCACCAACCATCTTTCACTTCCGGCATGTCCTTCATAGTACACTCGCGCGTTTGCTTTACTTACTCTGTACTGCTCGGCAGTGATCATCCATTCCCCCGCTTGTCCACTCAATATCAGCCAGTCAAGAGCCACTGGAGATCACTAATAAATTTGCTAAGAAGTAACTCTTTAAGTACCTCGCCGCGTGTGCCATTCTAGCCCCTGAATAGAGTGATCTCTGCGAGTCTTCTTAGATCCACCATTAGCATTTTAATACTTAATAAACACAATTATATCAGCAACAGACAAAGCTATAACTGTTGCTGGAAAATGTTTAAAAAAAAAAAAAAAACGAAAAAAAGGTGCAACAGGAATAAGACATAAATGAAGAAATAAATAAATATATTGCATGATATTTTTTTTATCCCATCACAGTTTTACACCAATGGAGTGATAAACACATTTAGTTTAAGCAGATGTTTAGATGATATTGTTCTATTGAGCAGTCATCACTGCAGGAGCAATGTACGAATCTTCAACAATTACACAGATGCAACAGGGATCCACACAACGCCTGGTTATGAAGCTTATTAAGCAACAGGAAGCCACATCATTACGTCTAAATTACAAGTAAAAATGCAAATGATACACTGCCACAATAGGGGTACTTGGAACATTACAAGGAACAATAATCCACATATTCAAAAGTCAGTTAAACAGCAACAGATTTAATTTTTGCAGAAAATAGACACTGATGCTGCAAGAGATAATCAAGACAAATAAGATTCAAAGAAATGTGATGTTACATTTTATCCTGATCTACAACACAGTGGTAGAATATTTGTCAGTGGCATTTATTTAGCGCACCGATACACCTGACGTAGTTCATAGCACTGTAGCCTTGTCCAATGAATTCGAAACTGAAGTTGCAATTTAGTTTTGTAGAGACCTACGGCAAAATGTAGGTGATATGCACAAGGGTTAGAGATATTCTACAGTCGTGTTGCGACGAACGTGACAGAGCGACTCTGTGTGGCAGAGCCCAGAAAGATGTGAAGAAGATCAAGTTGTCCTGTATATGTACATCAGTCAGGTACAAGATGCAACGTACTACTTACAGTGGGCATGTAACCGGTTTTTTTAAGGTTACAATGGTGTTACGGGATGTGAGAAGGTCAACAGTAGAAGTATCAAGTCATGAAAGCAGTGGCGGCTTCTCTGCTATGGCGGAGGAGTGTCGGCCCACTGCTTTTGAGCAGTGTAAAGGAAACATAAAATGATAACTTTGAGTTATTATCATTTTATGTTTCCCGGAGCAGGGCAGGGGAAGAGTGGTTTGCCCACTCCTAAGTGTGCAGTGACTGTTTGGTCGGCCCTCTCGGGCCACCCAAACTAGTCATGCGCCTTTTCCCCCTTCTCCATGCAGGCTGCATTACAGCCTGCATGGAGAACCAGCCCAGGCCCCCATTCCCTGGTTGAGCGGCGAACCAGGACGCTCAAAACCAATCACAACGCTGCATTGTTGCGTTGTGATTGGTCAGGAGAGCCTGGGTGCTTACCAATCACAACGCTGCATTGCAGCGTTGTGATTGGTCAGGGGAGCCTGGCTGTCCTTCCTGGCTTCCTGTCCCACGAGGAGAGCAGGAGCATGGAGCAGATACACGGCAGCGGGACCCGGCAGCAAGGTAAGTGTATAATTTATTGGAAAATATTTTTGTTTTACATTTACCTGGCTGGTCCATTTTCATCTATTTCAATGTGAAGATTATGCTTGGTGACTATGGAATATGGATGTATTCCCACTTTAAAGATGGAAGACAACTTCAGAGTCTGCATAAAAAAAGATTGATATTAGCAGTTTTATATAGCACAGACTAGACTTCCAAGAGGTGGCAGGGCGTTTACAGAGTGCTGCATTTCTACAAACATTAACCACATTACCAAAATAGGAAGCGACAAACAAGACTGCTTATCAGGCCAGGTAGTCCTAGTTAATGTTGTCAGCACTGATTGAGCAAGATGTCCATTTCAAGCAATTTTGATAAGGTCTCAAAGTCTCAGGAAAAGGTAGATATACTGCCCAATTAATTACATTATTACATTATTGGTGGAAGAGTCGTTGGACCAGTAGGCTTTTCAATTCTCCTTATACGTTTTCGTAAGATATGAGTGTCCTGAAGTCTGGTGGAATGGAGTTCTAAACTTTTGGTGCACTTTTGGAGAAAGATTGTTTTGCAGTTCTCACTTTTTTTTAACAAAGAGGTAGCCAGCCTGAGTAAGCCCACACTCTGAAATGAGCTCTACTCACTGATATGGACAGTTTTTGTGCAAGGAATTTTTAAAGATCCAGTTTGTAGCGCTTTATCAGTGATGGAAAATAATCTGAGGAAGCTTCTTGCTTCAATAGAGAGATATTTCGGGACAATTAGGTGTGATGTGGTCATACTTTCTCAAGCCTGTGGCCAGACTGGTCAGTGGATTGTAGAACAGCATTGAGCCAGACTGGATGGATTTTTGGGAATCCTCTGAGCAGAGTTTCCGTCATTCAGGCTTGATAATACTAGAGATTGGAATAAAAGCTTGAAGTCTTCTAGTATAAGAGGGGTGTTAGATCTGACATCCTTGGTGTTGTATTCTCCCAGACGTTGTGCCTTCACCCATCCTGATTGCTGGATTCTTTTTGTTGGCTTTAGGACTCTGCACTTTACCACTGCTGACCAGTGATAAGGGCTTGTTCTCTCTTGGTCAAACCTGGGAAAAAAGGGTAACACCTAATTGGCACATTTGATTTACTTGTAGGTCCATAGTAAATGCTACTATGTGCACCCAGCACCAGTAAATTAATTGCTACTCGTTAGCCTGCAGCACTCATTGTGCCACCCACTAAAGTACTTTAAAAGCATGTCCTAGCCCTGCCACTGCAGTCTGTAGTGCAGTTTTAAACTGCCATTTCGACCTAGCAGAATAAACCTTTATCAGGCTTAAACCTGCCTTTTTAATCCTTATATGCATCTCTTATTGTAGGTCCTAAAGGCTAACAGGGCCGGGTGCATTGTTTTTAAAAAGTAGGAACGTGTACTTAAGTTTGACATGTCTTGTCATTGAATAATCCTAAAGTCGTTTTTCAGTGTTGTAAGGCCTATCTCTTCCACTGACTAACACTGGGTTACCATATAAACGTTTAATTGGTGCTAACATTTGATTCCCTCCACTATCAGAGTTATCATCCGTCCAACCTTAAGAACAACTTGCCCTATGGGCAATTCTTGCGCATCCGGCGGAATTGCTCTAGGAGAGAGGACTTCGAATTACATGTAGAGGGGCTGGTCAACAAACTGAGAGAGAGGGGATACCCTAGAAAATTGTTAAAACAGTCAATAAAAAGAGCATGGTTTACTCCGCGAGAGCACTTACTAACAAAAAAGACAAAAAGGCAAACAGATCAAATTGTATGTGTGTCCACGTTTGGACCACACACACATTCCATTAAAAAGATCATCCGAAGCAACTGCATCTGATTGAAGCAACCATAAAAGATGTGGGGTTGCCACTTTTTGCATTAAAAAAGAATCGGAACATTGGGCAGCAAGTTACTAGCTCTTCGGGCTTTTAAAAAAAAACATCTACATTATGTACCATGCTCAATCTTCAACCGATACAGGGACACCACAAATGTGGTACCTGTTCGGTGTGTGATTTGACACAAGAAGGGACATTATTTACAGACGGATTACGGCATTGGCGCCATAATGAATTCACGAATTGTAAATCTAAAAACGTGGTATACGCCATTATTTGTCCATGTAAACTGATTTACATTGGCAAAACAAGTCAGGAGGTACGTCACCGCATTAGCCAACATCGGTCTCGCCTGAAAAATAAGATACTCACTGCACCCATGGTGGAACACTTTGTGTCCTCAAAACACCTATACACTGATTTTACCTGGACGGTTTTGTCCCAAATAAAGAAAAACAACCAGATTGGAGGTGACCCTGAAGTCCGGTTGGCACAGAGGGAGGCTTTCCTCATTATGAAATTTGACTCAGCCCTGCATGGGCTTAATGAATTGTCTGAGATCACAAAACTGTAATTACAACTTTAGACATTCCCCCTAATTTCAGTATCTTTGCCGGGTGATTTGCTTTGTTTAGGGCTCTAAACATTTCATGTTTCACAACAACGTCGATATTGGAGCTCATGAGTTAATGATCCATTTCGGATTTTCTAGCAGCCAAAGTGAGTGTTTTACTTATTTGGGAACTACCAGTACCAAAATTCCTGGGTACTCTGTAACTTCCTGGGGAATCTCTGCCAGGTTAAAAGGAAGTGCCTTGCTTCACTCAAATGTTTGCTGAATTGTAGCAGACATCGGGTGTGTGGAGAATGTTCTAAAACAATTTAATCCAGGTAAGCGGCATGAGGCACCGCCTTTATAAATAGGAAAGTACACTTAGGTCAATTGTTTTAGTAACTTTTACCGTTTCCACTTTAGACTAAGTTTAAAGAAGTGTTGAATCGGGATGGGCGTCGCCTGAGCAGCCCCATGGAGTGAAATTGATTCCCCTGGCAGGTAAATAGATTTAGAGTACTTATGTCGATTTTGAGAGGCTTTAGATAAAAAAAACACTTCACTAATGGAACATTGTTTCCAACAGTGAGGCGCCAATTACTGACTACAGTCAAGCCATCAGGACAACTTTGAAAAGTCTCTGTGGGAACTGGGATTTCTAACTAAAGGTAAAGGTCGCTCTTTACTAATCCCTATAGCTTGTGAACACGAGCGCATTGTATAAATACAGCTGGATGTGCGCGCAATGTAATGTTTTGGTCATTACTTTGCCCCCTAGATTTTTCGTTACATCATATGGCAAATTGAACCGTCAGGCAAGAGGTTTCAATTATTCCTCTACACACAGGGCGGACGCACATCGCGCCGCTTTTAAGGTACTCAATTAATGCAGTATCTGTTGTAAATATTCTTTGGGTCACAGTTTAGGAAACATAAAATATTCACTTATGGTTTTGTTGTTTTTTATAGATTTCAACCTTGTCCAAGTCCTGAGGAGAATCCGTGAATTGGGTGGATTCGAATCGCATTGGCTCTTGTGAGCTCGGGGGATTGTGTATATATTGTGCCTTATGGAATGTAGTAATAATTTTTTCCTCTTGTGTAGGCAACATTGGTTTGAAGACATAACCCCTGGCCTCTTGGCCTAGGCAGGACAATTAACAACGTCTAGTTAAGAATCTAACGTCCGCTTGGTGCCTTATGTAAAAACTAGGACTGGTGTTGTACTCTCAATGTAAATGTTATTTCATACGATTTCTAAGTTTGTTTCACCTGTCATTTTTGTCTTTGAATTTTTTCGTTTTTAAGTGGAATATAACACTGTGTATAAATGTGTTTTTGTAAGTGTGGTGTTCTGTAAATGGAAAGTTTCTTTTCTGAGACATGAAAAAATATTTATTTGCTTTGCTATTCTAAATAATTTAAAATAAGCTAAATAAAGCAATTGGAACCCTAGAATTGATGGTCTAGGGCATTCTTTTTAAAGTATGCAAACTAGTCCTTCTGGACATACTCTTTTCTCTTGTATTTACAGTGGTCCAGTCCAGGAGGTTTTAGGACCCAAGCCTTCTTTGTTCTCACCATTTGATTGTGAGCAGATAGAGGTATGCAGTTTACGCTCAACTGAATTGTAATTTAAAATCCTGTTTAATGGTGGATTCTAACTTAGAATTCTGAAAATGCCACTTCTAGAAAGTTGATATAACACAACCGCTGCCAATACTGAAAAATATTCACTGTTTTATTCCAAACAATCACACATGGCACTCATAGTGATTGAAAAAGTTAATTAGTAAATATTTTATTTTACTTTTGTAGTATTCTGACCTTTCTGTTGTGTCCAAATAAGTAGTATTGATAAATGTTGAGTATCAGGTCTATAAAAGTGTACAGTAATTAATGAATTTCAGTTTTCATGACCTGAATATCGAACTGTTTGGCCAACATTCTCCCTTGGTCAGTGTTGTATTTTAGACCTTGACTGTGGTGTTTCTTTTTAAACTTTTCCCTTGGGTTTTTTTCATTTTCTTTCTTCCCCTCTTTTCAGTTCTTGATGGAATTTGAGCCTGCTCAGATTTGGTAAAATGGTTTGAATCTCGTTATGTAGTGTAATGTCTTATTTGTAAATGTCAAAATTGTTATTATATGGTCGTATTTTGTTTGTGGTCGGAATTTGTTTTGTATTGTTCATGAAAGTAACAACATGAACAAGTTTATTTTGAAAAAAAGATATTGAATACTACAAAAGTAAAATAAAATATTTACTAATTAACTTTTTCAATCACTATGAGTGCCATGTGTGATTGTTGGGAATAAAACAGTGAATATTTATCAGTATTGGCATAGGTTGTGTTATATCGATTATGGATTGGTCCAGCCTTACTGATTAAGGGCCAGAACCCTTTATTGATTAGCACTTCTAGAAAGTTGGCATTTTCTTGTCCTAGACAACTGGGCCTTCTTCCAGTGTCCTGGGTCACATTACTGTGAATGGTTCTGCTGTTTGGGTTTGTGTATTGCAACAGAAACATAAAGGGGGCTTTGATGGACAGGATGGGCCTTCCTGACAGGATGACTGGGGAGGAGCTGTACCCAGCCTCACTTATTCTTCAAAGTGCTTTGCCTCCTGCTCACAGGCTGCCCTGCCATTTCTCACCCACAGACAGTTTGGAACCTTGACAGGAGAAGGGGAAGACCTTTCCAGAAACATGTAGTGGTAATGCAGGGATTTTTCCCAGACAAAGACTGGCACCAGGTATAAATATTGGACCTCCAGAGCCACTCATCAGAACACTCCTGGACCTGGGAAGATTCAGAAGAAGGACTGCCCTGTTGCTTGTAGGACTGCTTTGCTGTCTGAGAAGGAAGATTGGAACTGCTTGTCTTCATCCCAGACTACCCAGAGTGACTCTAAGGGTCTGTTGGCTGACTTCCTGTGTGAGCTACAGGGACACCATAAGCTTCAGAGGCCTGCCTGCACCTGCCCAGCTGCCATGCTGCAACTGGACCTGCCTGCCTGAGCCCTGCTGCAGTGCGTCCTGGTCCCAAAGAGGTGCCCCAAGGTCCTTGATCTTGGCTGGCATCAGTGGAAGCTCCTCCTGCAAGAAAATGTGTACATTTTGAAGTTTGGGCTCTTCACAATTGCGAATGGGCCCGTTCGCGCCGAGACAGTACCACCAGGACGACCGCCAACAGAAAGCTCCGTAAAACCTCCTCTTCGCACGACAATGACTGGCCATGGCGACCAGTAAAGCGAGGCCTGCACTTTGCGCTACAGCAACGACAGGTCACGACGACCACCAATGCAAAGCTACAGCAACAACCGGCTGTTCACGCTTCAGCAATGACCACTCATGATGCCCGACTAGATCTTCGCGCTACAGCGGTGACTGTCCACAATGCTCAGCCTTCTCTTCGCGGCCTCCTCCAATAAGAATGGAACTCTTCGCGCTTGACTTGAGAAGGTAACTTTACAGCAGGACCAACTGGGTTCCTGTATCTTACTTGCAGTTGGCCTGAATCTGTGGCTTTCCCCCGGTATAGCACAACCAGATGGCCGCAAGTACCGCATTGTGCTTTTAGGTGCTATTTTCACTAAAAACTTTAAATTGAATATCCCTAGTCCTTCCGATTGGATTTTTGTCAATTTGCTATCAATTTAAATATTAAACTTTACTGTTTTCTTCTAAATTAATTTGGGATTTTTCTTGTGTTGTGTTTTCACTTTATGATTGTTTGTGTGCTGCATAAATACTTTACACATTGCCTCGAAGTTAAGCCTGACTGCTTTGTGCCAGGTACCAGAAGGTTAAGCACACGTTAATTAGTGACTTTTTGTGGTTTACCCAGACGAGGATTGTGGTGGTTGTCCGAGTGGGCCTCCACCCTCCTCAACAAATAACCCAATTCTTATATGGGTTTAGTCCCCAAACAAGTTTAGCTGTGCCTCTTTAGCTATTGCATTGATTTGCGCATTAAGATTCAATTTCTGGTGTTCAGCCATTCTTGTGCAAGAATGGAACTAACCAATGGTCAGGTGAAGGGGTGCGCAATCAGGGGAAACTGATTTTTTAGCGCTTAGTTTAATATCCATGTATCACCCATGTATGAATATATGTCAGTGACTGAGACACTCGAGGGGGAATTCTTTATGTAAGACTGTGAAATCTTCAAAGAAATGATATGAATTGTTAGATACTTCTTTAAGTGTTCAGCAAGAGGTTCCATGTAAAAGTTAAACAGTGTGAAGAGGGGATGAAACTTTTTGTGCTCCTCAAACCTATAAAAGATCTAATGGATCCAATGCAGAACATATAGTTAACAAGTGCCAAATGCTTAAGGTGGGGATGAATCAGCTCAGGGATTCGAAAAGGATTGTTAATTGTATCCAGAAATTACCATAGTTTCATCTTGTGAAACTGTTCATCAAAACCCTAGAGCATTTAATCCAATGTGGTGAGATGGCCTTTGTTGAATCTGAAACTGCTGAGAAATTTATGAATATAGGTTTTACTTGGAGCAAAATCAAGTTTCTTCAAAATTAGAATGGGGTATAGCTTTCAGCTGAGGAAAGCCAGCTCTGCATATGCATTTGCAGCTGAGCCCCATGAACAGCTTTATTTGGCATTTATTGAGTGCCTCCATTCCTATGGTGATGGGCTGAAAGTGGCCGTAAGCGAACCCCCGGCAGACGGTCTCTCTTTTAAAACATCAAAATCATTCCAGGAGGCAATACAGTCTGCTGAAAATGGCAGACACAGTTGATATGGGCTGGTGGGCCCACCTTCCTCCCTTCAAAGGAACTGAAGAATACACCTGTGGGCACCCTCTTATAAGCAGTGGCAAGTTGAGAGGACATTGCAGACTAGTATGCTTGGGGACTCCCCTCCTCAGAAGATGAATCAGGCTCCAAACCGGACCGTAATGTACCCTTTCCTTCTCCTGGCAACAATGGATGGCCTGATGCAGTGGATCGCCAGCGAACATCTGACCAACCCTGTGCCGGAGCAGGAATTCTTGTATCTCAATTGTCGAGTATAATCCTTAAATAACCCCCACCATTGGTCGTATGGACCTTAGTTAGTAGACAAGGAGAGATGATAAGGAGCAATCATTTACATCAAACACCATGAAAAGTGAAGTCCAATTGGAGGTTTTATTAACAAATTAATTCAAGTCAAATTATGTATTTAGTAATTATTAAATTTGGCCATCATTGTTTTCAAATTCAAATATTCCATTAGTCGATATTTCAAGACAAGATAAAATACCACATTAGTAAGAAATACAAATAAAGTAGAGAAAATGCAGCGTGTGTTCCATAAAGGACAATCCCTAATCTAAATCATTGGGATTTTTAGACATAGAAGGCAATTATCTTCAGTAATAAAGGTAAAGAACAAGTTACTTACCTTCGGTAACGATATATCGGTAAGAGACATAGATTAGTTATAGATTCCTTACCTTTAGAATTACCCCCAGGCGTCAGACTGGATCTGGAGAATTTTTTCGTCAGCAGTACCCCTTCGCGTCGAAAGGTGGCGTCGGTCGGCTCCGCATTCGGCGTTGGCGTCGTGGTCGCCGGGATGACGTCACGGTAGCTACTTAGATGCCGCCCTCGCGTGCAGACGTCAGTTCTTTTACACGACATTCCACGCCAGAAGCGCAGAGCCATGCAAGACACTGACCACTGGTGCACAAAACTAGGGCCCTGAAAGGGATTCCCGGACCCTAGAAGTCAGTTCGCACAATGGGGAGGATTGGTGGGGCGGTAAGGAATCTATAACTAATCTATGTCTCTTACAGATATATCGTTACCAAAGGTAAGTAACTTGTTCATCCGAAAGAGACAATTAGTTATAGATTCCTTACCTTTAGAATAGATACACCAGCAATACCAACCCTGGAGGTGGGTCTGCAAACCAAGTTCACACCAGAAAGTCCTGGAGAACAGAACGGCCAAAGAAGCCGTCTCTCCGGACTTGGCCGTCCGGGCAGTAGTGTTTTGTGAAGGTGTGCAGAGATGCCCACGTAGCTGCCTGATAGATGTCATTGAGGGGAACTCCCCGTCCCAAAGCAGTGGTAGCTGCCATCGCCCTGGTGGCTCCTTCTTTGCCAAAGGGTAGCAAGCTTTGATGCACAACACGACCCACCTGGAGATGGTCCGTTTGTGCATGGTCCGAACTTTTTGGGCGCCCACGTAGCCAACAAAGAGCTGGTCATCCACCCGGAATTGCTTGGTGCGATCCAAATAAAAGGAAAACGCACGTTTTGGATCCAAACGGTGGAGCCTCTCCTCCTCCTCAGAAGGATGCGGAGGCGGAAAAAAGGTGGGCAAAGTGATTGTTTGACCAATGTGGGAAGAAGTAACCACTTTGGGAAGAAAAGAGGGTCGAGTGCGAAGGACAACCTTGTCCGGATGAACCTCCAGAAAAGAGGTTTCAAGAAAAGAGCCTGGCGCTCACTCACTCTGCGAGCAGAATTGATGGCAACCAGAAAGGCAGTCTTCAAAGTGAGAAGTCTGAGAGGACAGTTATGGAGCGGCTCAAAGGGAGCGCACATAAGAAAAGTAAGAACCAAGTTCAAGTCCCACTGAGGCATTACGAAGGGAACAGGAGGAAAAAGATGAGTAATGCCCTTAAGAAAGCGATTTACAACAGGGGACTTGAAATGAGAAGGCTAATCAGGAAGCCTAAGAAAGGCTGAAACGACTGTGAGATAGCCCTTGATAGTGCCCAGAGCAGATCCCTGCTGGGCCAAAGAAAGGAGGAACAAGAGAACATCAGAAAGAGGGGCAGAAAGGGGATCCACAGCCTTTGCTGCACACCATGCCACAAATTTGTTCCATCTGCAGGCGGATACCGTTTTAGTGGAGGGATGCCTGGCTGCCAAGATAACATCACAGACTTCGGGAGGAAGGTTGAAAGCTGTCAACTGTCGCCGCTCAATCTCCACGCAAGGAGGTGGAGGCTGGACAGGTTCGGGTGGAGGACCGGCCCCTGCTGCTGCGACAGAAAATCTTCCCGAAGAGGCAGTCTGATCGGAGGATCGATGGCCATGTGTAACAGCTCTGGATACCAGACTCTTCTCGCCCAATCCGGAGCCACAAGAATGACTTGGGCCCGGTCGCGCTTGATCTTCTTCAGCACTCTTGGCAGAAGTGGTATAGGCGGAAAGGCGCATAGAAGACCGCAACTCCACTTGCGACGAAAAGCGTCACCTAGCGAGTGCCGCCTTGGAAATTCCAATGCGCAGAACTGCTGACATTGCGCGTTCTCTTCGGTGGCGAATAGATCTAACCAAGACTCTCCCCCTGCTGAAAGAGACCTTGCACCACCTCCGAGTGAAGACGCCATTCGTGATCCATCATGCACCTGCAGCTGAGTTCGTCTGCCCTGGTGTTCAGAGAACCTGCCAGGTGTTGAACCACCAGGGATATGCCCTGATGTTCCAGCCATGTCCAAAGGCAGAAAGCCTCTTGACATAGGGTCCACGACCCCACCCCGCCCTGTTTGTTGCAGTACCACATGGCGGTGGTGTTGTCCGTGAACATCTGCACTACTCTTCCCCGGACAGAGGGAAGGAATGCTTTCAGTGCAAGACGGATCGCCTGGAGCGCCAGAAGGTTGATGTGGAGCCCAGACTCCGCCGGAGACCAGAGGCCTCTGATCTCCGCCTCTCCCATGTGGCCGCCCCACCCCAGAAGTGACGCATCCATCACCACTATGAACTCCGGTTGGGGAAGGGAGAGGGATCTGCCGTTGACCCAATCCTGGTTCGTTAGCCACCACTGCAATTGTCGTGCAGTGCCCTCCGAGATCTGAACGCAATTGGACAGATTTCCCTGATGCTGTGCCCACTGTAACTTCAGGTCCCACTGCTGAGCCCGCATATGCCACCTGGCATGATCCACCAGCAGGATGCAGGAGGCCATGAGGCCTGGCAGCCTCAGGGTCATTCTGACCAAAACCCGGGATAGAGGCTGAAAGATCGGAATCATATCCCGAACTCGCTGCTCGGGAGGATAAGCCCGAAACTGTGTCGTGTCCAGAACCGCTCCGATGAAAAGGAGCTTCTGAGAGGGAGTCAGGTGTGACTTCGGCACGTTGATAGTGAACCCCAGCGAATGCAGGAGGTCCGCCGTAGTCCGGAGGTGGGAGACGACTGCTTGGGGCGAGCTCGCCTTCAACAGCCAGTCGTCAAGATAGGGGAAGACTGGAACCCCTGATCTGCGCAGATGAGCTGCGACCACCGCCAACACTTTCGTGAACACCAGAGGGGCGCTTGTAAGGCCAAAGGGGAGCACGGTAAACTGAAAGTGCTCGTGGCCTACCGTGAACCGCAGGTAACGCCAGTGGGCCGGCAGGACAGGAATGTGAAAGTAAGCGTCCTGCAAGTCCAACGCTACCATCCAGTGTCCAGGGTCGAGGGCAGACAGGAACCTGAGCTAGCATCAACATTTTGAACTTCTCCTTCCGGAGGAAGCGGTTGACGTTCCTGAGATCCAAGATAGGACGCAGGCCTTTGTCCTTCTTGGGCACCAGAAAGTAGTGGGAATAGCAACCACGACATACTTCTGGGGCAGGAACTCGCTCGATGGCTCCCTTGGCCAAGAGAGCCGTAACTTCCTGTTGGAGAAGGGCCAGATGATCCTCCGACATTTGATGGTACTGAGGTGGCATGGCTGGGTGGGTAGTCTCGAAGGGGAGGGAGTAGCCCCTTCGGACTAGCTGCGAAACCCACCTGTCCGATGTGATGGTGCGCCAGTGGGGGAGGTGATGGCGGATCCTGCCGCCCACTGGCGATCGCTGGCCCTGAAAAGTCGGACTAGGTGGGTTTGGAGGCTCCTGCAGAGGGGGCACTGGTGGACTGACCCGCTCGCTGGCCCCCAGACCCACGACGGTGGGTCCCACGTCCCCGGCCAAGCAGGGGATGAACAGCTGGCGCCGGCCTGTGGCTCTGGGTGGAACGTGGCAGGGCACCCCTTCCGTAGCCACGAAAGGGGCGAAAAGCAGACTGCGCAGGGTGGGTGGTGGAGAGGCCCAAGGACTTGGCCGTAGCCCGAGAGTCCTTGAAGCGCTCTAGCGCGTTGTCTGCTTTGTCGCCGAAGCGGCGACGGCCATCAAAGGTCATGTCCATCAGGGTAGCCTGGACATCCCCGGAAAAGCCAGTCGACCTCAGCCAGGCATAGCGTCGAAGGGCTACCGACGTGGAAATCGTCCTGCCTAGCGAGTCGGCGGTATCCAGCCCACATCGTATGGTAAACTTGGCTGCGTCTCTCCCCTCGGCGACTGCACAGGAGAGCACGGCCGGGCCTCCTCCGGGCACTGGGGCAGCACCTGCGCTACAGTGTCCCACACAAGAGTGGGTGTAACGGCCCAACAGACATGCAGTGTTTACCGACCGCAGTCCCAAGCTGGAGGAAGAAAACATCTTCTTCCCAAGATGGTCCAGCTTCTTGGATTCCCTATCAGGTGGAGCGTTAGGGAATGCGCCTTTGGACGTCGAGGCTTGGACCACCAAGCTCTCAGGGGTGGGGTGTTGGGAGAGGAAAGTGGGGTCGCCCGGAGCCGGGCGGTGGCATCGGGCAATCATCCTATCCACAGGAGCCCCTGTGTTGGGCCTGGACCAGGTGCCCAAAAGGATGTCAGTTAGGGCTTCATTAAATGGCAGCAGGGGCTCCGAAGAGCTCGCTGCCGGTTGAAGCACCTCTGTCAGGAGGTTAGTCCTGAACGCCACCGTAGGTAGCTCGAGGTTGAGAGCCTCGGCCGCCCTACGCAACACCACTGCGTAAGAAGCTCCCTCCTCCATAGCCACGGTAGGAGGAGACAACATGCCAAGATCTGGGGAGGTATCCAGACCACTGGCATCCCCCAACTCCTCTCTCCAGTCCGGATCATACTCCAACTGGTCAGTTAAAGGGTCTCCAGACCCCTCCCAGTCCTCCTCACCCTCCTCTGGTTGCCAATCTGGCCTGAAAGAACCAGGGTGGAACAGGGGTACAAAAGTACCCGTCGGCGCTGGATCCGGCATCGGTCGATGTCGGTCCGGCTCCGTGTCGACATCGGGGTGGAGGCCGGGGTCGACGCCGGCGGGGGGACACAACCGGCGTTGGCTGTGAGTGTGGTGCCGGTGAAAACGGCGCCAGTGGAGGTGTTACGAGGTCGACCGGCGCCTATCCGGATCCAGGCCTGGATCCAAGGGGACCCTGCGGTGCCGAGGCCGAAGCCGCCGGCGTCGAAGGCCTAGGGCCCCCAGCCGAGTCCGCGGGGCCCGAAGGCACGCCAGCGGAGTCGGGCTGCCCAAAGATGGCATGCATCGCTTCGTAAAAACTGCGAAGCTGGGCAGGGGTCGCTCCGGGTCCCGGAAAGGGAGGGAAACTCGGAGCCAACCCTTCGGACTTGGTACGCGGAGCCGCGGGAGGGGCCCTACCCGCATCCCTCATCGCGTCGGCTGACAGACGGGAAGAAGTCGAAGAGCGACGATGCTTCTTCGACTTCTTCTTGTGCTTCGGCTTACCTGAGGAGTGCGAAGACTTCGAAGACAAATGGTGGTGGTGACTCCGCGACCGGACCCTCGACCTCCCGCGTGATCGGGACCTCGAACGGCACGTAGCGGACTGCCAGGCCTCGAGAAGCTTTCGGGACCGCTCCTGCAAAGACTTCGGATTCATGGTCCGGCAGTCGGGACACGACTTGGGGTCGTGGTCGCGTTCCAGGCACCACAGGCACACGCGGTGCGGATCCGCCACCGACATCAGTTTTCGGCAGGAACCGCAAGCCTTGAAACCGGGCATCCCTAACGTGCACCAAGAATCGAAAGACTCGAAAAATGGTGTCGACAAAAGTCGCCAAAAAAGTCAGTCAAAAAGTGACTGGAGGTACGCTCTCTCCGGATCTGCACTGGCTGGCGCAGAAAAAGAAAGACGCATGAGGGTGGCGTCTAAGTAGCTACCGCTACGTCATCCCGGCGACCACGACGCCAACGATGAACGTGGAGCCGACCGATGCCACCTTTCGACGCGCAGGGGTACTGCTGATGAAAAAATTCTCCGGATCCAGTCTGACGCCTGGGGGTAATTCTAAAGGTAAGGAATCTATAACTAATTGTCTCTTTCAGATGTGTCAGTTTCAGAAACCCAAACGAAGGGCTCTGATGAGAGAATAAAAATGCATAGGCATAAAGCCTTAGCACTCAAGCAATGGAAATTAGCAAAAACTGGAAAATATTCTCAGCTCAAAGTCAGGCGGCATCCCTATGGTCTGCTTCCTAAGTTCTGCAGCAAGCTCTCCGTACATAGTCTCTGGTTGAGAAAGGGAAGTCCTCTGAAAGAGAGTCTCTAATCTAAGGAACACATTCTAATATAAGTCTACCAAACATCAATAGCAACAAATCTTACATTCTTTGTTGAAACCAACAAATTCTGGGATCAGGTAAACTTACTAGTTTACCTGCGGTGGCAGCCAGAGAAAGGTCCGGGGTACAGACAGAGAGAGCGGTACCTCACGTCCTGAGCTGTCTACCCGTGCAATTACGGGTGACAACAACAATCCTGTAGATTCTTCACAAAGGAGACCACAGGAGGTTGTATAGTTCCAATCACAATGTTATTATTTTGAACACATAGTTTTGCAGTAGCAATCACCATCTAGGTCCTGAGGAAGGCCGCGATCAGAGATTGATCAACATGGCTGAAACATGTAGACCCTTTGTTTAAACCAGCGCGCTCGACAATTTTTTCAGACCGCGCTTGCACTGTTTTTTAATATTGACACCATGAGTTAACCATTAAACTCCTTTTTTCTCCTGGTAGCCAATGTTAACATCACTTCACACATCACCACACTCCTTGCACTGCAACCATCCCCCCCTAAACACTTTCATGCTTCACACCAAACGGATTTTAGGAGATCCGATCAACTGATCAATAAAACATCCCTGAGCTCCTCCCTCACAGTGAGGGGGTTGTAGCCCTTGGTTGTACTAGGATTTGCAACCAAGAGGAGATCCCAGATGATGAAGCATGCCACCTCGGTGGGTGATGGGATTCCGTCCTTTTAATAGGACTTCTTCCATGTTTTAGTAGGAGCGATTTTCTTGTACTGGTTGTGCTCTTGATCTCTCTTTGGAGAGCCTGATAGACCCGCGACTTTTAGGTTGATATATAAACTTACTAGTTTCTCAAGTCTTCACACTGAGCTATGGAATAATGTCCTTGGTTTCTTACTTTAATCAAATCTTATGGTTCAGACAGTTCTTTCCACGAGTCACGTTTCCTGCCATCTCCTCTCCTCCTGATGAGAACTTCACTATCAGTTGTCTAATATATAACAAATGCCTATTTCCAAGCTAACCCGCGGCTTCTGGAAAAATACTGCATCTGCAGTGCAAAGAAAAAAAAATCTTGAGAAAAGTAAGTTTAAACATGAAAACAGGCCTCTTACTCCTAACATGTAAAGTCAACATTTAACATGGCATCAGTAGTTAGGCTAACTTAAGTCAATACATTGTTACTTTATTTGTGTGCTTCTAACGTCTAAATAAGACTACCTACTACAAATTTTGCATTTATTCTGCATGTGTTATTCAGCATTGAAATTGGCGCTTTTCAGTTAAATGTATTTGATTTGCAAAATGAGGAAATTCACTATCAATTCCCCCTTCTGATGGCTAGAGTAGCCATCACATTTTATCACAAATTAATCTTTAAGGTGCACCTACTTCCTTTGCCGAGTCACCTAAAACCCTTATATAAAGCAAATAAACATATTAAGCAAATGCCAATAATCAATATAGGCTTTAATATAACCCCCAAAAATCCACTACCAATAATTCCAAGCCAGCCACTTATAGCAGAAGCTCCTTTACCTAAAGTTCCTACCACACTAGCTGCTTCTAAGTTTTCTAGTTCAGGTTTTAAATCAGAAATGTTCTTTGCAAATTTTTCTATCGTCTTACTCTTGTCTTGCATGTACAAACAGCAATGTTGTGCCTTCAACATCTTACAGACTCAGTCTTTTTCTGGCAACAATATGTCCAAAGCTAATCGATCTTGCAAAACCATTGATCTAATAGTTACTAATTCTGTATTTACTGCTAGCAAAGCGGCAGATGTACTTGTGGCAAATTTATCCACTACTGTAGAAAGCTTTCTAATTTTCTCGTCATTATGACTACTCCTATGGGGGGAAAATTGCACCAAAAATATTTCCCACTAATTCTGTCCCCTCATATGCACTATGTCTATGTCTGTGAGATGGATACATTGTTAAGGCTTCTATGCTATTCACATGATACATTTTAGAGAACAATATAAAGCTAAATAACAATCACCTTCCCAATCAGTAGGCAATTGGAAAAATGCATCTTGCCCACATATGAAGTACTCTCCAGGGATAACTGGTTCTTCCCCGGTTAATATTTAAAAAGGCCCTCCAAGAACGTCAAATGTATGTTCGCAGAGGCTAATTCCCATGTGTCTAGCTCTCATGTGGTTTATTTTCTTGTAAAAGCATAATTTCCCCTTCTCCCGTCTGTCTAATTTCAACCTGGGATATCCAGTTTTCTTCTTTTACTCATCTTCCTCCTCTTTCCACACATTCTTCAAAACATCGTCCTGCCTTGTTGCCTTATGAAACATGTGAGCTCTCCTTTCCTCTAAAGCTTGGATACATTTCTTTGCTAAAGGTTTAATTGAGACTGTCAAAATTCGTTCATATTTCTTAACAGTATCTATCTTTGTAAGGGACCTAAAGAAAAACTAAGCTGTCTCGATTTCCTTAGCCTGTGGGAGTGTATTCATTCTTTCGTGAAGAGGGAATTCAGAAAGGATAAAATCATAATTAGAAAAATAATATTGACTCGGTCTATAAAATAAACTAGGCAGTATACTACATGGAAACGCATATGAAAAATGAATATGATGGTAGGTCACATCCTCAGTAGCTGAAGCAGGTAAGTGTGCACAAACATAACAATCTTTAGCATCCAAAGCGTGTGTGTACTCTTGAACTAATGTAAAATAAACGTTTATTGTGAAACCCCCTCTGAAGCATCTCTAAATGAAGCCTTTAATTTTCTCGTCTACTATATGTGCAGGTGTGGATCTAAGTATTTATATTTCAGGGGTGATACTCATACCAGCTAAGAGGACTATGAATACTAATGTGATAACTGTTTAGGTAACAGCAATCACTATTCTACATCTAACCTTGGTAAGGAAACACATGTTTGTCTACAGTAAGACCATTAGTAAAATATAGCAGCAAGCAGGTGTAATATTCTGTGTTTGTTTCTACTTGTGCAAAAAGAGCAAAACTTTTAATGGTTATTTTGCAGTGTCTTTCATTCAGCTTATTTAGAATCACGAGGCATCTCTAGCCCTACTCCATATTCTTCCAAGAATGTCAACCCTAATCTTCTACTGCAGCCTTAGCCCTAGGGAATTCTTCTCAATTGTTTTATTATCTTAAGCAATAATTGTTATGTTCATTTATCAGTTTTCACAATCCATTCAATTGTTCAGTTCAGATGCCGTTCGTAGTTTAAAGAATCAATTATTTTTTCATTGAATCAGTCAGATATCAGATGTTGAACTAAATGACAAATTTGTTTAAAAAGTTTGAATCATGCTCTGATAGTGTGACAGGTCATGGAGGTTCAAGTGGTTCTGTTCTCAATTGATTTGGATAATAGACTGTTGGATTAGGCACACTATCTGTAATAAAAGTAAATTCAGGTGCTAAATACCTTCAACAAGGTACTCGTGCTCTCTTAGATCTCCTAGGTGTCTGTTGTTCTTCTTCCTTATCACTTAAACCTCTAGATTCTGTTTCCTCAACAATGGTTTGTGGTATGCCTTTTATTGAGATACTAGATTTCAATTTGCCGCCTACTCCTTGGCCATTCCTCTTTCCTTTGAAATATCTCACTCCTCATGCTTGTTCCTTCACCAGGGTCATTCGGTTGCACCAGTTGTGATTCTGCAGCGTCCCCTCTTTCAGGTCTCAGATCTCTATCTTCAGGGGATACTACCACACCATTTTGTGAGATTTCAGGAACCTGAATAGGTGAGGAATTTGGATGGATGTTACCCCCCTCAGGTTCTTCAGGATGTATGGACACAGAAGGGCACAGACCTTACTAAAATGTTTCCACCTCATCAAATGGGCACCACACCCTCTGGGGGTGTGAGGCATGAATCCAGTAGGGTATCCTATCATATTTCACAGTGGTATTGGTAATCCGGATCACCTGATCCAGACAGGATTTTTTAATGTGTTTTTTTATTAGGACCCAATTGCTGGGGCTAAGATCATGACATTGCTCCAGGCTTGGGATGCAGTAGCAGCTCCAACCTAGTAGGAGACAGAACACACCACATCAGCCAATTCCTTGCAGTAGTCTTCTGTCAGGAGTGCTTCCAAAACTAAGGGAAAAGCATCTGTCCATTTCAGAGAAATGGATGACCGTACTTTGCCCAAACGAGATTTCAGTATGCCATTAAGTTGCTCTACTATTCCTGAAGTTTCTGGTCGGTAATTATAATGCAGCCTCTGTTCCACTTGTAGTGCCATACACAGTATTCTAAGGATCTCATTATTAAAATGAGTCCCTTGATCTGACTCCAGAGAGACTGGGAATCTGAACCTTGGTATGAGTTCTCGTAACAGCAGTTTGGCTACAGTGAGACTGTTATTTCTCTGTGTTGGGTAGGCTTCCACCCATCGGAAGAAAATGCACCCTATGACCAGGATATATCTCAACCCGTTACAAACAGGGATTTTGATAAAATCCAATTGCATTTTGTTAAAGGGTCCTCCTGATCTACCTACATGACTCATGGTTACAGGGGTTCTTCTCCTTACATTAATTTGCTGATAAACCACACATATGTGGCACAATTCCTCAGCTAGAACTCTAAATCGGGGTTTGAACCAATTCAGCCTAAATAGCCTCGCCATGGCATTCCTTCCGATGTGTGCGGAGCCATGAAAATGTGTTGTCATAGGGAATAACAGGCTATCATGCAGCACAGGTCTTCTATTAGCTGAACCGAAATGTCATTTGCTTTTTTAACACATACTGTTCTAATTCATTCCTATTGCTCTGCCTCTTACACTTCTTCCTGCAATCTCTTGATTTACTCCCAAGTATCAGCCACTGACAACAGCATTGAAAAGGTGGTGTCTTCATCAGAATCATTTGCATATTTTCTGTTAAATGTACATGCCACAATTGCACAATACCAAGCAACTTCAGCGGCATATCAGTTTTCAACAGTCACATAATCATTTCCGCATTTCTCCATTCTGGATAGGTGATCCGGACGAAGTCATGAATCCTCTCTGTGGCCATATCTGTCCAAAGTCATTGACCACGCCGAAGCCACATTGACTGTCAGCCAATATTGCCACTCGTAATTGCTCTGAAATAGAACATGCTCTGGTAAGGATGACCAATTCTGCCACTTGAGCAGAGGTAACACCTCTAAGCCAGGAGGCTTCTACCACTTCCTGAATTATACAGACAGCATAAGCTGCTCTCAAATTTACTTCATTATCGCTTAGGCATGAGCCATCAATAAAGATTAAATGTTCGGGCTAATCCAGAGATTCATCCTTAATATCAGGTCTTGGCTCGGTGCATAAATCTGTGACATCGAGTCAGTCATGCTCAACTGCTTGCCCCTCACTCTCATTTTTGGACAATGGTAACAACATAGCTGGATTAAGAGTCTGACACCTCTTCAAAGTGACACTCTCTCCAGCAATAATCAATTGTTCATATTTTGTGAGCCTGCTGTTTGTTATATGCTAAGTTTTAGTTTGAGTGAGCAAAATTTCCACCGAATGAGGGAACATGACTATACTCTCGCATCTTCCAATACCGACACCAACTGCCGCAACCACTTAAAGGCAGCAGGGAAGTCCTGCGGCAACAGGGTCATGGGTAGTTGGAAAATATGCCACAGTTCTTCGAGAGTCTCCATGCGACTGAGTAAGCACTGAGAAAGCAGCCTTCCTTCTCACTGCAAAACAAAGTGAGCATTTTACTGTAATCAGGCATTCCCAGTGCCAGGACATGACAGACTTTCTCTCAGCTCTAGGAACGCTTTTAAGCAATTGTTGTCCCATGGAAGCGGATAAGGAACATTGTCGTGCATCAGCCTCAGTAAAGGCTTGGCCACTAGGGAAAAGTTGGGTTTCCACGGTCTACAGTAACCCACCATTCCCAAAAACATTCTGGCTTCTCTCTGCATTTCAGGTGGATCATTTTTTAATATTGCAGTAATACTCTTTTGCAACACCTTCCTTGTTCCTTTCTCAATAAGATGTCCTAAATACTGGACCTCTTTTTGGCAGTATTGCATCTTACTTGGGGACACTTTATGTCCATTCTCAGCCAAATGATTTAGTAAGGCAATCGTATCCTGTTTACAGGCTTATTGTGTCCTTGATGCCATAGGTAAATCGTCAATGTACAAGAACCGAGTTGCAGGGCATTTGTAAAATCTCAATATTCATTTTCAAGATCCGATTACCATGGCGTAAGGTCATGAAAGGAGAATTAGAGGCCATTCTGTGTAAGAATAACCCGGTCATGGACCCAGACATCAATGTAGCTTCTAGTAATTTCTCAAGCTGGATAAATTCTGCTTTGACCCAGCTGGCGCCTGAAAGACACACTATCATCAACTATAAACAACCCTCTGCGCCTTGTACAACCCTGAATTAAAATACCTTAAACAAATGTGGGGCAGCTGAACAACTATGGAGAGAGGAGTATGATCCAATAGCAAAAGATCACTATACCAGTATCTGCAAAGAGTATTACACTCTGATTAATAGTACTAAAACTATTTGTTTCTATAAAAATAAAATCGGCTAAAAATTCTTCATCTGAATTATTCAAAACTATCACCTGTCTTATGTATTTTAAACAAGGTACCCCCCATAGTTTGGAGCAGAACAGCTGCAATAGCATGGCAGACTATTTTCTGAATAAAATACAGGATATCTATGATGAAATTGTAGTGACTTCTTCGGTAAGAGACCCCCAATCAAACATTGTTGGTCGCTGTTAACACAACTGACCTAGAGATTGCAAGTTAAAAAGAAGAGCCTATGCAATTTGGTCCCTCTTTCGGAGGAGATGGTAGAGAATCTCATCACTACCACAAAATCTGGCTCCCCAGCTGATCCCTGCCCCCCCATGCATTTGGCACATGGTACCAAATTTAATGGGGATTCATCTCACAAGACTTCTGAACCAAATCTTAGAGACAAGAACCTTCTCAATAGCCTGGAAGTTAGCATCTGTGCTACCCATACTGGAAAAACCCAATCTTAATCCAGCCGACACAAAAAACTATTGGCCGATCTCTTGATTGCCTTTTCCGGCTAAAATCCTCGAAAAGGCAATGAACAAGGACCTTAATGTATTTTTCGAAACTAATGAAACCTTGAACCAGGATCAACATGGTTTTAGAGCCCAGCATTCCACAGAGTCCGCTTTAGTAGAGGCCTCAGAAGAATTCCACAGAGTTGTGGATGAGGGGGGGAACTGCGGCGCTAATCCTTCTCGATCTCTCAGCCGCATTTGATACTGTTAATTATGAGGTCCTTATCAAGCGGCTTTAGAGAATCGGGATTGATGGCACAGCCCTGGCCCTCTTCAGCTCATTTCTAACTAACAAGTACATAGAGTGGAATTAAATGGCTTCAAATCCAAGCCTTTCTCCCTACAGTGCCGAGCCCCGCAGGGATCATCTTTATCCCAGACATTGCTCAATATTTATATCACCCCTGTGTTAGAGCTCATCCAATCCTGTGGCTTGTCAGCTGTTTCTTACACCGATGACACACAAATTATTGTCGCCATCCCTGAAGATGATGATCGCACTGCCTCAAACCTGAAATATTGCCTAACTCAAGTATCTATCTGGATGCAAAGAAACGTTTTAAAATTAAATGTGGAGAAAACCAAGGTGATTCTCTTTGCGAAGAACACCAACCTTTGGAACTCAACTTGGTGAGCAAGAGATTTTGGCCCATTACCCACTTATGTTCCAAAAGTTAGAAATCTTGGCATGATCTTTGATGACTAGCTCAGTTTTGCAGAGCAGATCAATCATACCACCGCCACATGTTACTTTATCATTAGATTACTAGAAAAAGTGTTCCCTTTCATCCCATAAGACCTCTAGAAAACTGTCATGGTCGTGCTTATCCTTTCCAGGATTGATTATTGCAATGCCTAGGCATCATGAAAACTGCACTGACAAAGTTACAATCACTGCAAAACACGGGAGCCCGGCTTCTCCTGAAAGTGCCTAAATTCTGCTCAGTTACTAAAGACATACCGGACCAACACTGGCTACCAGTAGCGGATAGGATTAGGTTTAAAGCGCTGTGTATTATTCACAATGCACTGCACGGAAAGGGCTCCTACTACCATCGGAACATCTTTCTTCAATACTGCCCACAACAGGCCCTATGGTCCGCAACAGCCCTTCTGTTAAAAGTCCCCAAGATATAGAAAACTATATGGTGGGGCAGGAGTTTACAATACCTTGGAGGTAAACTCTTGAATTCTCTTCCTTTGACCTTGAGATCTTAGTCTAGTCTGCCTTGTTTTAGGAAACAGCTCAAAACATGGCTCTTTGTATCACACACATAGTAAGTTGCACCCACTGACCACCGACCGGTTTTTATTTGAGGTTTTCCGCTAAGACACATTGGTATTTGCGCGCTTAACAAAATCTTACTTACTTAGTCTTCATTTGCCTGCTCTTGATTCCTGTTAGGCTTTTCCATTGTCAATGCAGGATGCATTCTAGCGCCCTCAACTACACATTTCCTTCACCTATGCTGTTCTTCCTCCCATTTAGCATCAGCATAATTACGCACTGCTCGGTTTGTTCTATTATGATACATTTCTTTCTCTTTGGTATGAGCTACATGCTCTTAGGCAGTTAATGCTTCTTATTGTACAGGTTTAGGTGGTGGATTGATTTATAATATACCCCATATATTTTCAATAACCTTTAAATCAGGTGTCATATTGGGGAAATCTTAATGCTCCCACTTTTTGGGTGATTTAGTGCCATTGACGAAGCCACAACATGTATGAAGCCCTATATTTGTCGCCATATATTGACCTGGCATACCTTTCAGTGGAGCCTCCTTGCCATCACAGATAGAGACTGGCACATCCCCCCTCATTAAATCTCTAAGGTCTCTGAAACACTTCATGATTACAACAATTCAAAAATGAAATGAGCAAAGTTGATTCAATTATTTTTCAATTATTTTTGCTCAATTCACAAATCAATACAGATCAATATGTGTACCCAGTCTCAGCACAATCTTTTCCTTCGTGGACCTATCACAACACAACACTTGATGACTCACCAACCAATCCCAGTGTGATGACGTACGGTTTCCACTTTCTCAGTAGGAACTGTATGTTTGTTTGGACAACATAAACATTGGGATGGTGCTAGACTGATTCCATGCACCCATTCAGGATATGTTGGCTGATAGTCCTGCTAGCTCACAGTGCCCCCATTAGTATCCCTAAACCTAGTCAGGTAACTAATGGTTTGGGCAACCTCAGAACATGACAGCCCTGACTCCCAAGGAATCGTGGCAATAGATCTAGAACCTTTTCGCTCAGTCTCTCGTGCATACTCAGGTGAATACACAAGAAATACACCAAGGGGTGTTTCAATATTTGTTGAACCATTGTGATTCATGTATAGAATATATGTGCTGCAATGATTAATAGACAGAAGCAAATGAAATTGATTAGCAATATGAGGACAATGAAAAGAATGAACAATTCCACCATTGTGATGAAGCAGTATATATATATGCTGGCATATGAGTACTGTGTATAGTGTACTCCTTCTATGCGCTCCATAACCTAGTTGCCTAGGGTGGGTGTTCTGCCAAGAATCCCCTACTGGATGATCTAACTCTCCATTACCTGAAGGTAAGCGTACGCAGGTCCCTGTCTTGGTCACATGTTGGACATCCCTTTTCGCAGAGGGTAGACCGGAATCAGCTGGGCTGAGACTCCCACCACAGTGCTCCTCTGATTTGAACATGGAAATGTGTGTATATTTATAATAACAGCATCCATGCTTCTGTGTCGAGGCTTCAGCCAGACTGACATTGTTTATTCTCTTGTGATAGTCAGGTCGCCTCATGGACGAATAACAAACAACATTTGCACAATCTGTTTTCAGGCCTCATACTAAATGTTCAAGGTGTCATTACAGTGTACTTACAAAGTGGAATTTGTAAGCAATGTGGTTTCAGAGAAACTAATCCTGCACTGTCATGCAAGCAAATGTGTGTCAAAAGTAATTGTGTGGAAAAGAAGGCAATTTAAGAAATGTGTGCATGTGAAATGCAAGTGTTTCTTCCTGGGCCTAACCTAGCCAAGTGACAGCGACACTTCGCACCAGTTGACCTACCCCAGCGATGTACTGTCGGATGCAATTTTCACTTCTTTCCGTGACTTGACCTTCATTTACAATTTTCTTGTACACTAAATTCCACAAATTTAAGCAAGCACAATAAACAAATAATCCTTCTCCGCTCCACTAAAGAATTTTAAGTGGTTCTTCATTCACACGTGTTAACCAAAAATACTCTTTTTAACTTCAACACACACGCAGATGAAATTTCGACCAGCGAAAATCACCCTGAACAGTGAAGTCCAATTGAAGGTTCACAAGAATCGATAAAGAGATTTGGTGCGAGTTTAAAGGGTTTTATTAACAAATGAATTCAAGTTAAATTATTTATTAAGTATTAAATTAGGTCATCTTTGTTACAAATTCAATTAATCCAGTGGTTTCCAAACTGTGTGCTTTGTGCGCAGTGCCCCTGGCTAGTTTTGACGGTGCACCGGGGTGCTGTGTCGCACAGATTGGGAACCACTGAAATAATCCATTAGTTGATATTTCAAGACCAGATAAAATACCACATTAGTGGGAATTACAACTAAAATAGAGAAAATGCAGCAAGTGTATTTCAAAAATGCAGGAAGTGTATTTCAAAAATGAAAATTCCTAATTTAAATTATTGGGGTTTTTAGACCTAGAGGGCAATTATTTTCAATAAGCAAGACAAGGTGTCCGTTTCAGAAACCCAAAAGAAGGGCTCTGATGAGAGAATAAAATGGATAGGCATGAAGCCGTAGCACTAAAACAATAGAAATTAGCAAAAGCTGGAAAGTATTCTCAGCTGAAAGTCAGCAGGTATCCCTAAGGTCTGCTTCCTAAGGTCTCCAGGAAACTCCCCATACCTAGTCTCTAGGCGAGAAAAAGAAGTCCTCCGAAAGAAGGGGAGTCTCAAATCTAAGGAGCATACACTAACATAATTCTACCAAACAGCAATAGCAACAAATTTTCAATTTCCTGTTCAAACCAACCAGTCTTCAGCAAACTCTGGGATCACATAAACTCCCTAGTTTCTTCTTTCCCACACTGCCTAGATAGAATGGACTTGAGGAACTGTGGCCCAGCCGTCTTCTATCTGGACGTTGAAGACTCGATGACTCCTGATTGGCCTGGGAAAGTGGCTGAGCCTATTGAATTTCAGAGAAGAATGACCTGCATGAGCCCTAGCCTGACTGAGGAGAAATTTAAGACAAGAAGCCTGAGGGTACAATGTGGGGAACAGAAGGGAAGCTGGGAGAGTTTGGTGGCACTGTGTGCGCAGAACTGTGAGTGAGCTTTCTCATACAGGAGAATTGTGTTGTCTGACCATGGCTCAGGTTGGGGTTCCAAGCTATGCTTTTGTGACCTGTTGATGATTGGCCTAGATTGCCACAGGTTTCTGCCATATTGCATTGAAAGGACTTGTGCTAGAAAGCCAGAAATAGGCTCCCCACCCCCACTGTACATTTCCTAGGGGAAGCTGGGTTGACAAGCCATTGGAATGCACATGAGCTTGGTGAGGTACTTGACCTGAGAAACTAAAAACCGCATACTAACGACCACCAAAACAAAGGACTGTGTTCTCCTGATGAAAGCTAAACAGCATGAAACGTGTGCAGAGATGTCCGGCACTGATAGTGCCAATATTGAATGGCAAATACTGATTACTGTAAGTGCAAACACTACAGCTTGGCGTAATTTAAGCAAGCAAGGTAAGGAGTCAGCTTCAGAAGACCAAATGAAGGTTTCTGATGAGAGAATGAGAATGCATAAAGTCTTAGCCCTCAAGCAGTGCAGTTTAGCTGAGGCTGGAACGGTCGTCTCAGCTCTAAATCAGCAAACATCTCTAAGATCTGCCTCCTAATTCTGCAGCAAAGGACTCTTCAATAGTCTAAGGAGCACATGTTAAAATAATTCAATAAAATATTAGTTGTAATATTCTTCAAATTCCCATGACACAATCAGTCTTCAGCAAACTCTGGGAGCAGGTGAACTCCGCAGTTTCTCACGTCCTCACAATGAATTATAAGCAACCATGTCCATGGTATGTTACATTGAACAAATCTTGTGGTTCAGACAGTTCTTCCCATGAGTTGCGTTTCCTGCCACCTCCTCTCCTCCCGGTGAGAATCTTACTATCAGTTGTCTTATACATAACAAATGTCTATTCACTAGCTAACAGACGGCTTCTGCAAAGTTACAGCATCTGCAGTGGGATTACATCCCGTACAAAAACAACAGTTTAAATGCGAAAACAGGCCTTTTAGACCCAACGTATGAAGTTCACATTCTAAATGAAATCAGCATTTAAGCTAACTTAACTCATTACAATAGGTTAATTTGAGTGTTTGTTTATAATGTCTTAATGCGATTGTCTGCTATAAATTTTGTTTAAATGTGTGTAGGTTATTTAACATTGAAGTTACCACTTTACAGTTAAATGCGTTTAATTTGCAAAATGATTACATTTGATCTATCACTAACATGTCAGCAGTGCATTCCCACCCTTTGAAAAAAGATTTAGACTCATGTAATGGACCTTGCTTGACCCAATAGCAGATTCAGGTGGTGCTAGAGACAGTTGCATTCCGCCACCCCTGCTGTTTACCCTGGCCATGGACTCACAACCTTGCTACATCTGGGCTAACAGATTTGATAGAAGAATTAATGGCAGGCAAGCACCTCATTTTGCCAGATACAGACAATGTTCTGCTCTATATACATGATAAGGTGACTAGTCTCCTGCCAGTGAAGGGGAAAGTTGGCAGCTTCGAGTTCATTGGTGGGCGTTAACTGGAAATACGTTATTTAGACCAATTATGGCAATTACCCTCAAACGTCTTTTTTTGCTATAGCCAGAAATTAAGTGTAAAAAGTCTCAGCCACGTCAGCTCCTTCCTGGAAAGGTTTGGGGTGACCCATCAAGAGGGCGCTGAGAAAAAGGGGAGGTCCCAAAATGTTTTCTCCATTCATTGTTTTATAGAATAATTGAACAGCAATACCGCAAAAACTACTAAATGGAATTACACCAAATTTTGGAGAAAGGTAGATCTTGGCCCAGAAAGCATGCTTTTTGCAATTTGGGGTAAATCCGTTCAGTAGCGTTTGAGAAATTAAAGCTCAAAATGTATAGATATATATTACGCCACAGAGGATTCGCGAGGTCGGAAGATCTCAAGATGATATCTTATTGGCAGCCACCACATCAACAAAGATGTGGAGTCAGACATATTAGGACTCAGGAAATGGGTCCCCAGTCGTGAAAAATATGATGAAGAAAGATACAGGGGGAGGCAGGGAAGAGATATTCCGGCCCACTAGACCTGCTGGGGGGGTCGCAGAGGGACCCCCGCTAAGACCAAAAAAAAATAATATATATATTATTTTTTTTTTATCCGGTTTCCAAGGGGATTTGTGACAAAATTTTAAAATAAAAAGCACAGACTCCCGTGCATTTAAAAAGAAAACAGGGTGGGCCAGGGCTTGGGCAGTCAGCAACACATATTTAGTATAGGAGGTGGATGTGCGACCCCCCCCCTCCATCCTGAGTCTCCTTTAGGCCTTGGGGACCCCATCCCAAAGGGCTGCTACATTTAACAAGGGGTGCGGTGGGCCCCCCTCCTGAGCATCTTTGAGGGCCAGTAGCCATATTTCAAAATAAGGGGAAGCAGGCATGATGCGTCCCCTCCCAGAGCATGCAAGAGGCCCCGGGAACCCATTGCCTGGGGCTTGTTAAATTGAAGTGAGGGGGCATGCAGCCCTCCCTCCCCGAGCCATTCTGTGGCCCTAGGAACCCCATCTCTCCGGGAGCAGCTCTGTTGAGGTGTCCCGGGGACCCCAACCTCGGGTACACTGAAGGTTCCCTGCTCGCAAGAGCGTGGGCACGGAAGTCTAATGTTCTCCCCACCCGGTGGAAGCACAAAAGTTTCTCCCTGCCTGCACTCTTGCAGGTAGGGAAAAACACAGAATTGCTCCCGCTCAGTGGGAGCAAAAGAAAGCTGCTCCAGTGGGGTGGGAGCAATGCCAATTCCTGCCACACACAGGATGGGTGCATGCAGGGGAGCAGGTGGCGCTGTGGGGTTTGGGGCTCCTCCTGCAACCCCGATGTTAAAAATGCTGTGCCTGGGTGCCCATGTGCCCAAAGCTCCAATACACACAGCTGAAAAAAACAAAGGTTAAAGTGATGTTAGTTAGGTATGGCTATGATATCTTACTTTGCATTAAAAAAACCTTAGAAATTCACTGATAAAAACAAAGGTTAAAGGGACATTTTAGTTAGGTGAAAATGTCAGTTACAACTCTAACTCGTGCCCTTGCCATGCACTGCCCTATGACCTTACATAATACATCACTCACGACATATTCTATGACATCATGGATAACATGATTGCAACACCTGAAATGGCATCATTGATGACAAGACTGCGCATGGCAGGACATGAGTTATAGTTGCTTTAGGGCATGAGTTATAGTTGCTTGATATAACTATAACTGGTGAATTTCAGTGGTTTCATTAGTTTAAAACAGTAGGTTTTGACTGACATTTTCACTTAACTATAACTTCCCTTTAACTTTTGTTTTTTTCAGTGAATATAAATATATATATAAAATCCATCCTATATTTAACACCCACCCACCCTCTTTTTTTTACATATAGGCATCGGTCTGTTCTGTAAGTGCCAGTGGCCCCTTTGTCAACTTTTTGCACCTGTTTCCTCATCAGCATGTAAAGCGGTAAAACCAGATCCCCTGCGGCTCCTGCTTCATCACCAAGGACAGCCGAGACAATTCTGCACCCGGGATTCTTGAGTCAGGCAAAATCGAGCTGACTGTCGTGGCTTGGTCCTGGAATCCGCATCACCTTAACCCCCAGTGGGTTCCATGCAACTCTACCTGCAAGTGGCCAGTTGTCACTGGTACTTTTTACCATTGACTGCAATGCTAAAGTTCTGCAGTATTGAATTGCACTTATTTATTTTTCTCTCTAAAATCCATAACTCGGTTTGTACTTCTCCGATTGACTTTGTTTTGGTGTCTAAATTTATATACAATTTGCTTTATGTTTATAATTTGGTGTCTGAATTCTTTCAAGTTGTGTTACTTACTTATCGTCCTTGTTGGTACTCTGAAATGCTTAACACATGTTGCTCTAGTAAAGCCTGACTGCTCTCTCCAACACGAGGAGTGAGCTAAGGACTTACTATTGTGAATCCAAGGACCATCTTTGGGGTATTGTGAGAGTACTGCATAGTGAGGCCTAGCAAGTATTACTACATAATACTCCTCCTTCCTACATTGGAGTTACAGCGGTGGGATCCTGATCTTGTGTTTCACAGTAACACTTGGTCATAAGTGATTTTTGCACAAGAAATCCACTGTTGACTTTAGACTCAAAAAGTCTTTTTTTCAAAATGTTTTTGAGGACTTTTAAATTGTCATTTCAGGGCCCTATGTAGACCCCCATTCCAATAGCAAAACAAAAGACTAGGAAAAAGTTTAAAAGTTTTTCAAAGTTTTAAAAAGGTCCCTTTCAGGTAAAAGGTTAGGCACGATGGAGGCTAGCAAGAAACTCGGCCTGTCAGTCATGCCAGCCCTGAAGATCAGTGATCTAAGGGTTTTGTGCAAAGCTAGGGGCATTAGCTATAGATTTACAGATAGAAAGGAGGACCTTGAGAAGGCCCTCAGCTCCTACGAGAAAGAGAAACTAGAGAGGGAGGGTCATTCCTCAGAAGATCCTGTAGAGGGTGAGGATGATGACCTAGCCCAGATCGAAGATGATGGGGAAGAAGGTGAAGATCAAAACCCTCCACCCCCTTCACCAGCAGGAAGTGACAGAAGTTACTCTAGCAGATCCCTAATGGTAAGGTGGTAGTAAGCTTTGATGAAGAGCTTGATCTCTTCTCACTAGAGGAGAAAAAGATTGAACTTGAGGAAAGGAGATTAGCCCTTGAAGAAAGAAGGGTCAGGATGGGCTTGAAGCCTAAGAATAATGGTGGCAGCAACTCTAATAGGGAAAAAGAGAAAACCTTTGACCCTAACAGCCCCAAGTTTAGAAATGGTGATGATATTGACAAATGGTTTGCATCCTTTGAAAGGGCCTGTAAAATGAGGATAGGTCACCAGAACTGGGTCTCTCTACTGTGGGAGTTATTCTTAGTGAACGGTAGAGATATACTTCTGTTCCTTAATGAGGATGTGGCTGATTCCTATCAGCATATGAAGGCGACCTTGATAGAAGGATTTGGACTCACAACAGAGGAATACAGATTGAAGTTTAGGGACACCCATAAAGGTCAAAGCCAGACATAGGTGGACTTTGTGGACTCTTCAGTCAAAGCAGTAGAAGGCTAGATAAAAGGCAATGAGGTGGGCACTTAAGATGGACTATTTAATTTAATTATGAAACCGCACATTTTGACTAATTGTACCACAGAGAAATTGCATGAGCATTTGGTGGATTCCAAGTTTTCTTCTCCCTGAGAGCTGGGGAGGATAGCTGACAAATGGGTCAGAACTAGGGTGACTATAAAGACTCATGGTGGAAGTGACCAGAAAAAGGGTGCCTAGACTTCCCAACATGGGAAAGATGTGAGCAACAACAAAGAAAAGAAGGAGCTCTTAAAAAGCCCTAAAGTTCTTCTCAGGAAGGTGGGGCAGAGACGTCTCCCAGACCAAAGGTAGGGATTATCAGGGTAAGAACTGGGACCCAGTCAAGGCTTCTGGGGTATGTCATGACTGCCATCCGGCAGCACATAAGAAAGGAGATGCAGTATGCGACAAAAAGTCCCCCAGTGATTGACAATCCAAGGGATTGACTTGCATAAGAGTGGGGATGAAAATGTACTCTGGAGAGAGCAGAGGTTACACTGAGTCTACTTTAAATTCCCTGGGTGGGGTGGATATTGAAGTACTGGCTGTCTTACCCCCAAGCCTGGAGAAGTATAGACAAAGGCCAAAGAGCAATGGGACTGAGGGAGAGGTTCCGAGGGATACAGATGCCAGTGCCACTATGGTGGCAGCTAGACTGGTTCCCCTAGCCCAAACGATACCTGGTGTTGGTCACCAGGTGTCCAATGCTGACAATGACACTAAGCTCCTCCCAATGGCCTTGGTAAGCTTAGAGTAGGGAGGGATCACTGGCCCAAAGAAGGTGGTTGTGTCCCCTGGTATCACAGTGGAGTGTCTGTTGGGAAATGATCTGGAAACTTCTGCTTGGGCAGATGTGGAAAGGAAGGCTCATGCAGAAATGCTAGGTCTCCCAGAGTGAACGTGTGTTACCACAAGAGCAAAAGCCACACATCAAGGAAGTCATGGAAGCTTGGAGTCTGAAATAATAGACCAAGGCTCCCAAAGCAAGAGGAAGGGCAAGAAGTCTGCTAAGGGATCTTCAAAGAGGTCACATGATCAGGAGGAGAGTTCTCCTGAGGGGGATGCCCTGGTGCCTGAAGAGGGAAGTGCAGCTGAAGGAGTCTGGGCTGACTTGGTGGAGCTCTTAAGTGCATAGGGACCTTCCACAGAGGACCCATGCCAAGGGCAAAAGTCATGCCCAAATCTTGAAGGCCTTAGGCAGCAAGGCAAGAAGAGGGAGGTGTCAGTGGAACCCACAAGGTCTACTGGGAAGATGGGCTTTTGCACATTGAGGCCAGTGACCCCCAAACCAGGGGCAGCCAGGAGAGTAGTGGTTCCCCAAGTGTACAGAGAGTTTATTCTGACCTTAGTACATGACATCCCACTAGCTGGACATCTGTGACAAACCAAAACCTGGGATAGGTTAGTTGCCCATTTTTGTGACCCCAGATGTCTGAAAAATTGAAGGAGTTTTGTTGCTCCTGTGTCACCTGTCATGCCAGTGGCAAGACGGGGACACAACCAAAGGCTCCCTTAACTCCACGTCCAGTGGTTGGGACTCCCTTTGAAAGGGTAGGGATTGACATTGTTGGTCCCCTTGACCCTCAAACTGCATCTGGGAACAGATTTATTCTAGTGGTAGTGGACCATGCCACTAGGTACCCAGAGGAAAATTCCCCTCAAGGCAGTCACTGCCCCTGCAGTGACAAAGGCCCTTCTCTGCATCTTTACCAGAGTGGGGTTTCCTAAAGAGGTGGTCTCTGATAGAGGGTCTGCATATCTAAAAGCTATGTGGGATGAATGTAATGAGAGCTGTAAGTTCACCATTCCCTATCAGCCCCAGACAAATGGTTTAGTTGAGAGATTCAACAGAACCATGAAAGGCATGATAGTGGCATCCCCGAAAAACTCAGGAGATGGGATGTCCTGTTACCTTGCCTCTTGTTTGCTTACCAAGAGTTGCCACAGAAGGAGGTTGGCTTCAGCACCTTTGAACTTCTGTTTAGCCATCCTGTAAGGGGTCCTCTAGGTTTGGTGAGGGAAGGATGGGAGATTCCTCTAAAAGAGCCCAAACAAAACATAGTGGACTATGCACTGGGCCTGCGTTCACGCATGGCTGAGTACATGAACAGAACAAACATCTGGAGGCCGACCAGGATCCTATCAAACACTGGTATGACCAAAGGTCAGCACTGGTTGAGTACCAACCAGGTCAGTTGGTGTGGGTGTTTGAGCCTGTGGCTCCCAGGACAAGTGAACTGAGCCCTATCCCATTTTGGAAAAGAAAGGGGAAGTCACCTACTTGGTAGACTTAGGCACCCTAGGCGTCCTCACAGAGTTCTGCATGTAAATCGCCCAAAGCCACACCAGGACAGAGCTGACATGCCATGCTCATGGTAACTGATGGAGACCAGAAGGTCATGTAGGAAAGTGCCCTTTGGCATGGTCACCTATCCACTTTTTGCCCCATTACTGATAGTTATGACTCTGAAAGTGCACTGGAGCCAGCTGCCCAGGCTCCAGTGCTCTCTCCCTAATGACACACGTAAACCGGTAACCCCAACTGGCAAGGACTTTAATCCCTTATAAGTCACTGGTAAGTGGTACCAGTAAATGGTACCTGTGGTACCCAGGGCACAGGAGTTAAAGGGCTCACCAGGGCCTCAAGCACTGTTGACAGCAGTCCTGCCATTGCAGACTGCAGGAGTAGTGCAAACTGCTCGAACTCAACTTCACTCTTACCATGTGTGGCAAGGTCAAAGCACTGTTTAATATGTGCAAGTCACTTTAAGGAAGGACTACTGAGCCAGGAGGCAGGGTGCATTATAATAAAGGTGCGGACATATAGGTGCCAGCCTATAGGTCTCTATAGTAGCCTCTTTCCATTAGAGGGCTAATATAAGTGACCAGCAGTCCACAGGATAACCTGGGCATCCCTGAGGTCGCCAGCTCCATTATGGTACAGTGGAATTAGGTCATGTTTGGTATCAAACAACTTGCCTCGTCACCCCGGACATGATTCTTGTGTTAAGGTCGATGTGGGATGCACCTAGGTATATACCTTAGAGTTTGGCACCTGGGGCCGTATTACAGAAGTGCCCCGGGGGCGAAACAGGCGTTTGCGCCCACTTTGAGCGCTACCGGGGCACTTTGGTATTACAGAAGGGGCCGCAGATGCTTGTGCGTCCCCTTCTGTAATGCAGCTGGTGCACAAAAAGCACCAGCACTATCATCAGAGGGTGTTCCCTCCTTTGCATGGGGGCATGGCGCATGCAAAGGAGGGAACCCCTTTGCCACTGCAACCGTGCCGTATTACAGACGCGGGCGCAGAGGCCCCATGCAAAGGAGGGAACACCTTTGCCTCTCCACCCGTGCCGTATTACAGACGCGAGAAAGCAAAAGACACACAATTGATGGACGGAATGCAGAACAAATCAAAACATTCACCCCCAGTCAAGAGATCTGGGTTAAATCCATCATTCTTTTGCTCACCATGCCACCCCAGTTTAGACCTGGCCATATGCAAATCAGTCTTGACCCTGTGCCTCATGGGAACCGGTCCTAGGATGCTTGTTTCCAGTCCAGGGAGGACCTGGCTTGGCAGTTCGGGCTGGACTGTTCCCATGAGGCACAGGGTCAAGACTGATTTGCATATGGCTGGGTTCAAACTGGAATGGCATGGTGAGCAAAAAAACGATGGATTTAGGCCCAGATCTCTGTACTGGGGTGAATGTATGACATTGTTCTGCATTCTGTCCATCAACTGTTGTTTTTGCATTTGTCACCCCGAGTGGGACAGGTATGCCCAGACGTGGGTCCTGTGCTCTCCATGCCACTGGAATCAAGCTATCCTGGCTGAAGAGGGGTGAAACCCCGAAACCGGTCCTAGGATGCTGGTTTCCAGTCCAGGGAGGACCTGGCTTGGCAGTTCGGGCTGGACTGTTCCCATGAGGCACAGGGTCAAGACTGATTTGCATATGGCTGGGTTCAAACTGGAATGGCATGGTGAGCAAAAAAACGATGGATTTAGGCCCAGATCTCTGTACTGGGGTGAATGTATGACATTGTTCTGCATTCTGTCCATCAACTGTTGTTTTTGCATTTGTTTTACGGGCGCAGAGGCAAAGAAGTTGTCAGGGGGCGCACTGACATTGCGCCACTGATGGCAGCCTTCTGGAGGGGGTAAAGGGGTTCCCATGGACCCCCCCAGACATCCCCTTGCAGCGGTTGCAGCCACTCACTGCACCCGCCTGCAAAGGAATGTCTAATCCCCCTAAAAGTGCAGGCGGGTTGTTGCCTGCACTGTGCAACACAGAGCGCCCTGGGGGCAGCAAATTCATCCTAATACAGCTCATGTTTCTTGTTTGTGCCAGGTGCACCTTTTAAAAGATGCGCCCTGTGCAAACAAGGAAATTGTGCCATATGTATAATACGGCCCCTGGTTGCCCCAGCCTTTCCTGTGCTCTGGCTGTAATCCTGCAGCTGCTGCCGCCAAGACAGGCCCGCTGCCAAGAGGTGTGAACGCTCCCATGAGTCAGATACAATGGCCTGGATGGGAAGGAGGTCACACCTCCCTCTCTCTAAGGATGGCTAGTGAAGTGGCACATCAAGGCGGTGAGGTTCAAAGCTGACACCGCCTCTGATATACAACCAGGCTGCCTCCCAAAGGAGGAAACAGCCCACCTCCTGCCCCCAGGAATATTTGAACTTGTGCAAGTGGTAAAATTATGTAGTCAGGAGGTAACATCCCCAGAAGACTAGCCACACCCCTAGGGTGGGCTATCTGGTCTGTACAGCTAAGAAAGGCTGTCATTTTTAAAAGTGGCAGAATAGAGGGTTTTGGGTAGAAAAAGTGACACACATCCCTGGGTGTGGTCACTTCAGGGGCGGATTAGCTGCTGGGGCAAGTAGCACATTGGCCGCTTGCACCCACATCCCTATTGCCTCTAAATCAATGATTTCAGGGGGACCCCTGGCACCAGAACCTCAGTTCTGATTCTACTTGCAACAAAGAACACAGAAGAGACCCGTGTCTGCGACAACAGGAGCTGCCCAACCCATAGGTGTGATACTCTGTACCTGCGGCAGCCATCCTAGAACTGCACGAGTGCGACTTGTCCTGGCCAAAGACCGGTTCCCCCAGTAAGAGGAACCCATTTGAGAGCCAAAAGCAACTCCAGACTCCCCTGGACTAGTCATACTAGTTCCCTGCAGTCCGCAGGTAAAAACAACATACGAAAACCAAAGAATCACTGACCATTGGGCCCTCCGAGGGATCGCCCAAAAGTAGATGGTCCAGTGCATTGTGGGAAGCGTAGTTCTGACCTCCAGCAAGTTTCAGGCTGTAACCATTTCCCCCCAGACCTCCGGAAGTTGAAATAACTTCTTGCTGACCTTACCGCTGCCAAGGCTTCTTGGTGGCCAGTCCAGCAACCACCACCTTTACTCGACGCAGCATCTTGAGAAAACTTCACCGCACCTTCAGCCGACCACAGCAGTGGCCCCGTTGTCGACTTTTTGCACACATTTCCTCACCAGCATCGTTTAAGCAGTAAAACCAGCTCTCCCGCGGCTCCAGCTTCAGCAGTAAGGACGGCCAGGACAATTCTGCATCCGGGCTTCTTGAGCTAGGTAAAATCGAACTGACTGTCCTGGCATGGTCCTGGGACCCGCATCACCTTAACCCCCAGTGGGTTCCGTGCAACTCAACCTGCAAGTGATCGACTATCAGTAGTGCTTTTTACCATTTACCGCAATGTTAATGTTTTGCAATATTAAATCACACTTAGTTATTTTTCTCTCTAAAATCTATAACTCCGGTTGTACTTATTTAATTGACTTCCCTTTGGTATCTAAATGTATATAAAAATCTGCATTGTTTTTATAAAGTGGTGTCGGCTTTCTTTTGAGTCGTGTCAATTACTTATCATCCATGTTGGTACTCTGACCTGCTTAACGCATGTTCCTCTATTAAAGCCTGACTGCTCTTTGCCACACTACCAAGACTGAGCTAAGGATTTATTTTGTGAATCCAAGGGCCATCTTTGGGGTATTGTGAGAGTATTGCATAGTAAAGCCTAACCAGCATCACTACAGAATACTCTGCCTTCCTACACTTTCCAACGGACACCAGTTTGTTCATATGGCCATCTCTAGGTCCCAAAAGATCCCCATCACCTGCAGATTCTCTTACGGTTCCGGTACTGTTTTCTGGCATGTTCAATCTACACAGGGAGCTGCTTGGTGCTCTACTCACAGGTAAAGGCATCACGATTCACCAATACGCTGATGATACACAACTGTACTGAAAAGTCTCCTCTGCTTCAGACATCCAACACCTCAAACACAGTCTGCATATCATCGAGACCTGGATATTCAGTGCGAAACTGAAGTCCAACCCAACCAAGACAGAAGTCCTGATATTTGCCAAGAACAACAAACAAGAAACAGTAGAAACTTGGCTCAATGACATGCACCTTGATGGCTTCAAACCCCAACTTTCACTGAATGCCAGGTCACTTGGATTCAACCAGGACACCAACCTCACCCTCAAGGAACACATTGTGAAAAAAACAAAGATGGTCTGACACCAGCTTTCTATTTAAATGTTTAAAAAGTGAAACCATTTCTTCCAGAAATCGACTTCAGAATTACTGTTCAAGCCCTTTTGCATCTGGATGGTGGTAATGCCTTAATATATAGTCTTCCAGAATCAACACTGGCACCCATCAGGCGCATCCGACACACCGCAGCATGTCTCATTCAGGGCCTGAAAAAATATGATCACATCATCCCAATCCTAATGGAATGGCTCCCTTTGTCGGTACCGATCATCTTCAAAACCAACTGCATAGTTTTCAAAGTAATCACAAACAGCAACCAGCATCCCCACTTATCTTGCAGACAAGCTCGACATCTCTGGTTATTCTCTTCCTACTAGCAGCTAGGACAGCATCAGACTGCAGACTAAGAATTGTAAAAAATAAAAAACAACAAGGTAGAAGTTCTTTCCCATATATGTACTCAGGGCCTGGAATATTACCATATCCATCAGGACTGACACAACACTGCTCCAATTTAGGAAAGATTTGAAGACTCACCACTTTAACCCCTCCTGTGCCATGGACGTAATGGGTACATCCTTGGCTGTGGTGCTCCTGTGCTGAGGATGTAACCATTACGTCCAGGCACCCATCCACAGGGGAAACGTTGACACTCCCCCCGTGGGCCGCTAATTATGGGGCCCCCAGCTGGGATGGCAGCGGAAGCGCTTCTGCTGCCACCTCCGAGGCCCCCCGCTCGGCGATCTGATGACGTCGGCACGCAATGTCAGCAAGTGCTGCCGGGGATGTGCTGGAAGCCATGTGATTCCAGTGCATCAAGGGAGAGGACCTGCTTTTGGGGAGTCCTTCTCCCAGGTTTTTTTTTTCTTTTTTTTAACAGGAATACAGACACCAGGGGAAAAGACATTCTTCATGCGTCTGTAGAGAGTGGATTCCTGCTCCATGATCGCGGGTGGGTCGTAACACTTGAGTCACCTGGGAATAAGGTTATGTATGTGGTGCTTCTGGAGTAAGGTTTACTTCCATCTGGGGGTGCAACGCCTCCTTTCGGGGGAATATCCGTGTCTATTGATATTTTGTTATCATTTATATTCACATTTTAATTTTCTTTTCTTTTTTATTTTAGAGCCAATCAATTCCTTTGTCTTGTTGGTGAATCCTGTTTGAGGGTGCAGCTTTCTCAAATCCGCAGTTTGTGGAGTTGTGGATAGTAAGCTACTCATTTCGTAATCTTTTCATCTCATGTGTATCCTTTGCCTGTTTGTATAATTTGTTTTGTTAGCTTTTTGTGTCTATGCAGAGTAAGTGCAGTTGATACTCAGTGTTGCTGTCTCTGGCAAGTGGGTGGTATCATTTTGGAGAAGATAGGTCTTTGTGTGCTTTGTATTTATTCACTTTGTTTACTATATCCCAGTAATTTTACTTTCCATTTGATAAAGCCACACTTTGTTTATTACTTATTTTATACAGTGTTGGGTATTGTTGACTTGTTTGTCAAGTTACTTTTCTTAGTAAGGATTATGGCTAGCCGCAGAATGACCGCTCAGCAGGTTGTTGGTATGCTTTTTGAGTCTTCTACTGACCATGATTATGAGACTGACTCTGCATCTGAGGAGGAAGGCCAGTGAATTTTCTGTCCTAGAGGAATCATCTGTTGATGAAGCCACTCTCAGAGCAGATGAAGTGCCGCTTTTAGAGGAAGCCACTGATGTGCCACTAGTGCAGCAAGAGTCATCTGGATTGCAGCCTGGTGCTGAAAGGCTTCCCAGTGGAAGTGTTGGACTCTGGTTTGACCCAAACATGGTGCAGCCAGTGTTGCCTGCCTTTAGTGGTGTTGCAGGGTGTAGAGAGAAAACTGAAAACCTTTTGCCTATGTTTTTCAGTTGTTTATGGATGATGTATTTTTGGATGAGATTGTTGAGCATACTAATTTGTATGCTGAACAGTATTTGATGGACAATTGTGCCAGAATTAAGCCCTACTCTAGAGCTACCCAGTGGACTCCCACAAATCTGGATGAGTTGGAGAAGCTCTTGGGTTTAACTTTTTTGATGGGCCTGATAAGGAAGCCATTGTTGTCTTCATATTGGTCAACTAGTCCCTTGATGGCAACGGCTATATTTCCTGCAACCATGAGTGGTAATGGGTATTTGCTTCTTCTTCAGATGCTGCATTTTGTTGCTAATGCTTTAGCGTTGCCACTAAATCACCCTGATTGTGACCGTCTCTTTAAGGTTCGGCCTGTCCTTCATCACTTTGTAGATCGTTTTTTTTAGAGATCTATGTTCCAGGGAAAGAAATAGCTGTAGATGAGTCTTTGGTCTTGTTCAAGGGCCAATTGGATTTAATGCAGTACATTCCTAGCAGGAGGGCACATTATGGAATTAAGATGTATATGCTGTCTGAGAGTAGTATTGGCTATGTCTATAATTTCAGGGTGCACACCGTTAGGGATTCCAGTATTGACCCCCCCCGTTGTCCGTCCACTTTTGGAGTTAGTAAGAAAATTGTGTAGGATCTTTTTAATAAAAGTCACCATTTATACATAGATAACTTTTACACTGGTGTGCAATTTTTCGAGGAATTGTTCAAAGTGGACCTGTTACTTGTGACACAATCCACTTTAACTGCAAAGGGTAACCAAAACAGCTTGTTTGTTTAATAAAAAAAAAAAAAAAAACAAACATGAGAAGGGACAGTGCAGTGCCTTGCATGGTGATGAACTTCTAGCTGTGAAATTTTCTGACAGGAGAGATGTCTATATGCTGACTACCATCCATGATGAAAGTATTTCACCTGTAACATTTGGGGTCAGGTTCCTGAAGTGTGCAAACCTGTGTGCATTTTAGACTACAATAAGCACATGGGTGGTGTAGATCAGAGGTTGGAACCTAACACTGCTGTTCGTAAGGCAGGCGCTTGGTATAAGAAGTTGGCTATCCATTTATTCCATTTAGCAACCTTTAATGCTTTTGTTGTATTCAAGGATTGTTCTCCAGAGTCAAAGAGGACATTCGTTCCATTTCAGCAGTTTCTGATAGGCTACCTTGTTGTAGTGGAACAGGAAAGAGTGCCTGCAGAGCACTGGTGGAGGATGTTGCTAGATTCCTCCCACGGCCCAAAAAAAACGTTCCCGCTACGAAATGTAGAGTCTGTGCCCGAAGAGGTATCTAGAAGGAGAGTCGTATGTACTGCCACGATTGTCCTTCTAAGCCTGGGCTGCGTGTGCCCGCATATTTTAAATTGTACCACATGCAACAGAGATTTTGGGTGCAACCCTAAGCGTAAAAGTAAACTGATTGGTCTGTATCATTTTATATATTTTGTTCAGATTTCACGGTTGGCATTAGTGTTATGTTTTTAGTTAGAGCTGTTGCGTTTGTGGTTATAGTTTTGTATCTACCTCCAATTGTTTGTGTTTTCTTTTTTGTATAAAAAAATGTGATGGCGGTGTGCGTGGACTGGTGCTTGGCTGGCGGTGTGCATGGACTGGCATTTGTCTGGCGGTGTGCACGGACTGGCATTTGTCTGGCGGTGTGCATGAACTGGTGCTTGGCTTGCGGTGTGTGTGGACTGGCGCTTGGCTGGCGGTGTGCGTGGACTGGCACTTGGCTTGCAGTGTGTGTGGACTGGTGTTTGGCTGGCAGTGTGTGAGTAGTGACTTGCTGCTGGTCACTACACACACTGCTAGCCAAATGCCAGTGCACGTTTTATGATCGGTAATTTTGATGTCTCCACAATACGTTTTGGGCCCTTCCCTGTTGCAGGCACTTGGCCCACCCACACAAGTGAGGTGTCATTTTTTATCGGGAGACATGGGGGAATGCTAGGTGGTAGGATATTTGTGTCAGCGTGGTGATCCCACAACTTTACCACACAGAAATCTGAAAATGATGTAAAAGGAGGCTTGGAGCTAAGAGCCTGCAAATAACTCACCCTTCCAGCAGATGCAATTGCAACTAACAATATAGTTTTAAAAGCAAGAAACCTTAAAGGGCAACTATGTAAGGGCTCAAAAGGCGAACCCATGTGAAACGTGAGAATAAGATAAAAATCCCACTGAGGCATAATAAACGGAGTGGGAGGAAACCTATTAGTGAGACCGTTAATAAATCTCATACTATGGGTGATTTAAAAAGTGAAGGCTGATTCGGCAAACAAAGAAATGCCGACAAGGCAGATAGGGAACCTTTAACAGTTGCCACAGCACAACCTTGTTGCGCCAGGGATAGCACAAAGCTTAAAACCTCTGACAAATGGGCTTTCAACAATTGACTTCTCTCCACAACATTTAACAAATTTTGCCCTCCTGCCAGCATAGACCATCTTGGTGGAGTGTCTTCTGGACGATAAAATAACATCCACCACATCAGGTGGGAGAGAAAAAGAACTCAGTTTGCCCCGTTCAATCTCCAGGTATGAAGGTTCAGGCTCTGGAGGTGGGGTTGTAGAAACTGCCCCAGCGATTGTAAGAAGAGGTCTGCCCAGACAGGGAAACAGAGCGGAGGGCACAAAGAGAGGTAAAGAAGATCTGTATACCACACCCTTCTTGGCCAATCTGGGGCTATTAATATGACTTGGGCAAGGTCTCGACGAATCTTCCTGAGAACTTGAGGAATCAAGGGTTTAGGGGGACAATGCCTAAAGAAGCTGGGAGCCCCAATCTAACTGAAACGCATCCCCCAGAGCTCCCTGCAACGGATACTGGAGACTGCAGAACGACAGGCAGTGCATGTTCTCGTGAGTGGCAAACAGGCCCAACTGAGGAAACCCCCACATCTCGAAAACGTGAAGTACCACATCTGGATGGAGACGCTACTCTCGGTCGGCTGAATACTGCTGACTGAGACTGTCCGCATGTACATTCAAGACTCCGGCCAAGTGATTTGCAATGATGCAAATCTTATGGTCCTGAGCCCAGGACCAAATTCGCAGAGCTTCTTTGCAGAGAAGATAAGACCCCACTCCTCCCTGTTAGTTGATATACCACATTGCGGTAGTGTTGTCTGTTAAGACCTGAACTGACTGACCGCGAAGGGAAAGTTGGAAGGCCTTACGAGCCAGACATATCGCCCGCAAATCGAGAAGATTGATGTGCAACAACCATTCCTCTGTGCATGGTTGGCCAACAGAATGCAGGAAGCAAACAGACTGAGCAGGCGCAAGACCTTAAGGATTGGAACCAACGCGCCTTTCTGAAACTGTGGAATCACAGCCTGAATGTCCTGAATCCTCTGTGGAGGCGGGAAAGCGCGACTCACTGTAGTGTCCAGTACTGCCCCTATAAACAGGTTGCGCTGAGAGGACTCCAGGTGAGATTTGGGAGCATTTATTGAAAACCCCAAGTTGAACAACAGTTTATTCGTCAACTGCAAATGGCGTAACACCATCTCTGGCACCTTCGCTTTGAGCAGCCAGTCACCTAGATACGGGAACATTGGAATCCCCGACCTTCTGAGATGTGCTACCACCACCCCCATTACCTTTGTGAAGACTCGAGGTATGGAAGTAAGATGCAACGGAAGGACTGGACTGCAAACTGGTATTGTTGAGACCCCACTGTAAAACGGAGATACTTCTGATGCGTTTTCAGAATGGGAGTGGGAAAATACGTATCCTGTAAATCGATCAACACCATCCAGTCTTCCTTCTCCAGTGCAAGGAGAACCTGTGCTAGGGTCAACATTTTTAACTTCTCCTGTTTGAGGTAGAATTCAAAATCCTGAGTTTGAGGATCGGCCATAAACTACCATCCTTTTTGGGACTCCGGAAATACCGGGAGTAACATCCCTGGCCCCTTTTCTGCTCTGGAATCAACTCTATTGCACCCTTTAGAAGCAGTGATCGTATCTCCCGCTGGAGAAGCAGAAGTTGCTCCTTTGAACAAAGGCCTTGTCTGGGAGGAAAAGCAGGGGGAAACTCGTGGAAGGGTAGGGCATACCCATTCTCCACAATGTCTAAACCCCAGAGGTCTGAAGTGACAGACCTCCACTGAGGCAGAAAATAGGTTACCCGTCATCCCACGGGGCAGGCATGCTCTAAAATGGCAGAGCTAGAGCTGGTTTCCTGCAACAATGCCTGGAGAGGAAGAGGAGGAGAAGGAGGAGACTTGCTGACGGGCCGAACCCCACAGACTACCTCTGCCCCTTCCCCTGTAGGTCTTGTAAAGGGGGATATGAACCTTGCTGCTGTTGCTGCTGCCAACTCCTTCCCCGAAAGCACAGGTTCCTAGAGAATCCTCAAAACTTGCTAAATTGCCTATAGTTCCTAGGCTGGGTTTGAAGTCCCAAGGATCTTGCAGTCGCCCTGCTGTCCTTAAATCGTTGAAGTGCAGAATCCGCCTTGGCCCCAAACAAGCGAGACACATCAAAAGGAAAGCCCAAGGAGTAGCCTGGGCATCCGGTTTGAAGCCAGATCCCCTCAACCAGTCTAGTATCCACAGAAGACTCCATGGCCCTTGCCACTGAGTTAGCAGTTTCGAGCCCTGGCTGTATAACTTGGCGGGTAGCCGCTTGAGCATCCAACAACAGCTCAGAAAAATGACCCTGAAGATTCGCTGGCAACTTAGGGATGACCTCCTTCGCGGAGTCCATTAAGGCATGAACATACTGCCCCAAAAGACAAGCAGCATTAGTTGACTTAAGGAACATACTCCCTGACGGAAAGATATTTTTGGCCGACTGCTCCATTCTTTTGGACTCCCCATCAGCATGTGTAGTTGGGGAAAAACCTGCAGTCAACTTGGAGGAGCAAGAAGCCTGACCCACCAGACTCTTGGGCGAAGGGTGAGACAACAAAAACTCTGGGTCTCCAGAAGCCACTTTATATCTTCCGGCCACTGACCTAGAAACTGCAGCAGAGGTCATAGGCTTTTGCCAGATTTCCAAGATGGGCTCTGTCAAAGACTCATTGAACGGCAATCATGGCTCTGATAAAGATGCCGAAGAATGGGGTACTTACGTAAGGATATTGGACTTTAACTTGGCAGATGGAAGAGGCAAGTCCAGTAACTGCGACTTTCATAGCACTGCATGATAAGACGTCACTTCTGATGATTGGTAAACCCTTAGGTGACACTAACTCCCACTCAGGTGAAGCATCCAATCCACTCGCCTCTTGCAGACCTTCCAAATCAGGATCCAAATCCACAATCTCACCTTCTTCAGTACCCTCATGCACTTCAGGATACCTTTCCTCCTCCAACAGTCTGTGAGCCTCCCTACGGAATCTGATTCAAGGCATCGGCGCCGCCTCTCAGTACCAGCGTTGAGGGACACTTCAAAGGCAGAGTCAGTGGAGCAGGTTGTGGACGAACCGGCCCTGGTTCGGATCCAGACGGCGCCGGAGATGGCTCATTCAATAAAGGTTCACGCCCTTTCTGCAATGGCATTGGCAGTCCTGGCGCCGGTGGAGGCCAGGCCAAAAGCGGCTAGGGCATAAATGGTAAGAAAGAAGCCTGCTGGAAGTGAGGTGGGAAAATCTCCCAGAGAATAAGCAAGAGGACCCATGGGGCCCACAGGCACACGAGATGGGGTTGCAGCCCTTGCAAAAATGCTAAACATAGCACTGAGAAAGTTTGATGGATCCGAGCCCGTCGTCGGGAATGTCAAGTACACTGGATCCTGGTTCGAGGGCTCTGGCGCCATACGAGGAATCACCAAATCTGGCTCCGGCTGAGGAGTCGGAGTCCTCGGTGCTGGAGGTGGAGTCACTGGCTTTGGTGCCTGAGGTGAAGTCACAGGCTTTGGAGCGGTGGAGAAGTGGTAGATCTCGGAGCCGGAGATGATGCAGGAGACATTCTCAGAGACTGAGATATTGGATCTCTACGCCGAAGTCTTGGACTCGGGAACACTGACTTCGGAGACTCGTCCTTAGAAGAGCGACTCCGAAACCCATGGCGCCGCTTCTTCTTATGCATCTTTTCAGAAGATCTTGAAGTATGGGGAGACTGCAACTTCGAACGAGGTGGAGATCTCCGACGACCCCTCTTCTGGTTTTTGGCCCTGGCCATAAACAATTTAGCCTCCCTTTCTTTCAAGGCCTTGGGGTTCATCTGTTTATACGACGAACAAGCCTCGACGTCGTTGTCCGATAATAAGCACTATAGGCAGTCCTCATGCGGGTCAGTAATGGACATTAAACCACCGCAATCACTACACGGCTTAAAACCTGACTTCCTTGGTGGAGACATCTTCAACAGCTACAAAGTTGCAGCCAGATATTCCATAGAATCTCCCAGAAATGGAGAGCCTGGAAAAAACGGTTAGGAATCGATGGCGCAGAAAAAAGGGAACTGACTTCAGCACGTCGACGAGGTCCTCTTATGGCTCCGATGACGTCCTCGTCGACGTGGGAGAGCAATGGAGAAAAGCTTCCTTGGAATGCTGCGCATTGGGGTAATTCAAAAGGTGAGGAATCAACAGGCAGATGTATCCATCAGAAATATATATATATATATCTCAATCAAGACAATACCTTTTAAGGCTTGGAGTGTTGCATACATTATGCAAAAAGGGAAGCTGGGAACTCTGGGCAGTTTCCAAGTTTAGGTGGAGAGTATCTCCTTTATATGGAGCACTCAACAAAACACCACCTGGAGAGCTGCTCCACCGAAACTTGGTAGTTCCCAAGTTTAGGTGGAGCTGCTCGCCACCTACACTTGGGAACTACCCAGAGTTCCTTGCTTCCATTTTTGTGTGCATATTTTTTTTCCCCACTTAAGTATCATAGACAACGTACATATTATATGGGTACAAATTAAAATTGAAAAACCACTGAAATTCACCAGTTATGGTATGCTCCGCAATCCGTAATTTGCAAAATAGTCAAATCGTAAATCTCACACCAAATGCAATGTTCTTGAGCTCACCCTTGATGTAAGAGATGCAACTATGAAAGACGTGATCCTCCAAGCCAGATTACAATTTACAGTAGCATTCACACTATCAATGATTTCAATATGTATCGTTACTTATTGGTATAAATATTGTGAGGTCATAAGCATTGCATTTGGTGTCAAATTTTTAATGGACTCATCAAAAGCCTCATATGGGGTCCAGCTTCTCCTGACAGCTCAGCATCTCCTCCGGCTCACTGGGCAGAGTACCACTCTCTTCCACTCCTGCTGGCACCTCCTGTACTGATTTGCATTCTTGGACCCAAGATGCCTTTGCATAGTTGATATACCAAAGGAGTACAGTCCTCAATAGCCGCTGCTGAGCTTTACTCACAAAGCTTGCAGAACATCGTCCGGATGTTTAATCTTTCCACCCTGTGAATAGGAAAAATGATGGAGTTCTTGGACCATCTCTCCACTGCAATCACCTGCTCACCACGGTCAGTGATAGCCCTACCACATCTTACCATGTTGTTTAGCATGCTTTTTCCTGGAAGTGAGCTCTCTCTCAATCACAGCAGGTCAGGTGCTGTGCACTTCCCAAAATTGCGCCTTTTCACTTTTTCTCTTTTTTTTTTTTTTGAGGTTGCACTTTTTCTTGTCGAGCAAGGTTACCCGAGTTGACAGCCAATCAGATCTGCAGAATGGTCTTAAAAGGAAAAATGGTCCTCAGATGCCTGCAAACATCACAGGAAGTACAACCCAAAAGTGTAAGCTATCTCGTGCACTGAAGAAAAAACAAGGTGAGTTTTTTATGAATGACTCACTAATGTTGGAATTAAGACCAAGAACACACGTAGGTGAACTGCAGGCACCATCTTGGGTGCATTGGGTCTGTGGTCCAAGCCCAAGCTGTGGACTATCACGCATGATCAAATTTGTATTCTAATTTAGACTATTTGGTAGGGCCCTTTGTGGACCTCCCAATCTCCCCACCCCGAACTATGGCCTGGCATCAGGGTATGCATGCCCTGCCCATAATGTGACCTTTGTATTTTTTTGGGGGTGCAAGAACCATACCCCAAATTCTGTAACAAGGCCGAAATAGTAATCTTATTCTTTCAGCCGCTGTGTTGTCGAGTCCACGGCCTCAGGTTTGTGTCCACGGACACAAAGCGGTAGACGGAGCAGAAATTTTGCGGCGCTGAGGGAGAGACGGATTTCGTGTGGTGACAGCTCACCTCGCAAGCAAGAGTGCTAATAGGGAGCTGTTCTCACTCCCCCACCAGTTCGAGTTTAAAAATTTAATAAACTCTGTTCCTCTCCAAGAACGAGGGGCTCTACTAAAGGTGACATCCCCTTTACTTCTAATTTAAAGAAGGGAGGGTGAGCACCCAGGGATCACAGTGGTGAGAGTCCTGAGGAAAGCCGGGGGATTAGTTTTAGCCGGCTGAAACATGTCGACACTTCTGCAGAGTGGAGGGGTTGGCGTCTCATCATAAGCTCCCCAACCTACCATCCACTTTTTGTTTTAAATCTGGACAGGGTACCTAGTATTAAAAATTTTGAGGACTCCCTGTTACCAGTTTTATATCACTATTTCTGCACCATTCCTCACCTGTGATCCTACACTGTATGTTGTATTGTTTTCCCCTCCCTATTGCTCCACCTCCAGCGTTGGGTTAGCGCGGAGGTGTGTTAGCAGCCCTATGATGAAGCATGACACAGCTTGCTGTGTGTGAGGGCAGTTTTATTCAATTTGGTGCATTCCCACACACTCATTCACCTTCACGCGTTGTCATTATCCCTCTTCTATTTGTGACATTAAAGTACTGAGCGGGAGGTCGAAGAGGGTTCTCTATCCTCTCACCCCTTTTTCTTGTGTGTTACTTGGAGCAGAAATTTCGCCAGAGCAATAGAAGGCCCTCTCTTTTTTAATTTCGACAGTCCTCAATTCTGGTCTGCGGACCTCTGCAGACAAAAACAGCCAAGAAACACAAAAGTGTTAACCTTTCATGCTCATTCTGCACCTTTTTTCAACATTAATTTTTCAAAAACTACTGAATGGATTTTCACTGAACCAACAAAATCACGCTTTCTGAGTGAAGTTATACTTTCATGTAAAGTATGTCATAAATCAGTTGAGAGGTTTTTCATGTAGGTGCAAGGAAAGTTTATTATGGGAGCTAAAATAGGAAAACACACAAGATGATGGACGGAATGCTGCACATTGGCAAACATTCACCCCCAGTCACAGATCTGGGTTTAATCCGGAATCAAGCATCCTAGGACCGGTTTCAGGCTATCAGCCTTCATCAGCCAGGATGGATTAAACCCAGATCTGTGACTGGGGTGAATGTTTGCCAATGTGCAGCATTCCGTCCATCATCTTGTGTGTTTTGCATTTCGCCCTAAGTGGGAAGGGTATGCCCAGACGTGGGTCCCGTGCTCACTACGCCACTGGAGTCAAGCTATCCTGGCTGATGAAGGCTGATAGCCTGAAACCGGTCCTAGGATGCTTCATTCCGGTCCAGGGAAGACATGGCTTGGCAGTTCGGTCTGGACTGTTCCCATGAGGCACAGGGTCAAGACTGATTTGCATATGGCTATGTCTGAACTGGGGTGGCGTGGTGAAGCAAAATAACGATGGATTAAACCCAGATCTGTGACTGGGGGTGAATGTTTGCCAATGTGCAGCATTCCGTCCATCATCTTGTGTGTTTAGCTAAAATAGGAACACATCTTTTTTTACACCATCTTTAACTCTTACCCCAGCATAGAAATGCATGAAAAGTGGCATGCCGCACCTTAGCTGACTATGCTTTTCGATTGCCAACTTTGGTGCAGATATATCCATGGGAGCCAAAGTTATAAACAAATTATAAAATGGAATATGCAGCTGAATCATTACCATAGTTGTGACCACCACAGTGTAATACAAACATTTTCACTGACGAAAACACAGTTAAAGTTTAGTGACTTGGCACCCTCTGAATGTGACTTCAACAAGAAACATGTAAACTATACCTTGCACACCAAATGTAATTCTCATGACCACACCTTTTGATGTGAGAAATGCCATTACAAATGTCGTAAATAAACTTACAGATGAGATCAAATATCATATTACACTTTACACTGTCAAAGAGGTGACTGTGTATGTACTATTATTCATTGGTTTGCGTACGTTTAGTTAATTACATTGTGCTATTAGCTGCTATTACTTATTTGCAGGAAAACCGCGTGGTCATAAGCAAAGCATTTGGTATGTGGGTTACTGTTTACATGTCTGTAGTGTGAGCAATGGATTACAGTCCTAGTCATAACTTGTGTATTTAAGTGTTTTTTCAGTTTTAATTCATATTCATAACTCTGCTCAACTGTGTTTTGTCCATGAATTTCGGTGTTTCTTTTAACCCATGTGTGGGTTATAACCAAAGTTAACCATAACTTCACTTACACTTTTTCTAGTTATTTTTTGGGGTACTACGGATCATACACCAGATCCAATAATTTCCTGTGCCCAACCCACCTAGGCTGCCAACCACCGCTGAAAAGTCCTTGGCCATAAGTAGTAGAGGTTGGACGCAGTTTTTCTTTTACCTTTTTTTTTAGGGTTTGCAAACCCTTGGTTAGCTTCATGGCCAAGGACCGAAATCCATAGTAGACTTCATGGGCATGTAATGGTTCCAAGAACGCGAACACTCTGCAAAATGTCAAACAGGCTCATGAGGCATGCCATGGGTTCAAAGTCTTTGGCCCTGAAGCCTGCCATTGGTTTGCTGTTCCTGGCGGGGGGTTTGCAGATTTTTGGGACAATGCTGGAGACTGCAAACCTAACAATGAGTTAGTGAAGCCCGTCTTAAAATCTGGATATTTTAGCATTCTTTTCACATGGGGTATCTTTGGGGCACCCTCACCTAAGCCAGAGGGTCGATGGTGCTCCCCCTGCAACCTATTGGCTCCTTTCATTTTGAGTCCCAGCGTCCTGTAAGGTCAGCCGTAGCATTTTTCAGCATGTTGCCACCAGATATGACTTGGGCTGAGGGGAGACAAAGCTCTCTCATCATATGAGGTTTGAATCTTTTTTTAAATATTGAGTCTGCAGAGGTCCACAAAGCAGTATTTGCAGACCTTCGCAGATTAATGATCTACGTCTCTATAATTTAACTAATCAAATTTCAAACCTAACTTTCTCAGATGAATCACCACGATGACATTGTAAATCGTACAACATTTTCTGCATTTACAAGTCCGCACTGATCTTAATGATTGCTTTCTGCACACTAATGATGCTAGTGTAGATACAGGCCAAACTAGTAATGCCATTTTTAACTTGCCTTGGGACGCTTTGGCCAAAACAGTCACAGAAATCCACCCTCTGGCAAGCATATCTTCTAGCAGAAATGCATCACTAAGTCTGGAAAGTGACCCATCAGGTTCTGTTTCTCAAATCTTGACTTGAGGATGGGTCGTAATTACCCTAAAGTTAAGGATTTCAAACATTCACACTGGCATGTGGAGAGAACTCCTGAACCAATCCAGCTGATCTCCAAAATTTGATATTACATTACAATTATCATGGTCAGCATTGCATAACTAAATATATGTGAGATGTTTTATATAGTTGAAAGCTAATAGTATTTTACAAAAGCAGAAAGGTACATAATGTTTGTATGCCAACAAATTAAATAATAAAAAGAAAACAATAAAAACTATGTATTAGCTTAAATAATAATACCAGCCTTATAAATTGAATATACAAACATAATGCTTCCCTATCAATATTGACAACATGGAATAGGTTTGATGTCAAGGGAACAGGTTCCACACAGCAAAGTATATGCATTAACTGTTAAACAAGACATGTTGAGTCATCATACATCGAACCAAAGCCTTGATGGATTAAAACGGATAAACTGAGTAAATGCCGTTAGGGGTATTCTTTCTCCGACAAGGCCTGCATTTTACTTCATTTTGAAAAGGAGTAAACTCCCCAGGAACACATTGTCAGAAGCATCGGAACCCTTATAGACATATCTATATATGTAAATATATGTAAATAAATAATTATTTCACTGTGTTACATCACTACTATGGCACATCAAATACTCAGGAGAAGTCGTCAGGAGAGTAAAGGGTCTTCCTGTGTAGAAAGGACTGTATTTGGTGGGTTAAATGTGTGTATATTTTATAAATTATATACAGCTATCACACATGATTATGGTTTGGAAGCACTCCAATACCTTTTGTCTGATAGATCTGCCTTGTATTTAGATCAACAACGATGTGAACGGGGGGGGGCGTGGTTTGATGCCGGGCAAGATGGCGGCGGGCTAACGCTGCTCCGGACGAAGATCCGAGGATTTCTTTGTTAACGGGTGGTGGCAGCGCCCTGTTACTCGTTACAACTTGGGGACTGTCTTTGTGAGCATTTCTGGACTCCCGTGGTGGCTCTTTCAAATGCAGTAAGCCAAGAGCAGCGCTGCATTTTGCCCAGAATGTGTGGCGCGCCTCCGTGACTGGATTCACGGCCGCCATTTTGCGTATCTGAGGCATTTAGCGCGCTAACGGCACCGCTGCGTTTTCTCTTCTTCAGAGACATGCTGTAACTTTGGACAACTCCTTTCTGGGACCAATTTCTTCATTTCTGCTGCCAGCTACCCTGAAAATGTTTTTTCTTCCTTTCCTGAAGCTGCCAACAACATTTTTTAGCGTTGCTTAATGTTTTTTCATATTTCATATAAGACCATTTCTGGAACTATTGTGCAAACCTTACTATCAATATAATTATATGGAACAGGTGGTTTTTTTCCTGCAATTTTTGATAATATTCGTTTCTTTTCATTACTGCTTTTCAAGGACAACAACGCTCTTTGTGTGGCACCACTATTGACTTTAATCAATATTTGTGCCTCTCTTATTGCGACATATACATCGTTTTTTGTGCGAGACCACTTCTGACTTTAACCAATATCTACGCCTCTCTTATTACGACATAGATATCTACATCGTTCTTTATGTGACATTGCTACTGACTTTAACCAATTTCTACGCCGTTCTTATTGTGACATACATGTCTATGGGGAGAATTAAATCTGGTAGAGACGCGACATCAACATCTGTTCCAGCTTCACGTCCTAAACCATCTACAATTCATACTTCAAATCCTTTTTCGGTACTTCAAGACGATATGGAGGAATCAGACCAAGCTGCATCTCCCCATTACATACATGCTACGACTACTTCACCCTCATTTACTACTTCCCCACATTCCTACTCATCAAATGGGAAAAATATTCCTAAAGCGCCTTCATCTTCTGCTTTATCTTCCACCAAGAGAATTAAAAAGGACCCTCCTTCACCAACTATATCTCCACCGCCAGTCTCCTTAGAACTGCTTCTAGATGAGATTCGACAACTTAAACCTTATATGGAAGAGACAAACGTTCGTCTACAAGGCCTAGAGGATAAATGGTCTACTCTAGACAATAAGATTAATTCAATGGAACATCAGATGGAATCGTTACAAATATCCTCTGAACAAATTCATCCCATGAAAGCTGAAATCTTATAACTACAGAAACAAGTAGAAAACCTCGAAAACCGAAGTAGACGCAACAATCTATGCATTTACGTTTTGGCTGAAGGATTGGAAGGCTCCAATCCCATCTCTTTTTTTCAATCTTTTTTGCCGCAGATTCTCAAATTTCCAGAATCTCCAACATTAAACATACAACTAGCACACAGGCTTGGTCGTCTCCCTCAAAATGCATCTACACATCGTAACCCAAGAGGCGTAATATTGTACTTTCTAGAATACACAGATCTGTTGAAAGTTCTGCAGGCAGTCAAAGCCAAACACCGCATAACATGGCAAGGATCCCAGTTATTCTTTTCGCAGGATTATGCGAAAGTCACAGCAGACAAACGGAAAAGTTTCTTAGCCATGCGTCCAGCTCTACGTAACTTGAATGCCAGATTTGATCTACTTCACCGGTGCCTCTTCAAAGTGACTTATAAGAATAGAACAACAACGTACGAAGATCCAGCTTTGCTTCAGCAGCTCCTTGATAGCTGTAGAGAAGACTCCATGGACTTTGCAGGATCATCTTCTGCTTGATCATTTCTTCTCTTTTACTAAATTATAATGTTGCAATGGTTCTATGATATGTTTGGTTTGACTAATTAATCTCCTCTCCTTATGTTCTCTCCCATTAGATGCCGTTCCCCTGATCCACCCATTGTTGTGTAGTCCGTTATTTGAATTGATGCCTTCCTCGTGGTCTTTCCCGGAGTTTCGTGGCTGGTCGTCCGTCTTCCCTTTGTGGCTTCAACACCCTCCATCAATGTTTGAGTCTTTGGTATATTTTAGTGTCTTTTTTGTCTCTTCTCTTCATCTTTTTCTTTTCTCCTCTACTTTCCTCTTTTTTCTTCCTTTCTTTCTTCCTTTACTTTTCCTTTTTATCTTTTCTATTTTATTATTCCTCATTTCATATCCTATTTTCTTCCTTTTGGAGAACTTGTTTTTCACTTTTTCTAATGTTGCAAATCTTTTATTTACTATATCCTTGCATTGCTGTAATATCTTACAATTTTTTATTTTCCACCATATATAGTTGATTAATGACGTTACGTGTTATTTCCTGGAATGTTAAAGGTTTGGGTACGCCTATTAAAAGGCAAAGGGTTCTTACCCATTTATCTAGTCAAGTCGGATATTGTGTTTTTACAAGAATCACACTTAATTGCTTCAGAAGTTCTTAAACTCAAGCGTCAGTGGGTGGGAAATGTTTTTTCCTCTCTGGGTACTAGTAAAAGAAATGGAACTGTGATTCTTTGTCATAAAAAACTTAATATCACCTTTCTTTCTCAGGACTCAGATGATGAAGGACGATGGTTAATTGTTCATCTTAAAGTCAATGATATACCTATTACTTTGCTTAATGTATATGCCCCTACTAAGCCGGATAATAACTTTTGGCCTCACATTTCTACCCTTCTGATGTCTATATCTACACCATATCTTATTTTTGGTGGGGACTGTAATTTAATTATTGATCCTTATATTGACCGTACATCTAAAACTCATTTTGTTCCTTCCACAATGCATCAACATTTTACCAACCTTATTCCCCATAGATCTCTTGTTGATTCTTGGAGATTTTGCCATCCACAACTCCGTGAATACACCTTTTTCTCCCCCCACTCATCTCTCACAATCACGTATAGATTATTTATTTGTTTCTAAAGCATTAACACAATCTATATTACAAGCAGATATTGGCTCTATATTGATCTCAGACCACGCTCCTGTAATTTTAGACTTAGAATTACTCCCGATTAATACCAATAGTAGAAGATGGCGTTTTAATACTTCCTTGTTAGCTGATCAAACTTTTACCTCTTCTTTTGAAGACTTCATTACGGATTTCTTTTCACATAATATATCTTCTGTCTCATCCTTCTCTATCGTTTGGGATACCTTTAAAGCTTCAGCTAGGGACTTTATTATTTCTTATGTTGCCAAAAAGAAACATCGAAACTCCAGTAAAGCAAATTAAATTCTTAAAACTATCAAACTACTAGAATCACTTTACACTACAACTAACTCTGTATCAGACCTGAATAATCTAATTAAGGAAAAGTTTAAATATAATAAGTTATCTACGGAAAATGCTTCCGCCTATCTCCTTCGAGGTAGTGCTCGTTACTATGGTGGCCAAAACAAAGCAGGCTAACTCCTCGCTTCATATCTTAAAATTAAGAAAGATCGCACCAATATTGATTATGTATTAAATTCCACCTCTTCCCCTGTAACAAAAAATTTGGAAATTTTGGATGAATTCAAAAAATATTATTCCTCCCTTTATACCCCTGAACATATCCCAGATTCTATGGCCATACAAAATTATCTTGTATCAATACAAAACAATTTCCTCCAGATATTGATTTTTTTATCATTAGAACGGAATATTACTATAAAGGACATTACCCAAGCACTAAAACGTTTTAATACAGGAAAGGCACCCGGCCCAGATGGATTCCCTGTAGAATTCTATTCCCATTTCTCCAAATCCCTACTTCCCTTTCTCCTTTCTTTATTCTCACATTTCATTACTTCTAATGCCTCCAGTGGTACTTTTCAAGACGCTCTTATCTGCCTAATTCCTAAAGAAGGGAGAGACCCTCACCTATGTAAAAACTATAGACCAATATCACTCGTTAATTCGGATTATAAATTATTTGCCAAAGTTCTTGCTCTTCGCATAGAACCTCTTCTACAATCCATTATCTGTAAAGAACAATCTGGCTTTATTAAGGGTCGAAATATCTCAGGCAATACCAGGACCTTCTTTAATATATTACACAAATCTAACAAATACCCTCATTCACTTGCAGCTATTTCTCTAGATGCAGAAAAAGCTTTTGACCGTATGGATTGGTCGTTTATTTTCCATACATTATCCTGGTTTGGCTTCGGACCTAAATTTATTTCTTATATTTCTTTACTATACACCTCCCCCAAAGCCTCTATTTTTACCAATGGTTCCATTTCTAGCTCCTTCACGTTACAGAGAGGTGTTTGTTCAAGGATGCCCCCTTTCTCCACTTCTTTTAATTCTTGCGCTAGAGCCCTTTCTTGCAAAAATTAAGCAAAATCCCAACATATATGGCTTCCAACATGATAAACTTCATGTTAAAATGAGTGTCTATGCAGACGATATTCTGTTACATCTCTCTAAGCCAGAACAATCTATCCCAGCTTTCTCTGCAGTAGTCAATGCTTTCTCTTTAATTTGTGGTTATAAATTGAATCATGATAAATGCGAGGTTCTCCCTCTTAATATTTTATGTTTTAAACAAGATTTTGTCTCTACTACTTTCTCATGGAATTCCCCAAAAATTTAATATTTAGGTCTTTGGTTTTCCCCCTCTATCAGACAAACTCTTTCCCTAAACATGACTTACATTCTCTCTACATTATCTACATCTATCTCTAAATGGCATCCTTTATATTTGTCGTGGTGGGGCAGACTGGATACCATTAAAATGATGCTTGCTCCTGTCATTTTCTATATGATTTTGGCTATTCCTCTTAACTTCTCTGCATACTTTTTCAAAAAAATTAACTCCATTCTGTCGGTCTTTTTATGGAATAAAAAGAAACCGCGTTTATCTCTAATCATGCTTAAACGTCCTAAATCGCAGGGTGGAGTTAATTTCCCTGACTTTCAACTTTACCACAAAGCTTTTCTTCTTAAACAACTTTCTAAATCTTTAAATCCTTCCACCTCCAACTCCTCCCCACTATGGAATGATCTCGACCTTTCTTTTTTATCCCCCTTCTCTCTCAATGAATCTCTTACTTTCACTCATAAGACATCTCTTATCCTCACCTATACATAACTCTACTCATAAGTTATCCCATTCCCTTTTAATTTCACACCTTTCCAGTAAAGATCAATTTCTTAATTCTTCCATTTGGCACAATCGTCTTCTTAAAATTAAAAACAAACCCATCTTTTGGAACACGTGGCGAGACAAAGGTCTGCTTTGGATCCATCAACTTTATTCTAATGATTCTTTTCTAACTTTTTCTGAAGCACAATCACTTTATAACTTACCAAAATCGTTTTCTACCAAATTTAAGTTATTGATCCAAAATATATCTTCCTCTCTTTCGTCATTATCTTCTACTCCACCTCCTTTATTATCCCATCATAATATTCTACCCATTTTGAGTGCCCAACCTAGTGCCTCATCAATTTACAAATTCTTCAATACACCCCCTGAGAACAGAACTAAAACTAATATAGAACTTCAATGGGAACGTGATTTCCTCATTTCATGGTCTACTGCCTTTTGGGATAAATTATGGTTAAAACTCCGTAAGACTTCAAGATCAGCCAGCACAACTCAAACACTTTTCTTTATATATAATCGACTTTTGTTCACTCCAATGTCCCTACATAAATTTAACTCTACTCTTTCCTCAAATTGCTGGTCCTGTAATACTCCTCATGCTGATTTATATCACATGCTTTTTTCTTGTCCTCCCACACACCAATTTTGTTTAAAGGTTTGGTCTCAAATCAATGCTATCTTCCACACTCATTACCCCTTTTTCACCTAAAGACATTTCTCTGGGTACATTATCTGATCATTGGCAATCTCCTTCCTATAACACGGATGTCGTGGATCTATTACTTGCTATTGCCTTTCAACAAAAAACTGGAAACAATCCTTACAACTTTCCGTTCAAGTTTGGTGGTATAGTTTCTGCTATAACCATCGACTTGATCGTGCATATGTCTCTCCTATGTCCTTATTACTAAAAAAAGAGCACATATGGGCTCCGGTGACTATTTTTTTGGATACTTCGGCACAAAAATTTACCCAACATCGCCCATCACTGGAAGAAGTCCCCAAACCGCCATGATTGGTTTTTATTGGTATATTACTCATTTATTTGATTATGTATTTAGTCACATAATTTCTGTCTTTTTTCTGTTGTAATTATATTTCTTTTACAGCTATTTCTTAAAATAATGATATCCCTTATAGCATATTAAGTTCTCCTACCTTCACAATGTATATTTAATCTTGTCATTATTGCATCTCTTCTCTTTCTTTTCTCCCTCCCTCCTTTTTCGCAGTTATTGTAACCCATTTTTCTATATGCAATCATTCTGACTTTTATGTCCTTTTTTCTATAATATGATGTTAACTTACTTATTGTTATTCCATATTTCGATATTTTATTTGAATGTTTGTACTTGGTTGCATTTCTTCCAAAATAAAACTCTCTGTTTAAAACTAACAACGATGTGAACTGAAATGCCCAAATATGTATTACATCACAATTACTTTTCACTTAACACTGAATAGTTCCTTTAGAGCTGCAGTCAGTGATGAGCTGTGTATTGCCCCTGTCGTATGCAAATTTAAGAACAGGGCTGTTTGAGAAATGTAGGCATGAGGTCCACAGACAGGAAAGTACATGAAAGAGGTATAGGTCTGGATCCGAAACATAGATGCTCTATTATAGCGTATAGACCATAACTAAAGAGAAACTTACTACACATATTGAATTTCAGAATGAAAATCCTTGGGATTTAAAATTCATCTGCACCATGAGTTTGGATGCTACAGAGATTTTAAATCTATTCATATACGCCATCATATGGTTAGCACACCTTTCTATGAAAACAAACAAATCACATTGTATATGCTGAGAAGTATCAGACTAAACATTCCCCACAAGGGATTTCGAAGGGCTTCCCTGCATAGAATCTCTCGAATGGTGAAACATAACCGCACCGCACTGAACACAAAAATTGTGAACCTTTCTCCTGAGAGAAAATGATATCGGTGGACTCATCAAAAGAAAAAAACGGTCTAGCTTCTGCTTTCACTAACCATTAAATGTCACACAAGATTTACACAGCAGACAACCAGTAAAATACTATTTTGGGGTTTAACCAAAACGGCACATTCTGACTTTATTGCATTAGGGCAGAGATAACACACAATGGTATGGCATGTTACTGCAGAATTAGCCATACACATAGGATCAATTTTCAATTAAATTTCAGTGCGCTCCCTTAAATACTGTCATTTGAAACAACAAACTTATTTTCATACAAAATCAAACTTAGAACGTGAATAAGTACGCCCTTACTGTGGAAAAATATGTTACACGTTGTACAAGGAAACAGATTTGTTTTAAACGTACAACGCAGTTTTTTGGCAAAAGTATGGTGATCTGAATGAAATTTATTTATTATATATATATATATATACCGATTACTCCGCCTGGCAACACTCCCGTATCCCAAAAACTGGCGAACGCAGACCCAAATATGGTGCAAATTGATGTTTATTGATTCAGTGAACGCCCTGCACCACCGCCATTACGCGTTTCGAGCAACACAGTGCCCTTGTGTGTGTGTGTATTTATGTTGCACATGATTAGCACAGAATAGTATAGACATGCTTTACACGGTAACACTAAATATGACTCAAGGTCTTGCATAAAACTGGAATTAGTAAACAAGAAGGTATAATGGAGAGGGGTGATTGGATGAATGGGAGGAGTTATGGTAGAGAGATGAGAAGGTAGAATTGAACTCTGGGAGTACAGCAGAGGGAGGAAGGACGGAAAAGTCAGATAAAGTGAAGAAGAGAGTTTAGGGATGGGAAGAATGGGTGAATAGTGCATGCCATATAGTCCTGCTCTCACTGAGAACGGGAACAAAACTGCAATCCTGTGGAACAAGCCAGTCCAAACAGGTGTGTTTTTAAAAGATGACGAAAGGATGGGAGGGCTTGTGCAGTTATGATTTCAATAGCTAGGGCGTTTCAGAAGGTTGAGGTCACTTCTTAAAAAGGCTGCTACAAAGATCGCGAAGTTCGAAATAGGGTGTTTATAGGTTTTCTTTGCTTCTGGCAAGCTGTGCAGACCTCCTGAATGTGGCCAAGCATGTGCCCGTCTACCACTTCTACCAGAAACCAGCCTCTAGACTATTTACTTAGCTGAGATGCACAGCAGATTTTAGGGGCTGGGTGGTAACCCTTAATTGCCTCGCATACTCGCCCACCACTCACGTGTCCTTCTGTAGCACAGAAACGTAATCACCTACAAGAGTGAGTGGATGAGGCTATCCTATGCTCACCTTTCTCTAGACCTGAGACTGTCCAGTATGGGTGTCAGGTTTGAATTGTTTAGGGTATCACCAAATGTGAGCAAGTGTTGGAATGTGTCTAAATGTAAAACGTGTCTAACCATTTATTCTGGCCATTTTTTTTACTACCAGAGAGAAGTAGGAGTAACTTTTATTTGCTTCTTGTAATTGGTGCATCTTTTTCATCTCATTTTTATATAAATTAACGTACCCCTTTAATCTGCTTGACCTGTTACAGAGGCTGGGAATAGGTTATCAGTGGAATATTTGGGTGCATACATGTGGATCAATTGAAAACAAGCTTTACTTCTGATATGTTTGGAGTTTTTAAGTTAATGATAATAGCTGGTTTGGCACGCTTTTAATGGCATGGAATCTTTTCCTGTGCTACAGAGCCATCTGTGTCTGGTCGTGATGTTGGAAATTAGTCTGAACTCACTCGGGGAGAACCTGCTTGATTTACCTTTTTGTAAACTCATTGTACTCTCTGCACACCATTTTGAGGGCGAAAACTTTGGTCTTTATTTTTGTTATTATCAACCACTTGAGTTTTGAACAAAGAAGTGCCAAAGAAAAGGAAATGCAAAAACTTGAGTTAGGCTTATAACACAAGGCCCAGGAGTGTAATCAGCCAAGACTAGATTCACCTGGGGATTCCATTCTAATGTCTGCTGCACTTATAATTTCATTGGACATTGTCCACTCTTCCACCACAATTCCCATTTGAAGGTATATGATGGACTCCCATGATGATTTGTCATATCTGTCTAGCAACACTGTGGAGCCTCCTCTCATGTAAGTGGCAGAGGCACCATAGATTTGTGTCACTCAAAGAAACCTTGCTCTTAGTCTATCTGTTGGTGCTGTTGAGTATAAATATGATGATTCACAATGCCAACACAATCAGGAAATCAAGTGGTAGACAGCTTTTTAGAAAGTGAGGCACAGATCTCAGACCCGTATTTCTTTTCTTGGCTATCCAGGCAGCATTTAGCGGATGCATGAGCCAGAAAATTAGCATGTTACAATCCAAAATCCCCAGAATAAAAGAAATGCGTCTGCAATGTGGCTCGTTGGATGGTTTAAAAAATAAATTACATTTCCTGATGCAGTATATATATATATATATATATATATATATATATATATATATATATATATAATTGTTGAACTTGATGGAAGCTATACACAAGTATTAACGTAATCTATAAGTTAGCTACGGGCGAGAACTGGTCCAGAGTAGGCCTGAGCAGAGTTTGCGGAGTTTCTCGTAGTGACAAAAAACCTCTCCCGCGCTCTGCGGAATTCCGCAAGCGGCAGAGTGAGGTAAGTCGCACTGCTCACGCTGATTTTTAGCGCCAGGCATTTTTCCCATGCTGTAAAATCAGTGTGAATGGCATGCAGTGCAAGAGGGCACAGCTTATTTGTGCCGCTCGAGTAGATGTTCTACTCGAGCAGCAGCTTCCTCAACACGAGTGGCCGGTTTCTTAACTCGAGCAGTCACAACCTGCTGCGACCGCCCGCTTTGAGAAATTTCGCCGGGAGGTGGTCTAGTGTTGGATTTTCCTCGCTCGCCAAGTTAATGTTGGCGAGCCAGGGGAGAGGAAAAACTCCGCTCCGCGCCACTCCGCAGAGGTTTTCGAAACTCCACGCTCTACACGGATCTTGATTTAGCTGGAATACAACTCTCTCATGGAGATATGCCTAGGTCTAGATGGAGAAGGCCTTGGCTCTGAAGGAGTTTGGTCCTTTCCATGAGGCGGGTCACTATTGGCACTATCAGCAACCAATTCTTAAGGATTCTGAAGATGATCTGCATCACTACGTCCTTTGGTGCAACGTTTGGGGTCATGTCATTGAAGCCTTACATGTCATATACATCCAAATTGAAACTCTGATCGAAACTGATGGAGAAAACTACCACAACATTGGAAGAAGCTGTCTGCAACCCACTTGACATCGAGCAGCCACAAAGGCCCAATTTATGGTAAGCACACCTCCTGCCCCTTTTATTGGGTTTTGGTCGTAAAGCTGATGAAGATGCCTCTTGGGCCCTAGCAAGCCTCAAGGTATCTGCCAGTTTGGCTTCAAGTCATATTCTCTCTTTGTTCTGAACATTCCTGAGGATTTTTCGCCAAAATTGGCACGACACAGGAGTGTTGTTGCCATGTAGATACACAATTCAAACTGAATGATTTTCTTTTCTTGACTTTTACCCATCGCAAGAGTTACACTTTTCAAAGTGTACGGATACAGTGCCTGCAACTTTGTTTTTTAAAGGGTTATATTGATCTTACCTGCACAGAGAAATTTGAAAAGATAGTAGCCTTACAATGATGCTGATTGATGCGTTGTTAGCATTTAAAAAATATGTTGCTAAAGCAGTGACTGGCCCACAGGGGAATCTGGCGCCAGCCCAAGACTTCATAGTGTTGGCAGTGCACAGCATAATCTAAAAGAAATACATATTGAGTGGCTTCAGTAGCTGTTCTGACTATAACACAGTTTTCTCTCACCTCTATTGTTCCTCCTCCTGGTGAGCCTGCCGTGCCCAAGATTACCTAAATCTACAGGGGAAGTCCCAGCTTGTGAAAAAGAAGCACTAAACCTTTGTTTGAGTCAACCTACTACAAAAGATTCACAGCATTTTTATTTGTGTCCCTCGCTTCAACTTCAATACCAAATATTATCAATGGGAACCCCTATACATCTTTCCCAGTCTGCACAATCGCAGCAAGATGAGGTCCAAAAACAGGACTGAGAGCTGGACTCTTACAATTTCTTCTATTATGCTCAATTGCACTCTCCCTGATAAACCTGAAAACATGACAAAGTGATGCAAGTTCCAAAAGTCTGCAGGGTGCCTTCGATTTTTATCAGCTACCCCTTACTGAATTATCTATCCTTGGTTTGCTCCCTTGTCAACACTTTATTTCTTATACTAGGAAAGCCCTAGAGAAAATATCGAGATTAATACTGGTTTTCCAATAAAAATGTTTGACTGGATCGGACCACGCTTTGTCGCTATTGAGAAAATTGAAGCTCAGATGGTACTTGTTTTTTTAAAGATACGTTTTTCGTTCCAAGTGTACCTAAGTTTCATAAATAGGCTGAGATATTCGAGTGTTTATTGTTGACAGTCCAATAATTGAGACATTAATGTCATCACGTTTTAGGCCTGCCTTAAGAACGGTTACCCATCATCTTTGGTGCAGAAAAACCCAATTGATTACAGCAGAAACACAGACTTCAGCTACAGTTTCAGTGGGCCAAAGCATAGCTGGAATTATAAATACATTTATTTCAATTATTTGGTAAAGCATTGCACAGAGATAGATTGTTATTTAGTAAAGCGGATGACTGTGTTGGTGTACTGGACTCATTGGGTAAAACCAGCAATCACTATTGTGGATGGTCGGGCAAGCAAGACTTTTCAGACGAAATCTTCTAAGGACTCAAAATGTACGCATGGCCAAGACCATTCTAGAAGGGGGGAGGGGTAGAAATAGGGCTGAAGGCTTCATGGATGGGTGGGACATGAAGGCTTCTGTGAACAGGCTTGTTTTTAAGTCTTTGTCCACAGTTGCCAGTTAGATTTTTCAGTTTTGGACTTTCAGCGTTCCAACAGTCTGTCAAGCACATTCGCTTCACTATGTTCATGCTGCACTTCAGAGTGCAGTTCAGGAAAAGTGACAAGATATTGTGGGAATTGGCTCATCCCCTCTTTGAAGACTGCAGAGAATCTTGAATTCCAGAACCCTATTCCGAGGACAAATGGCTACTCGAAGCCAGTGCAGTTCTTTTGGGCTAGGCATGATGATTTCTTTAAACTGCGTTTTCAGCCTCTGTCGTTTATAGATCACTTTTTTGTGAAACTGAAAGCAAACAAATATAGGGACACTCCAAGAGTGGCATGGGCTCCTTTCACTTACCGTTTATACGGTAACAAGAGGGTCCCGAATTGACAAATGGCAGACAATAGTGGATCTGCATACATCAAATAGTGAAAGAGGTAAAGAGGTCATGGTGCTTCGCCAAATTCCCAAGGGATCTCGGAAAGCAGTTGACTGCAAACAGAATCGGTTATTGAAAAAACACAACATTCTTGCTATGTGGGTGGGAGACGAAGAAATGTAGAGAAGGGATTCACCTAGCAAGTAAAACTTTGTTTCTCTAGAATAAACAACACAACATGTTAACAAACAAGAAGTCACTGTAGTTCAGCCAATAAATATAATGTTACGCAACCAACACAATGAATTAGACTAGTTCTAAAACAGGCAAAAATATTTGATAACAAAACTGCATTTATTAGTAGAAATGTCATCAAAGCAAAACATATGCTAGAAAGTGGTCTGTTCAAATTGTATCATTTATCATTGAAACTAATTTTCCAACAGCAAGACCCATTTCTTAAATATGTTTCAGAACTTTTATTTTAAGTACTCCATATATATATATATCTATATACACAAGGGTAACATGGGAGCAAGAGTGCGTTCAAATGAAGCAGCAGCCTTGGTGTCCTTGCCTCATACAGTACTTTAAAAAGAACCAATCTACACTAAAATGACGTTTTTCTTTACATCGCAGTAACATAAAAAAAATATGAAAAAAATGCTTACATGGTATTCAACAACTTTAAATGGTTGCCTATAAAATATTAATCTGAGTGAATCTGGTAGGCTTCTTGATTGAAAATATTAATTTAGCTCGGACATCAACACATAAATAAACGGGGATTTGAAAGAACTTTGCAGCCGTTTCAGGTTATGCATTAACACTTTTCTTTAGAACATGCTAGGACTTTCAACCCTATGGAAACACTATTTGTATCATTATATGAAAGGCCATATAACGCCTATTAATGAATGACAACCAGGGAAGACTATGTGCTCATTTATCTTTGATGGGAACTTGCTAAACAAACTAAATACACAAACGGGAAGTTGAAATAACAGGACGTCCCAGTAGAATTTAGATTGTGACTCACTCCCACCCCGGAATATCCATCCATCTGATAGGCTTAAACTTTACAATTCAGTCAACCTATCTTAACCTTACTTGGGAGGCGAAAGCCTTATAATAAACACAAGGGAATCGTAACACAAACGGTGTCTGAACGAATTGAGAGTAAAATATGCAGGTAGTATAAAGTTCACTTATGCTGATAATATTTTTTGGGAGAAAGGCACCATTCAAAAATAACCATTTGTGCTCACCTAACAATATTTTTAACAACCAAAAAAGGCCTCTACCATAAAGCAAGTTTGTGTCTATTTATTTCTAGTGAATATGTGACAGGATTTCCTCTGTTGAGAATGTGCGCATTTTCAGACACTTTTGTTTTGATATTAATGGACAAGCCTTAAGTAATAATTCTATTATGCAGCAGAAGCTTGTGGTGTACATAAGGGGCGACGCTTGGATCAAAGATTCAAACACAAGCAATACATCCCAATCCTAGTACGATTTCTGACAACTTAGTAACAAGAATATACAATTTCAACACCAGGAAGAAAGGTGTACTGCGTGCCGACGAGGCATTTAATTAAAAAGTCAAAAGAACAAAACAAATAACAGTGTTCTGATAATATACCACATCATTAAACTTTCAACCAGCCATGCAGTGATCAAAATCAAATTGGCAACTGAAATTTCACATCCACTTGGGCTTGTTTCGCTAACGTTACAATTTCAGAGAGCTTTACAACCTAGAGGAAACAAAAATAAACACGAATTAATACATACCCAATTTTGTCTCCAAGCAAAGCAATATCATTTGGAAACTGGTGCACATGTGAAAACGTAGCAGTCACTAAACAAACGTACTAAGGCGTATTTGAATTCACAACATAGTCTGAGGTATTTTCTTTTATTAAAGGTTGACTTTAGAGAAAAGACAGCACACACACCTGTTAATTATCGCATGTTAATTATGGATGTTTGACGGAACCACGCAAACCTTTACAATGCGCCCATTACCACACATATGCCTTTACAACAAAAATTTAAGTATTTCGCAAGTAATTATATATATATATCCAAGCTACTCCTTCCCATCTCGCTCGTTTCCACTGGCAAAGAAAGAGCACGGACCACTTAGTAAGTTCTGCCGGCTATTTTATTGTTGCTCCCAACAGATCATAGCAGCCATGACGCGTTTCGTCCCTCACAGGGGACTTGATCACATATATATATATAACCAAATTTCGCCCAACAAGGAGAGGCCCAAACGGGTTGACGATCTGCCACAACTTTATTAGATGCAGGCTCAGGCGTGCAAGCAGGAAAGATAACTTCACATCCAAATCAAACGTCCAGCCCGACGCGTTTCGTGCAGGACAGCACTTCATCATGGGCTCAGGGCTTTTTGCTGAAGAACTACGGCAGTTTCAGGCAATAAATAGTCACATCTCCCGCCCCAATGGGCGTGGCCACACCGTGGCCTTGTGGTACCAATGTTACCTCTAGTGAGTCGCTGAGTTCAATGCAAATCTTTAAAATTGGTTCCCAAGTGGGTGAATGTTGTTCCTATCTTGCCTCACACCACACTTTATAACCTGCATCTCTGGCTCCCGTTCCTTGTGCCGTAGCGAGTTTCAGCGCCACAGCGGGACTGCAGCAGCAGCCGGGCTCTCTCCGCGTCCTAGGCGTGACCGCTAAATATCCAACCAACTTTTGCCCAACAAGGAGAGGCCCAAACGGGTTGACGATCTGCCACAACTTTATTAGATGCAGGCTCAGGCGTGCAAGCAGGAAAGATAACTTCACATCCAAATCAAACGTCCAGCACGACGCGTTTCGTGCAGGACAGCACTTCATCATGGGCTCAGGGCTTTTTGCTGAAGAACTACTGTGGCATAAATGTATGGCTTGCGCTATCCATCTTGCTATAGTGTTTTTGGTTACTGGTCTTCCCAGAAAACTGTCTGCAAAGGATACAAATAACGGTTTTGTTTTCCTGTATTCCTTAGTTCTTTCAATGTAGTACATGACCGCTCTTCTAGCGTCAAGCGTGTGCAAAGCTCTTTTCGCTTTGGTCTTTGGATTTTGAAAGAAACTTGGTATTTGTATACTCTGATTTATGTGGAATTTTGATACAACCTTTGGCATGAATTGAGGATCTGTCCTCATGACAATCCTGTTACTATGTATTTGGAAGTAAGGTTCCTGTAGTGTTAGTGCCTGCAGTTCGCTAACTCTACGTAGGGATGTTATTGCCACTAAAAAGGCAGTCTTTAGTGTGAGCATTTGTAGCGTTGCTTTATGCATTGGCTCGAATGGTGCTTTCATCACCTGTGCTAGAACTATGTTCAGGTTCCATGTTGGTGCTGGCACCATTTTTGGAGGTGCAATTCTTTTTGCCCCTTCTAGGAACCTTTTGACTACATGTGAAGTGAAGAAACTTTTCCCGGTTTCAACTCTTGTATACACTACAATTGCTGCTAAGTGTACTTTTAGTGATGTATAGCTTAATTTACTTTGTAGTAAATGTGTCAAGTACTTTAGCACAGTTCTTTCTTTTGTAATCTTCTTTGAAAGACGTTTTTTAAGGCACCATTGTGTATATCTTTTCCATTTAGCTGTATAACATTTTCTTGTTGTTGGTTTCCTAGCTTCTCTTAGAACAGCCATTGTGCTTTCTGGTAGTTTGAGATGTGCGAATTCTAAGTCTTCAGGAGCCATGCCGCTAGGCCTAAGCTCTCTGGTTCTGGGTGAAGTACTTTCCCGTTTTGCATTGTAAGCAAATCTTTCTTTTTTGGAAGTTTGTGTCTTGTTCCTTGAGACATCTCCATTATTTCTGAGAACCAAGTTTGTGTGGCCCACTGTGGTGCAATGAGAATCATTGTCATTTTACTGATCCTGCATTTGATCACCTTGTTTAGTAACGGTATTGGGGGAAAAGCGTAAGCAAATATCCCTGACCAGTCTATCCATAGCGCATTCCCTAGGGACTGTCTGCAAGGTCGCCTGGATGCGAAGTTTTGGCATTTTGCATTGTGGGGTGTTGCAAATAGGTCTATTTGTGGTGTCCCCCATTTCCTGAAAATCTTTTAGTTCTGTCTGATTTAGTTCCCACTCGTGGGATGATGTTGTTTGTCTGCTCAGTCGGTCTGCTTCTATATTGTCTTTTCCGGGTAGGTGTATTGCTATTATGTCTATTTCCCTTGGGATTGCCCATCTCCAAATCTCTTGAGCTAGCGTTGAGTGTTACAGACTGAGTCCCTCCTTGTTTGTTTATGTAAAACATTGTTGTTGTGTTGTCTGTTTGTATCAACACCCTTTTCCCGTAGAGCTCTTTCTGAAAGGCTTTTAAGGCTAAGAATACTGTTTTTAGCTCCAAGATATTGATGTGTTTTACTGCATCCTGCTGAGTCGACAATCCCCTCACTTTGAGGTTGTTCATGTGTGCTCCCAATCCTATTAGGGACGCATCTGTTGTTATGGTCACTGTTGGAGTTGGTGGTGTGAAAAGTCTCCCCTGTGCTAGGTTTGTTTTGTTCCACCATGCCATCTCCTTTTGAACTGTCTGTGTGACAACCACTAGATCCTCCAAACTCCCTGTTGCCTGTGACCATTGTGTCTGGAGCCATTCCTGAAATGGTCTCATGTGTAGACGAATGTTGGGAATTAAATGAAAGCATGAGGCCATCATTCCTAGTAATTTCCCCCCTGTCCTCACTGTCAGATGATGCCCCTTCTGGTATAGATGAGTCTCCTTCAATAAGGCTGATCTCCTTTTCTCGCTTGGGAATGCTTTCCCTAACACTGTATTTATCTCTGCGCCTAAGAACACCTTTATGAGTTCTGGCTCTGGTGAGGATTTCTCTCAGTGTATGGAGAACCCCAGTTGAACTAGTGTCTCCATCACCTGTTGTATATGCTGTTTGCATAGACTGTAAGAGTTTGCTCTTACTAACCAGTCATCCAAGTAGGGGTAAACATGAATCCCCTGCCTTCTGAGATGTGCTGCTACTGCTGCTAGGCTATTTGTAAACACTCTTGGTGCTGATTTTAGACCGAAAGCCAGTACTTTGAATTGGTAGTGTCTTTTGTTCACCACAAATCTTAACAGCCTCTTGTGTCTTTTGTTCATTGGGATGTGCAAGTATGCATCCTTCAAGTCGATTGTGGCAATGTAATCTCCTTCTTGCAATTGAGGTAGCACCTCTTGCAGTGTAGTCTTTATAAATTTGTTTAGAAACCTTAGGTCTAATATTGGTCGTAATGTTCCGTCTACTTTTGGAATTAGGAAGTATGTTGAATATACTCTGTTGTTCTTTTCTTTGAGTGGTACATGCTCTATTGCATGTTTCCCATGAAGTTCCTGCACCTCTTTGACTAGGTGAGATAATTCTGCTTTTGAATGTATCTTTTGCTTTGGTCTCCTGTTTGGAGGTTGTTTCGTTATTTCTATGCAGTAACCATACTGTATTATGTTTAAAATCCATTTGTCTGTGGTTATTTCCTTCCATTTTTCCAGGAAAAATCTTAGTCTGCCTCCTACTGGAGTGGTATGTTGGAGGAATTGTAAAGTGACAGGTTTTTGTATATGTTGTTTTTCTGTGTGTACCCTCACTGCTGTTCTTAGCGAGTGTACCTTTTTTTGAGTGCAGTCACTTAGTAGAGGTCGGTTGTCCACCTCTTTGTGGCTATCCTCTGCCACGGGGACGCCCTCGAAAGGATTGCCTTCCTTGTTGGTAATGCCAGCTCTGCTGCTGTCCCTGGCTTGCCCCTTGGTACGTTTGCTGGTAACTTTGATGTGAGGTAGCAGGTTGGTGTGTACCTCTCCCTGCTGGTCTCCTTGATTTGTGCCTCTATGCATGCCTCTGAACTGTAGAGCACCCATGGATCTAGCTCTCTCGTTGTCTTTTTTTAATTGATTGAGTTTTTCATCAACCACACTTCCAAACAGTTGTTCCCCATTGAATGGCGAGTTAATGATGTTACTTTGCACTTCTGGCTTGAAGCAAGATATGCTCAGCCATGCGTGCCTTCTTTCTGTGATACCAATCATCATTTGTCTGCTTGATGTTTCTGCAGCATCTAGGGCTGATTTTAAACATGTATTCGCAATGTTTTTACCCTCTTCTACCAAGTGGCTAGCTCTTCTTTGGAATTGTTCAGGTAGATTCTTTAACAATTCTCCCACCTCCTCCCAATGTTGATAAGCATGCCTGTTTAGCAATGCATTGGAATTAGGTATGCGCCATTGATTTGCTGCACTTCTTTCTACCTTCCTCCCTACAAGGTCCATCCTCTTGCTTTCTTTGTCTGGAGGTGGTCCCACTGTTGTTGGTACATTTGCTCTTTTCCTTGCTGTGGAAGTAATAATAGAGTCAGCTGGTACAGACCCTCTGATTTATATAGGGTCCTTAGAGGAGTGCTTATATTTCTTCTCTGCTCTTGGAGTGATAGCCTTGCATGATGGGGGCTCCTTGAATGCCTCTTTTCTCTGGTCCAGTACACTTGGCAGCATTGGAAGGAATTGATTTCTTGATTGTGTTGGCATCAAAGTCTCTAATAAAAAACATGATTGCGGTTTTTCTTCCTCCAGCTGAACTCCATAAGTTTCTGCTGCTTTTTTAATCACCTGATTATACATGCCAATGTCATCTGGGGGTGATGGCCTCGAAGGATATGTCTTCACAGCCTCCTCAGGTGATTCAGTGTCGAGATCTTGCCATTGGAGGTCTTGGTTCTCCGAGATCGCCGATTCGTATATGTTTGTTCGTCTTCTTCAACGTCTTCTCCGAAGAATAATTCTTCGTCTTCTTCTTCGATCGGCTCAGGTGTTGTCGGCGGTATTAGTTCCTCGACGACCTTATCGCAGTCAGTACTTGTTATTTTCGACGGTATCTTGAATTGTTTCAAGCTTTCGTCGAAGTCTTTTTTACGTTGTAAAATATTAGCCATTTCGGCTTCGAGCCTCTTCCTTTTCTTCTCCATCTCGGCTGCGTGTGTTTCGGCGTCGAGACTTTCGGCTTTTCGCTTCGCGCTTGTTGACGCAGATCCGGTCGTCGACGCTTGCTTGGACCTCTCTTTTTTCGACGCCGAGGCGTCCTTTTCTAGACTGTCTTACGACGTCTTTGTCTTTTCGAGGGTCTTTGCCGTTACGGAGTCTTTATCCAAGGATCCTACGGTGTGTTTTTGCTTGGATGCAGCTGCGGTCGCCGAGTGCTTCGACGCCGAGGCTCCCTTTGAAAGTCTAGAGTCTGATTTTCGAGACTCTTCTAGATTTTTTGAGGTAGACGACTCTCTTACCTCCTTCGAAGTCTTCTTCTCGACCTCCACGACCGAAACATCTCGGTCCTCGTCGCCTTCTGGCCCTTCACTGACCATGTCATGAGTGATGTAATATGTGACGTCATCAGCAGTGCATTGCGGGGGCGCAAGTTATAGTTAGCTCAAATGACTAGAACGGCCGAATTTCTCTGGTTTTGTACGAGTGAAATGTCCAACTAACTATAACGTCCCTGAAACCTGTGATTTTTTCAGTGAATATATACACATATATATATCCACACACATACATATACACGTGTATGTAAACATATTACCTGCTGGCGGTCGCCAGTAGGTAGTTATAGTTAGGACAATGTTTCCATAGAAAAAGTGTTTTTTGACTTGCCTATATCTTCGGCGCTGTTTGATGAATCTTCACAAAATTTTCCCCAAAAAAGTGCGCAGCAGATTGGGCATGGAAAGTTTCCAGGTGATCCATCAATCGGGAGTAGAGAAAAAGGGGCGTGGTCAAAATAGTGCATTTCCCATGTTAATTCCTATAGGAGCTTTGATCACAACTACAGCCCGAACAGCTGGACGGAATTACACCAAATTTGGCAGAAAGGTAGCTTTTGGTTCAAAGATATCACGCTTTCAGTTAGTTGGTGAAAATCCGCTCAGTAGCAGTTGAGAAACTTAAGGAAAAGAAAATAGGCATATCTGCGATTGCGCCTAATTCGCGAATGATAAACATATTGTGCAGGGATATGCAGAGTTCTGATTGGCTGCCAACACTTCAACCAGGAAGTGTTGGCAGCCATCTTGGGACTCGGTTTCAGCTGAGTCCCACAAAAAACACAAGACAAAAAGGAAAAAGGGGCAGGGTAGGAGTACCCTGACCCCCAAAGCGGGGTTCCCCCGGAACCCTGCCACAGTATAAAAGCATTTATTTTTAATTCACTGCGATTTTCGCAAAATATTAATGAATATCGCCATGTATTAGAAAAAGAAAAAAAGAAATCAAGCGCACTTGTTTTAATTGTAGTCCCCAGATGGGTCAGGCTTAAAAATGCCCTGGGGACCACTAACTCCCCGGGGCTAATTATATTAACAAGCGGGGGTGGGCGGACCTGTCTGTGAGAGCAATTCCGGCTACCACAGGAGGCGGTTAGCCGGCAGGGACCGTGGGGCAAAAGGAGGCATTCAGACATTCACACACCCACTCACAGACCCACAGAGACTCATGCACTCGCTCACAGAGCCAGTCAGACACTCGTGCACCCATTCACAGACCTACTCATGCACCCACTCACAGACCCACTCAGACACACACACTCACTCACTCACTGATCCACACAGGCACCACTACACCCACTTACACAGCTATGTACACACCCATAGTCACTCACAGACCCATACAGCCACTCACACACCCACGGTTACAGGTAGGAAATAAAATTTTAAAAACCTTAGAAATTCACTGAAAAAACCAAAGGTTACAGGGACATTATAGTTAGGCTCAGATTTCACTTGTACAAAACCAGTGAAATTCAGCAGTTATAGTTACCTGAGCTAACTAAAACTTACGCCCCAGCAATGCACTGCTCCTAACCTCACATATTACATCACTGATGACATGATCAGTGACATCAACTGTCCAAAACCAGGTTTTTTTGGTACACGAGGATCGCAGGATCCACGATTCTCAGTGCGGCCCATCTTGTGAATCTGTGGTGGATCCAGATCTCAATAAAAAAAATACACCCGCTCACAGACACCCACCCACATAACCACTCACACATCCATACAGCCACTAACACACCCACTTAGAGACCCAGAACACCACTCACACACAGACCCACACCACCAGCCACACACACCCACAGCAACACCACCACTCACACACCCAGAGACCAAGAAAACCACTTGCACACCCCCTTACACACTCATACAGCCACTAACACACCCATTCAGAGACCCAGAACATCATTCACACACCCATACAGCTACTCACACACCCACTCAGACTCACAAAACCACTCACACACAGACCCAAACAGCCAGTGACACACACACTTACACAACCACTCACACATTCATACACCCACTCAAAGACCAGAAAATCACTCACTCCCACTCATACAATCACTAACACACCCACTCGGAGAACCACTCACTGACCCACGTGGGAATGTCCAAAACCAGGGTTTTTTGGGGTGCAAGGATCACTGGATCTACTGCAATTCTCAGCGCGGCCTCCATATGAATCTGTGGTGGATCTAGATCCCAATTTTAAAAAAAATACACCCACACACACCCACTTACAAAGCCACTCAGAGACCCAGAAAACTACTCTCACACCCATTCACACACTCATACAGCCACTAACACACCCACTCAGAGACCCAGAACACAACTCACACACCCAATCAGAGACCCAAAAATCCACTCACACAGACCAACACAACCAGTCACACACCCACCCACTCACACATTCATATGTATGAATGTGTGTGTGTGTGTATATATTATATATATATATATACACATATATTATCTACTGGCGGTCGCCAGTAGATAGTTATAGTTAGGACCTATTTTCCATAGGAAATCCGCAACATTCTATTTGAAATAACTTTGGCGCCGGTTGACGAATCTTCGCGAAATTTTCCAACTTGTTGGGGCGCTCCGGTCCGCTCCTATCCTGAAAGTCTCGGGGTGATTCGGCAAGCGGGGGCCGAGAAAAAGGGGGTCCCAAAACGTGTTTTCCCCATGCAATTTTCCATAGGAACCTTTAGTCGCAGCTACAGCCCGAACTGCTGAACGGAATTACACCAAATTTGCCAAAAAGGTAGCCCTCGGTTCAGAGTCGTGCCTTTTGCTTAAATGGTGTAAATCCGTTCAGTAGTTCCTAAGAAATTTGAAAAAGAAAACACATATATATCTGGGCGGAGCCTAACCACACATGTCATCGTGAGATCTGATTGGCTGTCAGCACTTCATCCTGGAATTGCTGGCAGCCATCTTGGGACCAATATAAATGATAGTACCCCATTGAAATGCATTGTAGTGAATCGAAGATTTTGAGGGTTACCAAAAGGAGAACTATAAAGGGTGATAACAGACTTTAGTTACATTAGAATTCATTTGTTGATGGTACCATACTAATTTCAGGAATTGTGGTGTGTTCTAAGGTGATTTTACCCTGTGAAAAACGTTCTGCTGGGATATCATGAATCATGTTTGAGAGAAAACTATTTTCACATGCTTGTCCCATACAGTTTTGGAAGGTGCTCCAGAAGCTAAAACGAGAGCATATTTTCTGTAAATTCACATTATCTTTCTCAGTCATGTGAGAATGAAGTCTGACATTCTCAGTAAAACATGTACATCCAACAAGGGCAGAGACTGTCAGTTGATTCCTTTGTGTTCTACTGCAGCTTCCCAGAGTGTTCTAAAGAACAACTAGAGTGCTAACAGCCTTACTTATGACAAAATTATGGCACACCTGAAGCCATCTTGATTGGAATAAACTGGTAACTCTTAAAACATTTAATTTAAAAAGGAACAAAATGAGGGGGTTAATTTTGTCATAGAAATTATGGTTAGTGCTGTAGAAAGAAAAATTAGTGCTAAAACACTACCCCCAGCACGACACCCTACACTACCCAAACATTACTGCACTACCCTAAACCCTAAAACACTACCCCCAGCACGACCTCCCATACTACACAAACACCACTGCACTACCCTAAAACACTACCCCAGCACGACCCCCTACACTACCCAAACACCACTGCACTACCCTAAACCTTAAAACACTAACCCCAGCATGACCCCCTACACTACCCAAACCCCACTGCACTACCCTATACCCTAAAACACGACCCCCTACACTACACAATCATGACTGCACTACCCTAAACCCTAAAACACTACCCACAGCATGACCCCCTTCACTACACAAACACCACTGCACTGCCCTAAACCCTAAAACACTACCCCAGCACTAACCCCTACACTACCCAAACACCACTGCACTAACATAAACCCTAAAACACTACCCCCAGCACAACCCCCTACACTACACAAACACCACTGCACTACCCTAAACCATAAAACACTACCCCCAGCATGACCCCCTACACTACACAAACACCACTGCACTACCCTAAACCCTAAAACACTACCACCAGCACGACCCCCTACACTACTGCACTACCCTAAACCCTAAAACACTACCCCCAGCACGACCCCCTACACTACCCAAACACCACTGCACTACCCTAAACCCTAAAACACTACCCCCAGCACGACCCCCTACACTACCCAAACACCACTGCACTACCCTAAACCCTAAAACACTACCCCAGCACGACCCCCTACACCACCCAAACACCACTGCACTACCCTAAACCCTAGAAAAGAAACCCCCACCCCATGCCCAATCCCCCTTACCTCTCACTCCTCATGGTTCCTCTCTCCTCGTGGTTCCTGCTTCACGTCATCTCTGAGGGGCGGTGCACGTCGTTGTGAGGAAACGGAACAGCCTCTGCTTCCTTACAACGACATGGATCGTCTACATGTTTTTAGAACGCATGGTCATTTACCATACATACCTTTACAACAAAATTAGTTGTAAAGGCATGCGTGGTAAATGACCATGCGTTCTAAAAATGCGTAGTAATGACTTCGTGATGTACAACGCATGCGTGATAATGCATGCATTGTAATGGTATCGCAAAGTAAAAAAGTCGTTGTAACGGCTGTTTACCGATCGAAGCTGGCCCCTGTTCTTCAGTGAGACGTTTATTTGATTAATTAGGAGGAAGGAATGTGGTTTTTTTACCGAAAAGTGCATTCCCGGCTGTTGTATTGTGAAAGTGTCCGCGTGGCCTGGTTTCACTTCCGGTGAGAGAGTGGAAGAGTCTGTTTGGATCTAAAGGAGTTCTGTTGTTGGACGGGGCCGGCGCGACATGTCATCAGAAAACATAGCTAATGGAAAGCGTCCTCCCTGAAGTGTGGAGCAGTGCCATGAGAGGTCAACGAGTGTGCGTCCCACCGCAGTATGACCGTACCGCGTGACCCATGTGCCGCCTCCAGGGTACGGGAGGCAGAAGCGGCATCGCAGGTCCTCTTGAAGACCGTTGTAGCACTAATTCTACATTTTGGTACTAGGGCATTTTAACTTCGTTGTTCCTGCCAGATACAAAGAGAAGATCCTGTGTTATTCAGTGCCCTCGTTACCTTTTTTGTGGGTTGTGGTGCTTGTCACTTCGCTGCCCCGCCGGTGCACACGACTGGGCACCCCACCTTGTGTGCCATCTGCAGGGCCTCTGCCCTCGGATCACTGGTTTCGGTTTCTGGAGTGGCAACATAAACAGTTGCTCCCAAAGGACTAGCCTGAACACTTAAGTGAATATCCCCTGCACCAGCATTCCACAGAAATTCTTTCCTAGCTCTCCCAAGTCAACGAGCACGGCTCCGCTCGCGACACCGTATGACGTCATCGGAGCCATAAGAGGACCTCGTCGGCGTGCTGACGTCAGTTCCACCCATTTTTTCCGTGCCACCGAGGCAAACAGGGGACCGAGACATTTTCACATGTATACATAGTATAATAAATATATATATATTCACTGAAAAAACAGGCACGTTATAGTTAGAAATTAGCATTTAAAAAACCTTAGAAATTCACTGAAAAAACCATAGGTTTCTGGGGTGTTCTAGTTAGTTGGACATTTCACTCGTACAAACCATAGAAATTCCCCCGTTATAGTTAGTTCAGCTAACTATAACTCGCGCGCCCGCAATGCACTGCTGATGACGTCACATATTACATCACTCATGACATGGTCAGTGACATCACTCATGACATCACTGATGACATCTCAAATGACATCACTGATGACATCATCCAGTGAATGTGTGTTTTTCTGAAAATTAAATATGTTTTATATATGTATATCTCAAGGTCGATGGAAGAATAAATGGGTATATAAGTGTCTAAATGGATGATTTTTTTGTAAAATTGATTGTATAACTGACTAAGTGTATGTTAGTGAATACATGGGTTAGTGAGTAATGTTTAAATATGAAAATATCTGTATCAGTCTCTCACTTTGTGTATAAGTGGCTGCAAGGGTTGGTGAGTAGCTACATGAGTGTCTATATGGGTTATTAGTTGGTTTTTTGAGTATCAGTATGATTGTCTGAGTGTCTGAATGGTTCGGTGGGAGGTATTACTTAGTGCATAGATGCATGAATGAGTGACTCACTGTTTGTATGTGTTGAAGACAGCATGTGTGCAGGACTGTATAGGTGTATGTGTATGGGTGTGTTAGTGAGTGAATGACTGTCTCAATAGTGTCTTTATGAGTAACTACATATGTTTTAAACTAGTATATGTGAGTATTGGTGTATATAAGTGAGTATATGTGAGAGTGAGAGATTGGAAGAGTTCCTGTACAAATAAGTAGGTGTTTCAATAAGTGATTGTTTAAGAGAGTAAGTATGTGTAAGTTTCTGTAGAAGTGTGGTAGTGTGTGTATAACTGTATATGCAAGTAAATGGATGTTTGATACTTTGTTTGCATGTGTGACTATGTGTGTGAGTAACTCTATGGATGAGTGGCGGTGTGTAACAGGATGTATATGTGTATGAGTACATATGATATCTGAGTACATGTATGAGTGACTGTATAGGGACTGTTGGTGAATGAGTGGATGTGTGTGTAGATCTTGGAATTACTGAATAGGTGTGTTGTAATTGGTATCGGTATGTCCATTGTTTTGAAAATGTTAGTTTGTATTTTTGAGTGTGTGTATCAAAGGTTATATTAGGGTGAGAGGAGGTCTGCCACTCTATCACAAGGATGATGTCATCAGTGATGTCATGAGTGATGTCACTGACCATGTCATGAGTGATGTAATATGTGACATCATCAGCAGTGCATTGCAGGCGCGCGAGTTATAGTTAGCTGAACTAACTATAACGGGGAATTTCTATGGTTTTGTACGAGTGAAATGTCCAACTAACTATAACGCCCCAGAAACCTATGGTTTTTTCAGTGAATTTCTAAGGTTTTTTAAATGCTAATTTCTAACTATAACGTGCCTGAAACCTATGGTTTTTTCAGTGAATATATATATATACACACACATATATATACATATACATATATATACGCACACACATACACATATATATATTCTCCAAAAGACAGTTGATGCAGATTTGGATGCCCAGCCTCTCAGGTCAGGGCTCGTAAGCGGGCGTCACCGCTATATATTCCACACAAAACACACTCACTGCTTCAGCAGCGTGAAACGAGCCCACCAACCGGTTCATGAACATACATCTTTTATTTCCAAAGTATCTTACATGATGCGTTTCAACCTGCTCCCGGTCTTAGTCATATATAAATATAAAGTAGTCCGTTGTGTGTCTTATTTAAAAAAGCATGACGTGCATAAACACTGAAAAGAGACTCCAGTTCAATAAAGTCAAACTCAGTAATGTTGATTATCACTTGCACATTTTCAAGAGCAAATACAATGATGCTCCATAGTTTTGAAATGCTCAGTACTTAGATTGCAATAAATCAGAAATGTTCCTATTCTTTGGCATTTAGCTAATCACACATACACATACTTATCTGCGAAATACTTACGTTTTCGCTGTGAAGGTATGCGTGGTAAAGGTATATATGTTTGGTAAAAATTTTCATGGAAAAGGCATATGCGTGGTAATAGATGCGTAGTAAAGGTATTGTGTGGTAATAACCACGTTGCAAAGGCGGTTTCCTGTTAATTATCGCAAATGTCTCCATCAGACTATTATTTCCAGAGGAGACTTAAGCAGTAAGGGCCTGGGAAATTAGGTTTCAGCTCAGTATTCCCGAAAATCTCAAGACATTGTCTGAATACTGTCAAGATGAGTGTCAGTAATGTTATTAACGGCTCAGCCTTTTCCACAATGTTTTACAAACGTGTTCTACATCAGGGCCAAAGCAGGATAAGAGATCCTGTTACAGTGTCAGTGAGGATAATATGCAGACACGTGGTAAATTCAGAAGAGGGTATATTAGGTACAGATGAAGCATCTATGTATGTGAATGTGGCATCAATCACTGAACCAGTGGATTTAACTCTGTGGTTTCTGCCATTCATGGTGGCACGTAAACGCAATGGTGAAGTGAACTTTGTACTGGTCTCTGCAGTCTTAAGGAGATCTAGGTAAACTCTCATCCACAACCCAAGATCAGCAGAATATTGGGTGGTGCTCAATGGTTCACCAAAGGGACTTAGCTGCTGCTTGCCACCAGGTAGAATTAGAGCCAGAATCTAGACACTGCATTTGTCTCTCCTACAGAGACATTACAATACTTTTGCATGCCATTCAGTTTCGCCTCTGCAGCCTCTGTCTTCCACAGGGTAACGTGCCATTTGCTTAAGTTTATCAAAGGTGTGGAGGGATCATCAAGAAAATGATTCTATCTTAGAAAGTGTCTTGACTATTTTCACAGAGCATAAGGTGGTGGTCAAGAGAGGAAAATGAGAATTCCTTCTTTAAAAAAGGAAATAAAGTGGAGGTTTGGGGCATATGATTTTAAAGGATGAAGACGAACCACGACCAGTGTTGGTTAAATAAGTGGTCGATGCAGTGCTGCCAAATGACAAAGATAGCCTGAAGTCCTTCTTGGAGCTTTGTAAATTTTATGTGAGATTTATCTCTTAGTATGCATCCAGAATGGCTTGTTTATCCAAATGTTGAAGAAGAGTGTTTCGTTCAGCTGGGACCAACAATGACAAGCAACATTTGAGTGGGTTGAAGCACAAATGACAAGCAATAAGTCCCTCAAGTCTTTTGATCCAAGCTTACCTTGCCAGCTGACACCAGGAAGATTGGTTTAGGGGCTTTTCTAATTCAAAACATAGATCCAGAAGAAGTGACTGTCAGTTTTTGTGCCATAAGTTCTACAAGAAACATAGATTCACTATTCTGTAATAGAGAAAATACTAATAGCATGCTGTTGGGCTGCAGAAAAGTTTTGTTGTTCGGTTTTAGTCAGAAGATTTGTATTATAGACTAATCATAAAACTCTAAACTACATTCTGAGTGGTGAAAATGTAAAGCATGCAAAACTGAAGATTGCCAGATTGGCTACCAAGATGCTTCAAAACTAGTTTGATATTATCCAAGTCCCGGGTGGTAGAAATGCGAAAGCGGATTCTTTAGATTAGGCTTCCACTGGAGGAGATGCTTGTCGAGGACTTGGAGAACTGTATTATGGCTGCAGTCCATGTCAAACAAGTGTGAGTGCACTCAGGTAGAATAGCAGGAGGCTATATGTGAAGATGGGATTTTGAAGAGGGTGATAGTTTATGTTTGAGAAGGCTGGCCCAGAGAAAGGAATGTACATGTGAGTGCCCCAGGCCTTTGTTAAAATTGCTGGGGAACTTTCAGTGGAAGATGGTGTCCTTTCATGTAGATGTAAGTTGGAAGCACCATTCAATGTGAGATCTGGTTTGAGTCATAGTGCACATGAGCGCCATTTAGAATTTCTCGTGGCCAGCAAAGGATAAAAAGAAGTCGAGGACAAAGGAGTGTGTGGTGTGAGTCAATAGTGAAAAGAAGCTAAAGTTTAACACACTCCCTTTACATCTCTTCGAAATTCCTGTGCAAACACTGGATAAAGGAAGGAATTAACATGGTAGAACCATTCAGTACTTTTTCCCGCTCAGAACTGTTTCACCCTTGTCTCTGACTATTACAGCAAGTGGGCAGAAGTTACATTTGTATCAAAACAGAGCTCGGAAAAAGCTGTTCAATTCTTGAAGGAAATGTTCTCACTGTTTTTAGTATCAGACAATGTTGTCTAATTTGTAGGGTTGGATAGGGTAACATTTGTAGAGGCAGCAGGAGTTGAAACTCGTTCTACCACCCACAAACCAATGGTTAGTGAAGCTTAAAATCAGAGTCCTTTACGAGTGTATACAGGTTGCAAAAGTAAATGACTGAAGGATTTTAGAAGCCGTAAGGTCTATGATCTGGGTGTATCGTACCACTCACCATTCAGTTATCAAACCGTCTGCCTCTGAATTGTTTAGAGGAAGAAGCCCTTGTTCCATTTTGTTCCCAACATGGATGTCTAAAGTGATGAACTTTTCTGTTAGCGGAGTTGGTCACTATTGTTCCAAATAAGTTGGACACTTGTTCGGGATAGATTTCAGGAAGTCAAGGATAAACAGATAAGGATAAACAGAAAAAGGTGTCGGTTACAAGAAAGGGTTTCAAGCATGTTCGACTTATAATGTGGTGTGCATATGAAAGCCGGGTGCTGTTAGGAAAGATGAAAGCAAATATGGTGATCCTGTTACAACTGACGAGATTTGTGAGAATGCTGGGAGGGTTCTTGGTCGTCATTGGTGGAATACTGAGTCTCATAAAAGTGTCCAACTTGGGGGTGAAATAACCTGGAAATGAAGAATGAAGTGAACCACCAAGTATGCGGAGGAGTGAACGTGCTCACACTCTGATAGGTTTTGCTCTATTTTCAATCTCTTGAATGCAGGATAAACAATGAAGCCATGCATTCCAAAGTAATGTATTTTCATGTTATCGTACTTCCCCTTTCATAATGCTCATCATTGTATTGTAAGTATTTACAACTTGTTTGCATTTTGTTTATGGGTTCTGCGTTTACAGTTGTTTTTTGTTTGCTTTTTGGAAAAAAATATCATACTTGTGATGTGGTCAATCTGACTCAGAAGCTTCAGTGCCCATAGTACTGGTGACAATGAGATGCATCTAAGAATGTTCAGTGAGGAGGTTCTGAGGGTGGCCCCTGGATCTGGTTGAGAGCATTTGGCAGGTTCCAGGGCGATTCGCTGTTTATTACTCTTGTAATAAATCCTAATGGGGAATAGTTATTTAGTGCCTACTTTGGTGATTACAGCAACAGACACACAATTGGTGGACGGAATGCAGAACATATCAAAACATTCACCCCCAGTCAAGAGATCTGGGTTAAATCCATCATTCTTTTGCTCACCATGCCACCCCAGTTTCAAGCTATCCTGGCTGATGAGGGGTGAAACCCCGAAACCGGTCCTAGGATGCTTTTTTCCAGTCCAGGGAGGACCTGGCCTGGCAGTTCGGGCTGGACTGTTCCCATTGGGCGCAGGGTCAAGAATGATTTGCATATGGCTGGGTTCAAACTGGAATGGCATGGGGAGCAAAAAAACGATGGATTTAGGCCTAGATGTCTGTACTGGGGTGAAAGTATGACATTGTTCTGCATTCTATCCATCAATTATTGTTTTTGCATTTGTCACCCTGAGTGGGACAGGTATGCCCAGACGTGGGTCCCGTGCTCTCCATGCCACTGGAGTCAAGCTATCCTGGCTGATGAGGGGTGAAACCCAGAAACCGCTCCTAGGATGCTAGTTTCCAGTCCAGGGAGGACCTTGCCTTGCAGTTCAGGCTGGACTGTTCCCATTGGGCGCAGGGTCAAGACTGATCTGCATATGACTGGGTTCAAACTGGAATGGCATGGGGAGCAAAAAACGATGGATTTAAGCCCAGATCTCTGTACTTGGGTAAATGTATGACATTGTTCTTCATTCTGCTATCATAGGACGCTGACCGGGATGCTGAATTAAAGCGCAATTCGCGGTGTTGGAGGTGCCCTCCAATCCCAGCACGCTGATATTCTGATTAGCGCTTTCCCCCAGCCAAACTCACAGATTGGTGATACTGCTAATCCTTCTAATTGAGCGAGATCTTCTCCGTTTCAAACGGTAATATCGACATTCCTTCAGCTATATCCAGCAGAATTTATTATTCAACACTGGACCTTTGATCCATTTTATCAACACCCAACAAACTGTCTGCCGTGCGGAACCCTATGAGGTCTCCATTTAATACATGGCTTCCTGATGAAGGCGCACAGCCGAAACGCGCGTAGGATACGGAATTTCTAGAGCCATATTTATACTGAATGTATCATGTCTCCTTTGAAGTGATTATTCACCTTATCTACATGTCTTGTTAACAGAAGATAATTTAAAGATCATGTATAATTCTATTTCTTATGAACATTGATATGATGTATACTGTAATTGATAAAACGTCTATAAAAATTGATTTGTCTTTTTTTTTTTATACATAACTGAACTTGGAGAGAATTACGTTCTTTCCCCTTTCTTTCCTTTCTTTTTAAATGTACAGATATTCTAGGCAATTTATAAATAAAAAATACAACAATAAATATTTTTGATACCCTTTACAGAGTCTGCATGTTTTGATAAATACTATTCATGTTCATAATCTATGTTGTCATTCCTAATTTGTGATACTTACATTTGAATTGTTCTTCATTCTGTCCATCAATTGTTGTTTTTATACTTTGGTGATTACAACAAAAACTCCTTAAGGCATCTGACCGTAAATAAGCTGGTCAATAAACACACCCCTGATAACAGCAACAAAGAAGCACCCAGCCAAAGAATCGTCGAGAATAATCTAAGCAGCATCCAGCAGTAAAAGGAAAGGTGCTCTGGACAATCAATCACCTTGGGAAGAATGGTTCATATGCCAAACTAAGCCCCTTCCTTCAGAATCCTGGTGACGACGGAACATGTGAATAAGATGACCAAATTTGACATCCTTTACACACTGCCAGTTAGTTCAGCCTCACCACCACAGTGCTGGCTAATGCCTTTCACAGATCAAGAACATCCCTCTGGCAGACTACTGTCACAGAATCATTAGCTTAGCACAAACCATTAGGACAACCTGTAAAGTGCCAGGCACAGTGTTGAGCAGCACACTCGGATGCATTAAACACAGGCAGTGTTTCTCTAACCATGGACAGCATTACATGAGACATCAGCATTGTTGTGACACGTACTGACTTCACAAGACATTTAGTAAAGGCTGGTTTTACATCATCGATCGTTTTATTTTTACAATTGCCTTTCGAAAACATATGCTAGAATATGTTGGTGCATTGAATGACATTTATTAGAATTGATAACTTTTCAAAGTTTGTAAGGTTTAAGGAGGAATGCCATTGAAACTTTGCAATGACTGAATAAAGAGACAATCACACTTTTGCCATCCTCTATAAAAACAGTCAATAATATACAGAGGACGTTTTTCAGCCAGGGGTTCTGATGATTGATATCAAGTAGACGACAAGAACCACAAGGTGAAAACATCCCTGTTTACCTTTTACCCATCTCTAATTTTATGTTATTCATGGCCCCCCCAATTCACCGCCCCTTTATTCAACTGCTACACAGAGGCTGAGGAGTTAAGTATGGCGAAGCAGGCACAGAGGAGTTATGGCAGAGCAGGGGCACAGAAGTTAAGGGAGAGAGCTCCATAACATGTCCTCTCCACCCTGTCCAAAATGTAAAAGAAAAGAAAACTGCAGCCTGCCATCCACACCCACCACACTCTGTGACTCCACCCTCCACAAGCTGTGCTGTATGGTCTTCAACATTGCACTGACAGTCTCAGAGAGCCGTGTCTGAGGACTCTAGTATTGCTTTATGACATAGCAATATTGGAAAAAGCTTTAATTTCCCCAATTAATTCATCATTGCAGTGAATAACCAGATGTAGAATCTGCTGTTTACGATACAGACTCTCAATGAAAGCCCTACATAATGATCAAGTTACTTTTCCTTCAGTAATGCCTTTTCTGGTAGAGACTCTATAGAACCACAGATTCTTCACCTTACAATATTCTCCTGGTATCAGACTGGATCCAGAAAATCTCGAGCAGTACCTCTGCACTCTGGTAAGTGTTGTCGATGGGATCCACGTCGGCGGTGTCAGAAGAGACTTTGTTGTGCCCATATAGGCACCACCCCAGTGCGCTGACATCAGTTTTTTTTAATGACCATTTCCACACCAAAAACGCAAAGCCATGTAGATACCAATTTTTGGCCAGTGTGTAGTATCTCATTTTATCAGTAGGGTGAAGAGCCCATGTCGCAGAGTGAGGGGATGGGAGGGTTGCTGAAGAATCTGCAGTTAGAACCTCTACTAGAAAAGGCATTACCAAAGGAAATTAACTTGTTCTTCTGATAGAAATTCTAACCACAGATTCCTCACCTTAGAATAGATACAGAAGCAATACATCCCAGAGGTGGGCCTGTGTATTGGGTCAAACCAGAAAATCCTGGAGGACTGAATAGGCAAAATGCCCAACCTCAAGAGACCTGACTGTCCACGCAGTAGTGATTTGTGAACGTGTGGAGGGATACCCATGTAGCGGCTTGGCAGATGTCCAGGACCGGTACCCTGCATGCCAACGCAGTAGTATCGGCCTTGGGTCTGGTACAATGGACCCGCAAGCCTTCAGGAGGCTGCTTATTAGCTAATGCGCAGCAGATCTTGATGCAGAGTACAATCCAGCGGGAGACAGACCGCTTCTGCACAGCCTTGCCCTTTCTGAGCTCCAGTGAACCCAATGGAGAGCTGATCGTCCATCTACAGGTCCTTAGTGCGATCAATGTAGAACGAAAGAGCTTACTTTGGGTTCAGGCGATGGAGTCTCTCCTTCTCCTTTGAAGAGTAAGGAGGAGTGAAAAAAGTAGGCAAAGTGTTGCACGTATCAGAAGAACCAGTATGTCAGGGAAAAAGCTGGTGTAAGGAGGGTAAACAGAGTCTGAAGCCCTTGATCTTCTGACTGATGTAGTGGCCACCAGAAAGCATGTTTTTATAGTCGCAAGCTACACAGAACAGCTGTGTAGGGGATCGAATGGGGAGCACATGAGCAATGTGAAGACCAGACTGAGGTCCCGCTGGGGCATCATAAAAGGGGTAGAAGGGAACAAATGTTGCAAACCTTTTAGAAGAAAAAGGAACAACAGGTGGCTTGAACACGGAGGGTTGATCCGGGATCGGCCGGAAAACTGAAATAGCCAAGTAACCCTTAACACTGCCCAGGGCAAGGCCTTGCACGGCTAGAGACAAAGTCAACATTTTTCAACTGTCGTCACTCAATCTTCATGCATGAAGTTGGAAAGTGCCCAGGTTCGGGTGCAAGACCATGCCGTGTTGCTGCCAACGAAGATCCTCCCGAAGTGGCAGCCTCAATGATGCTCATGATCAGGAGATCGGGATGCTAAACCCTCCATGCTCAATCCGAACCCACAATAATGACCTGGGCCCGGTTTGTCCTGATCTCCTTGAGAACTCTGGGCAGGAGAGCTATTGGCGGGAAGTCATACAGGAGTCCCAAATTCCACTTGAGACAAAATGCATCGCCGAGCGCGGACCGGTTGGGAAACTCCAACGTGCAGAAGTGCTGACATTGCACATTCTAGGCAGAGGTGAACAGATCAAGCCAAGGTTCTCCCCAGACGCTAAAGAGATCTTTAAAAAAAAAAAAATTATTATTTTATTTTCCTTTTTTGTTGATACAACACAAAAAAAATCATATATACAAACAATATTCCAAAAGACATAAGATATGAAATTATACAATGTTACAACACAAATTCAAAACTGATAAGATAATAGCAAACAATTAAATAAAATCCAAGATTATACATTAGCAATCTCAAATAGCTTGGACCAGCGAAAAAAGATAATAAGGACATTTTAATATTGAGGGCACATCACACCAAATACAAGCCAGAAACCCATCCCAGGTGCTACGACACCAGCGGAGATCATACTGACTAACCTGCCCCCTCCGTGGTAGCAGGTGGAGGAGGAGACGCTCGAGCTCGAGACGCCATATAGGTAGTGTACAGACTACAAACGTTTTTGGGGCGGTTCCTGGGGGGCAACAGTTCACTATACACTTCTGTTTGAGTGTTACAATATAACATGTCTCTGGACCACTGCGCTAAGGTGGGAGGGGAGACGCGTGACCAATGCATTGCAAGGACACGCTTGGCGATTAATAAGGCCATATCGACTAGACGTCTGATAGGTTTCTGCAGTTTCTTGGAATAGCCGAGCAGGGCTAGCAACGGGTCAGGACTGAGCGTTTCTTGTGTGACTGCACTTATTTCGGCAAAAACCTGTAGCCAAAAGGTCGCGATGGTGGGGCACAACCAGGCGAGATGTATAAAGTCAGCCTCACTCCTCCCGCATCTCTCACAGTCAGCAGTCTCACGTAGCCCAAATCTGCGTAACCGCACAGGTGTGTGATAGATCCTGTTAAGGAATTTGAATTGTATAAGGCGGTGCCGGCCATTGAGAGAGATTCGCTTGGTGGCCTCGCAACAATATGTCCACATGCTGTCATCTATCGTGAGCTCTAAGTCAGTCTGCCATTCAAGCCTAGCTTTAGTGTAAGAGTATCGCCGCAGCTCCATAGTTCTAGAGTATATTAGGGATACCAGTCGCTTCGGGGAGCTAGCTCGAATCAAAGTCGTGAAGGAGTGTACCTCTGGAGGTTCCTGTAAGTCCTCTCCGAGCAATTCTCGCAATGCACTGCGGGCCCGGAAATAATGGAAGGTGGTTAAAACGGATGGCAAGGGCTCGACTTGTAACAAACTGTCACCGTCCCTTCCCACCCCGTCCTCAAAGAAGTCACCAATAGTATCTAGTCCCAGGGAATGTAGTGCTGTTATTATTTCTGGGGCAGTGAGAGTCAGGAGCCATTCGCACCTAGCAATAGGGGTGGCCGGGGAGCATAATATTGAAAGCGCTTGTCGATTGAGAATATTATGCCAAGCATGTGTAGTGGCGTTTATCGAGTCTAGGACCCCGGTTGTGCGGCGCGATGCGTGGAACAGTGCCGATGCCAAGTGGGCGGGGGCTTGAAACAGTCGCTTTATGAGCAGGTGTGGAGGGGGCGACTGTTGATGTAGCCAGTAATATGCGTGTGAGGCCTGGGCTGCCCGATAGTATAAATCAAGGTCGGGAGCACCAAGCCCTCCCATAGAGTATGGTAAAACGAGGATATTCCAGCTTGCCCGCGGCTGTTTGTCAGCCCAAGCCAATCTAATCAGCAGTGTTCGCAGAGTTTTGAAAAAATGTGCAGGTAGTACCATCGGAATATTAAGAAACAAAAATAAAAATCTGGGAAGAACCACCATTTTCATGAGGGATATTCTACCCAAGAGGGAGAGGGGAAGGCGGATCCACCTCGCAATATCTTCCTCAAGCTTGGTGATGGCACGGCCGTAATTTTCTTGGAACACTTGGTCAGAGTCCGTGTGGACCTGAATACCCAAATAGCGTACTGGGTCCGTGATCCATTGTAGGGAAAAGTCTAATTCCTCAGGGAGCGTCACAGGGGTGAGAGGGAATATGACCGATTTCTCCCAATTAATTTTTAACCCGGAAAATTCGCCAAATCTCACCACCTCGCGGAGGACAGGAGACACATTTTGGGCAGGATCACGAATATAAAGCAGAGTATCATCCGCGTACGCTGATATAATGAGATTGTACCCTGGGAACCGGATCCCTCTGTGACTATGATATTCGCGCATTGCACAGGCTAGCGGCTCCGCCACCAGTGCATACAATAGCGGAGAAAGAGGGCATCCTTGTCTAGTACCACGGGATATCTGCAGGGGGGCAGTGACTACATCTCCTACCCGCACTCGGGCCATCGGGTCTGTGTATAATGTGCTGATCAGGCGTATGAAGACGCCCCCCAACCCCATTCTCTCCAGGGTCAATAACAAAGTTCCACTCTACAGAATCGAATGCTTTTTCAGCATCCAAGAAAATCGCAGAGGCCTTGGTGTCTGGTTTAATATGTTGAATGGATCCAAAAACTGTGCGTAGGTTGTGTGTGAGTGTACGTCCTGGTATGGACCGAAACCCAGGACAAGGGCTGAAAGATGGGAATCAGAGCCCGAATGTCCCGGACTCGCTGTTCGGGAGGATAGACCCGAAACTGCGCCGTGTCCAGAACCGCTCCGATAAAGAGGAGCTTCTGGGAGGGAATCAGGCGCGACTTCGGCACATTGATGGAGAACCCCAGCAAGTGCAGGAGGTCGGCCGTAGTCTGGAGGTGGGAGACGACTGTCTGGGGCGAGCCCGCCTTCAACAACCAGTCATCGAGATAGGGGAAGACTGAGACCCCGGATCTGCGCAGATGAGCTGCGACCACCGCCATCACCTTGGTGAACACCCGAGGGGCGCTGGTAAGGCCAAAGGGGAGCACGGTAAACTGAAAGTGCTTGTGGCCTACCATGAACCGCAGGTAACGCCTGTGGGCTGGCAGGACGGGGATGTGGAAATAGGCGTCCTGCAAGTCCAGCGCCAACATCCAGTTTTGTGGGTTGAGAGCAGACAAGACCTGAGCTAGAGTGAGCATCTTGAACTTCTCTTTGCGGAGGAAGCGATTGACGTTCCGGAGGTCCAACATAGGACGCATGCCTTTGTCCTTCTTGGGCACCACAAAGTAGTGGGAATAACAACCACGACCTACTTCGTGCGTCGGAACGCGCTCGATGGCCCCCTTGGCCAAGAGGGCCGCAACTTAATGCTGAAGAAGCACCAAGTGACCCCCAACATGCAGTGGTATTGAGGTGGCATGGCTGGGGGGGTAGTCTCGAAGGGGAGGGAGTAGCCCCTTCGGACTATCTCTAAAACCCACCTGTCCAAAGTGATGGTGCGCCAGTGGGGGAGGTGATGGCGGAGCCTGCCGCCCACTGGCGTTTGATGGGCCTGAAAGTTTGGACTAGGAAGGTTTGGAGGCAGAGGTGGCGGGGATGGTGGTGGTGGTCTGACCCCCCGCTGGCCCCTTTGTCCGCCACGGCGGAAACCGCGTCCACGCTGGGATAACTGTTGCGCCGGCCTGTGGCACTGTTGCGAACGCTGCGGGGCGCCCCTTCCTGTGCCACGAAAGGAGCGAAAAGCGGAAGGCGGAGGAGGGCGGACTGCCGAGAGTCCCAAGGACATGGCCGTAGCCCGTGAGTCCTTAAACCGCTCCAATGCGCTGTCCGCTTTGTCGCCGAAGAGGCGACGGCCATCAAAGGGCATGTCCATAAGGGTGTTTTGGACATCCCCTGAAAATCCAGTGGTTCTCAACCAGGCGTGGCGGCGAACCGCCACCGTCGTTGCAATGGATCTGCCAGGTGAGTCGGCGGTGTCTAGACCATAACGGATCGTGAACTTGGCTGCGTCTCTCCCCTCCGCAACAGCCTGGGCGAGAGCAGTCCGGGCCTCCTCCGGACACTGAGACAGCACGTTCGCCACCGTATCCCTCAGGCAGTGGGAATAACGGCCCAAGAGGCATGCGGTGTTCACGGACCGCAGCGCAGAGCTGGTGGGAGAGAAAATCTTCGTCCCAAACTGATCCAGCTTCTTGGATTCCCTATCCGGTGGTGCGGAAGGGAAGGCGGTTGGGGAAGCTGAGGCTTGGACAACAAAGCTCTCAGGAGTGGGGTGTTGGGAGAGGAAAATGGGGTCACCCGGAGCCGGGCGATGGCGTCGGGCCACGTTCCTATCCACAGGAGTCCCTGTGGTGGGCCTGGACCAAGTGCCCAAAAGAACGTCCGAAAGGGCTTCATTAAAGGGCAGCAGCGGCTCCGCAGAAGTAGCTGCTGGCTGAAGCACCTCTGTCAGGAGGTTAGTCCTGACGGCCACAGTAGGAAGCTGGAGGTGTAGGGCCTCCGCCGCCCTACGCAACACCACTGCATAACTGGCTCCCTCCTCCGTAGCCACGGTAGGAGGAGACAGCATGCCAAGGTCTGGTGAGGTATCCAGACCACTGGCGTCCCCCAATTCCTCAGCCCAGTCCTCTTCAGACTCGCAGGCTGCAGCGAGAGGGTCGTCCGACCCCTCCCAGTCCTCCCCCTGCTCCACGTGCCTAAAACAAGGAGCAGGGACATGGGGATAGAAATCCCCAAACGGCGTCGAGAACGGCATCGACCGACGCCGGACCGACGCCGCGTCCACTTCGGGGCTGAATCTGAGGTCGACGTCGTCCCGAGGAGCGGGCGGCGTCAGTATCGGTGCCGGTGGAGTCGACGTCGGTGGAGGCGTAACGAGATCAACCGGCGTCAACCAGGATCCAGGCCTGGATCCAAGGGTGTCCTGCGGGGCCGGAGCCGCCAGCGACGCCGGAGCCGCCAGCGAGGAAACGCGAGGACACCCAGGCGGGGCCCGAAGGCGCACCGGCGGGACCCGACGGCCCAAAGAGGCGAGCCATGGCCGACAGGAAGTCCTGTATCTGGGCCGGAGTCGCCGACGACCCCGGGTAGGGCGGGTAGTCGGGCGGCGACTCCATGCACTCTGCCGGAGCCGCGGGGGTGGCACCACCCGTACCCTCAGCCGAGTCGCGCGACCGGCGAGGGGAAGTCGGAGAACGATGTCGTTTCTTCGACTTCTTGTGCTTCGCCTTACCTGCCCCCTAGTGCGAAGACTTCGATCCCGACGATCGCCAATGGTGACTCCGCGCACGGTCCCTCGACCTCCCTCTGGACCGGGACCGGTCACGGCGCGGAGCCGACTGCCGGGCTTCAAGCAGCTTTCGGGACCGCTCCCGCAAAGACTTCGGCGCCATGGACCGGCAGTCGGGGCACGACTTGGGGTCGTGGTCGCGCTCCAGGCAGAAGAGACACACGCGGTGCGGGTCCGTCACCGACATCATCCGATGACAGTCCTCGCAGGACTTAAACCCGGGCATCCCTAACTGCACCAGGAGTCGAATCAACTCGAAAAAGGTGAGAAAAAGATCTAAAAAAACTTAGTCAAAAAAGACTAGGGGTACCGCTCTCTCCGGATCTGCGCTTGCTGGCGCGGAAAAAGAAAGAACTGACATCAGGGCGCGTGGGCGGCGTCCAAGTAGCACCCGCGACGTCATCTCGGCGACCACGACGCCAACGACGGACGCGGAGCCGCACGACGCCCCTACCGACGCGCAGGGGTACTGCTGACGAAAACTTTCCGGATCCAGTCTGACGCCTGGGGATATTCTAAGGTAAGGAATCTATCACTATGTGTTTCTTTCAGATTGTGCGTTCCGCCTGCTTATCAAGGCGTTCAGACATCCTATCTATACGGTACACTAAGGAATCAATTTTCCCATCCGTTGCCAGCAGACTTTTTTGTATGGTAGCAAACATTTGATTGAGCTCGGTGGGATCATCTTCCGAGTGGTCTGCGCCAGAATCTGCAGAGCGCGCCCTCTCCGCCTCTTTGGACTTAGTGCCTTTTGCATCGAACGGGAGTCGAGTTTGTGTCTTATCAACCCTACCCATGCTGGAGGTTCTGGTGCGGGAAAAATGGAGGAAGTCCACTCAGAGCGATTGTGGTGAGCTGAGCGTCCCAGCACTGTGCACGCCTCCAACTCAATGGCACCAGGGGTCGGTGGCTTCCCGGAAAGTGACCAGGGATCAAGCGAGAAGGGGCCCCCTGGGAGGGACCGCAGTGACAGCACGCACCACAGTCTCCTGTGGCCCAGATGCAATAAAGATACAGGGCGCTCACCACAGCCAGTTCACGCTCCTCTGCTGCAGGGGGGATCTTCACCCAGGCGCTCCAGTGGCCACAGCGGCCCCTGCGGGCCGGCGTGCTCCTCGGGGCCCTCGCACCAGGCCGGACACAGCAGGAGAATCGGTAGTGGCCCAGCTATAAACAATGCCGGGTGGAGGCGATGCGGTGAGCCCAGTCTTCCGCCCTCCAACAGAGGCGCATATGCTTGGGTCTCTGCGGGGTCTTCTCCCCCCACCGCGTAGTCCTGCTAGCTCTCCGCGCCACCCCAACAGTGAACAAATTTATCACCAGAGTCACCGAGGGGCAGGCAGGCCACGCATCAGGTGGGGAGGTCAGCTCCAGAGCGCCGCACGTTCCCAGGGAGCCCGCTCACCTTGCACGGCGATGATCGCAGCTCGGGCGCCCTCCACCACCAGCGAGGCACCAGGAGAATCTCAGGGCAATGGTGAAATAAACGGGCCGACGCCCGAGATGCAAGGGGGCGCAACGCCGTCCCCCAGGAACCTCAGCACGGCTCTGGCCAGGCCTTCCTCAGGATCGTAGATCTCACAGCACACCCAGGCCTCAGGAACGCAGGGTCATGCACCGGGAGCGGCGGATCACCCACGGCAGGCACAGCAAGTGTACAGCGGCGTCAAGGGACTCCCAGAGCCCCCCGGGCAGGAATTCAAGTGCGGGCACCGCCGAGCTCCGGCCGCGTCTCCGGCGGTTATCTAACGGGAGCGCGGCCTCCGACCCAACCTCTCGCCGCGGCCCGAGCCGGATGCGCCCGCCAGGGGTATTACCGCTGCCGGCCCCGTCGGAAAGGCATCAATCGGTGCCTCAAGGTCGTGATTGTGGGTAATTAGCAGTCCGGATTGCCAGGATAGTGGCATCGTGGCGCCGATGGCTCGCGGAGCTCTTCTGCTACGCGGCCATCTTGCGCTACGGCAAGCTCCGCCCCCTCCGCTAAAGAGATCTTGTGCCACCTCTGGATGTAGTCGCCATTCGTGAACTGCAAGGCACTGACGCTGTAGTTCATCCACCCTCGTGTCAGTAAGCCTACCAGATGCTGCACTACCAGAAAGATGTCCAGCCAAGTCCAGAGGCGAAGAGCCTCCTGGCGCAGGGTCAAGGGCCCCACTCCGCCCTCTTTGTTGTTATACCACAGAGGTGGTGTTGTTGTTGTGCACTGACTTCCCTGCTATTCTGCTATCCAAGCAGTAGAGTTTACTACATCTCATTACAGGGCTTTTCGACTGTCTTTTTTTATATCTGTTACCGGCTGGACTGTGCACTTGGTATATGTATGATGATTTTGTTTATAAAATGAATAAACATATGTTACAAAAAAAAAAAATGGAGGTGGTGTTGTCAATGAACACCTGAACCACCCTTCCATTGATGGAAAGAAGGAAGGCATTCAATGCCAACCGAATTGCCCTCCGCATCGGTTGATGTGGAGCTGGGACTCCACTGGAGACCAGAAACTTCTGACCTCCATGTCTCCCAGGTGGCCACTCCAACCCAGAAGTGATGCATTGGTCACCACAGTCAGCTCCAGGTGGGGAAGGGAGAGGGGTCCGCCGCTGGGCTAATCATGGTTCATCAGCAACTACTGCAGATCTCATAATAAAGGGCTTAGGAGGAAACATATGTTGTAGGCTTTTAAGGAACCTAGCAACAAACAGTGACTTAAAGAGAGAAGGTTGGCCCGGTAACAGAAAAATGCCGAGATGGCAGACAGGTAACCCTTAACTGTGCCCAAGCAGAGCCCTGCTGGGCCAAAGACTGCAAATTAGAGAGCTTGTGATAGAGGTGCAGACAGGGGGAGTCAGCATTGTGAGAGGCACACCATGATACAAACTTTTCCCAACGGCAGGCGTATGCCATCTTGGTAGAGGGATGCCTGGCTGCCAGAATCACTTCAGACTTTGGGAGGAAGGTCAAAGGCTGTCAACTGCCGCCGCTCAATCTCCATGCATGGAGCTGGAGAGTGCGCAGGTTCGGGTGCAAGACCCTGCCCTGTTGCTGCGACAGAAGATCCTCCCAAAGAGGCAGCCTGACCGGAGGACCGATAACCATGCTCAACAGCTCAGAATACCAGACTCTCTGTGCCCAATCCGGTGCCACAACAATGACATGGGTCTGGTGGTTCCTGATCTTCTTGAGAACTCTGGGCAAGGGTAGTATAGGCGGAAAAGCATGCAGGAGCTCCACTCGAGATGAAAAAACATCTTGAGCGAGAGCCGCCTTGGAAACTCCTGCATGCTGAACTGCTGACATTGCGTGTTATCAGTGGTGGCAAACAGATCTAACCAAGGCTCTCCCCATTGCGCAGAGAGACCTTGCATCATTTCCGGTTGGAGACATCACTTGTGATTCGCTAGACATCTCTGTCTGAGTGGGTCTGCAATGGAAAATGCCCTGCTGTTCCAGCCATGTTCAGAGACGTAGGACCTCTTAACAGAGGGTCCACGACCCCACCCCACTCTGTTTGTTGCAGTATCACATGGTGGTGGTGGTGTTGTCCGTGAACACCTGTACTAGCCTTCCCCTGATTGAAGGAAAGAAGGCTTTGAATGCCAATCGGAACGCCCCAGGCTCCAAGACACTGATGTGGAGCCTGGATTCTACCGGAGTCCTGTGATCTCGACCTCTCCCAGATGGCCGAACCACCCAGGAGGAACATCTGTCACAACAGTCAGCTCTGGTTGGGGAAGAGAGAGGGGTCTGCCAACGACCCAATCAAGGTTCGTTAGCCACCACTGCAGATCTGTTGCAGTCCCCTCTGATATCTGGACCAGGTCGGAGAGATTTCCCTGATGCTGCGCCCACTAGGACATCAGGTCCTACTACACAGCCTGCATGTGCCATTGGGCATGCTTCAACAGCAGGATGCAAGAGGTCATGAGACCCAGCAGCTTCAGAGTCAGTATCACTGAAATCTAGGTTAGAAGCTGAAATGTCGGAATCATAGCCTGAACATCCTGAACTCACCGTCCCAGAGGATAAGTACAGAATCGCACTGTGTCCAGAATGGCTTTGATGAAAGGAAGTGTCTGAGAGGGGGTCAGGTGTGACTTCAACTCGTTGATCGTGAACCCCAGCGAATGCAGGAGGTCCGCCATAGTCTGGAGGTGGGTGAAGTGAGCTCGCCTTCAACAGCCAGTCATCTTGATAGGTGGAAGACTGGTACCCCGAACTGCACTGATGGGCTGCATCCACCGCCATCACTTTCATGAATACCTGAGGGGCACTGGTAAGGCTGAAAGGGAGCAAATAGAACTGGAAATTCTCATGGCCCCCTGTGAAACTCAGGTAACGCCTATGGTCTGGCAGGACAGGGATGTGGAAATAAGCATTCCTTCAGGTCCAGCTCTACCATCCAAACTCCAGCACAGACGGAACCTCAGCCAATGTAAGCATCTTGATTTCTCTTTTCTCAGAAACTAGTTGAGAGGGCGCAGATCTAATATAGGATGGAGATCTACATCCTTTTTAGGCACCAGGAAGTAGAGGGAATAACCACCACACCTACTTCTTGTGCAGGCACCCTCTCAATGGCTTTTTTGCCCAGAAGAGCCTGAACTTACTGACAGAGCAAGGAGACATGTTCCTCCGGCACCTGATCTTGGAATAGTGATAAAGGCGGAGAGGTTTCCATGAATGGGAGGGCATAACCCTTCTGTACAATCTGATGCACCCTCTTGTCGGAGGTTATCGCCAACCCTTGGGGCAGCCATCAATGAAATGGCTGCGCTGAATGGAGGGTGCACTAAATGGGCTTAGAAACTGTGGCGGCTGGATGGGTGGGGGACTGGACAGCTCGCTGGGTCCGACTCCCACATCCTCTTTGGGATCTGCTACCCCGCCCATGCAAAAGACTGAGCAGGTTGCTGTACTGGCAGGTACGGTTGACACTGCGGACGCCCATATGTACCCCAGTCACGGCAGGGGCGAAAGGACTGCTACTGGGACAGGGAAAATAGGGAAACAAGAGACATGGTAGTGACCCGGCTCTCCCGAAAGCGATTGCTGTCTCAGCTTTTTCACCAAATAGGTGGGAGCCATTGAAGGGCATATCAATCAGGGACGCTTCGACATCCGCTGAGAACCCAGTGGATGGCAGCCAGGCGTGGCAACGCAGCACCATAGTAGAAACCATGGCTCTACCTAGGGAGTCTGTGGTATCCAGCCCACACCTGATGGCAAACTTTGCTGAATCCTGACTATCCAGTAAAGTTTTGGTTGAGGATACCTCGGCCCTCCTCAGGAAGCATGGCAAGCATCTGTCCAACTAAATCTCACAATGCATGGGAATATCAGCCTAAGAGGCATGCAGTGTTCACAGACCGCAAGGATAGGCTGGTGAAAGAGAAAATAAGTTTCCCCAAAGGTGTCCAGCCTCCTGGATTCCCTGTCTGGTGGGATGGAAGGAGAAGCAATTGGGTGGACCTTTGAGGCTAAGGCCTATACAACCAGGCTCTCAAAGAAGGGGTGCTGGGAGAGTAAGGCTGGGTCTCTTGGGGCAGGGTGACTGCTTTAAGCAATCATGCGATGCACAGAAGCCATGGTGCAAGGTTTGGCCCTGGCTCCAGAGGGGGGCTTCCTTAAAGGGCAGCTGTGGTTCAACCAACCTGGCTCCTCGGTGAAGTACCTCTGTCAAGACATTGGCCATGACCTCATCAGCAGATAGCTGAAGGTTAAGGACCTCTGCCGCCCTGTGCATCACGGTGACGAACAATGCGCCTTCCTCCGACACAGGGGCTCAAGGGGAAAGCATGCCAGAGTCTAGTGAGGTGTCCAAGGCCACTAGCATCACCCAGCTTATATCAGTTTTCCACTGGCTCAGGTCATCCTCTAGGAGACCAAACCCTTCCTCCTTGTTTTTCCCTTCAGGGAGGAAGGGCTGATCTAGGGGCAGTAAGTCCAGGGGTAGGTAGGGCTTGGATGGTGCTGGCATAGACACTGACCAGTGCCAGTATGGAGCAGGGAATGACAATTGGCTCATTGTTGATAGCACGGAGCTGGGGTGGAAGGAAGCATCCATGACGGCTTCAGTCGGATCCAGAGGACATTATGGGAGGTTGCTGTGGGTGGGGGAGGAGTCCTGTGCTTAACTTAACATTGGTGTTGTGGTTTACAGTTAAAAAGGACACATGGTCAGAAGTATGCTCCTTGGACCAGCAGTGGCATATGGTCTTACGATGTCAAATCAAAAGGCGGATGGAGAACTACTGAAACCACACACACAGAACAGGGATGGTCTTTTATTGCTGAGCCATGCTGCATGTTTTTGCACTTTTGGCTAAACCTGTTGACATGTATAGGTCATGAGTCATCCACAGGTCACGGTCATGCAAATAAGGGTAACAAAGGTAGTAATCCACTGCCCTGGTCTGTTTGGTATACGTGCCAATGACTGTTTGATCAGGGGTATCTGAAGAATATCCCAGAAAGTAAGAGGATTGCGAAGTCCCAGGAAATAGCAAGGTCCTAGTCAGCATACTCATCACAACCTTAATATCCTCAAGTTGTATGACACACATTCATTCTGCCCTGTTAAAATAACGTTCCTAAGTGAACAACTTGGGGACTCATAGATACCCTTTCTTCCTCTTTTTCACATTCACAAGGCATAGCAGCATTAACATCAAAACTTCTAGGCATCAAAATGGGGTTCTGATGGGGAAAATTAAGAGGATGGGTAGCATAGGAGATAACCTGTCATTAACACAAGTCCCTAACACAGACTTTCCAGAACTTTTCAACAATGCCATTGATTGTCTGAAAACACTTGTATACACAAACTGAGAACACTGCCTCTTAGGAACATGGTGACAATTGCCTGCAGTTGGCTCAAGCTGGAAAACAAATGAGAACAGGAAAGCCATCGGCAATGATCAACATATTTGTTTTCTTTGAGCCTTAAAGAATATCGTACAGGGTTAAGTTTAATGGCCAAAATTATATTACTTTCACCTACTCTGACAGAGGTACTTTACGATGACCAAAGTCTTTTTTAGGATCAAGGCAAACTTACAACTTACGGCAACCCAAAAACCCCATTAGTGGACCACTTGACCTAGTGAGCCAGAAAGGAGAGAAACAAATAGAACCAATGAAGCCACGTGCTCATTGCTGTTGAAGGATGAAGCAAACTGCACAGTAAAAATAAAGTGCTAAAACACTGCATCATTTGTATGGAGCTTAGATTTCTAGCAAAGAGTGCAGCAACAGGACTTAACTGCATTTCTTGATGCAGTAGCAACATAGCTGAATAAGCAAAGTGTTCACTTCTGGCACGTGAAGTGTTCACCAGGTTACAAGTTTGAACCCAAGTTCAGCAGAAACTTTAATTTTTCTGAGGTTAATAAATTGCATGCTATTAGGCACCAGAACCATCTGGTGTCAGTCAGAAAAGTTAAAAACTGTGATATGAAGCCCTATACAAACTAATGATGATAATATAACTATAGCCTGTATAGCCTCCAATATTGATAAAACCAAGTGTAAACCTATATTAAATTGCTTCACTTAAAAACTGAGCACTTTGGACATCTAACCACATATCTTGTGATAGCCAATTAGCTTATTCATCCATAGAGCTACAGGTTTCAGTGATGCACTTTGAAAGCATTGTATGGTTATATGACATCATATTCCTCGGAGGTTAGACAAGTGATTATCCATAGTACCCACAGAGGCATACACCACAATTGTCAACAACTATGGTCCAAATAAAGATGCGCCTCAATTCGATACTGCATTATGAAATAACACACTCTCACTGCTCCCTAAGTCAGTCATGTTGGGGAGATTTCAGTGTAGCTCTGGAGACGCACCTTGACAAATCACATACCGTTGCTGGCTATGTTGCCAAAAGAACAAGACATAAATGTCATTAAAAAAGACCACCAGCTGATTGAAACATGCGGTTGATGAACCCCATACACAGAGAGGGCACACTAGTTTTCTCTGTACACAACACGTGGTCGCAATTAAACTACTAGAAAATCAATGGGAAATGAAACCACACCATTCTAGAATTTTAAGTCTCATAGCAAATTCTTGGAGACCATCACCCACTAGTTTCTATCCGCGGTGTTTATGATATCCCCTGCTGCCCTTGCCCGCAAGAATCGATAGATCATGTTCTCTTTGCTTGTATAGCATATGCAAAACCTAGGGGTAAATGGTTAGCCCCAGTTTGTAGACAACTTGGGACTCGAGACTCTAGAGTGGCCCTGCGCATAATGAAATCAGATGTGCAACTGCGAAATTCTTGGGCCACTCTTGGGCGATCAGAAGGAGGGCACTGTTAAGCCCCTTATCCACCCCTGAGAGCCACAGATGTGATGACCCGCCCTATCAAGATCAATTGCCATAATGGTCACTAATTTTCAAATGTAAATAGTCTTTTTACCCTCGAACATTAACAAATTCTAATTCTTCCTTTTTCTGTTTTATTGTGAATACTGGCGTTTTTAAACAATTATCTTAATCTTGTTGTGTAATGTCCATGTTTGAAAACTTAGGGTCTGACAACCGCACAAATTTTAATGAATGCATTTGCACTTTAGACAAGGGACTCTGTCACTCTGTACAGTAACGTTTGGCTCGTCTGTGGCCTGAAAGCTATGAATTACATAACAATTGTGCTTAGGTATCCCTTGTTTGCTGCTACAGTCTCGTCAACTTGTGTTACCTTTTAACTGCATTTCTTTTTAAAACTTACCTGCATGTTCCTTCTTAAACTGGAATGTATGATGTACATTCTGAATGTTTGTATCTTTTATGGTATTTTACCGAAATAAAGAGTTTGAAATGAGATATCCACTGATGCACTTGTAGCAGATTGCATCATCATCAGGTCTCCTACCTGAGCATGGGATAGTCCAGGTAGGTAATGCTTCCACCAATGGAGAGAGTTTCTGGATATTGAAATATGGTGGGATTGGCAAGGGTACTTAAAATTACCTCCTATCCCAAACAATGCAGCTTTAATAAGACAAGGATGGGGGTAAGATTAAAAAACACAAGAGGATGTATTCGGGATAGGTTATCAATCCTTCACATCTCACAGCGACGTTCTACATGTTTAGGCCATCTTACACCTAGGTAGGTCGGTAGGCTTTTTTCAGGACCTATGGTTATCAGATCCCAGTGTTCACAGTAAGGTCACTAACTTCCGGAACTCTATAAAGCTATTGGTAAGTACATTTACTTGCACATTCTGAGGAATTAGTATGTCATTCGCTGGGGAGTTAAAAAAAGAAAACAATTTCAAAAAGCAAAGTACACATATGGTCAACATTAAGTAATTGCTGTGGTGTAGTCCCGATGTGAAGTACATATTTTGTGCGCCCAAAAGTAGGGAATTAGAAAAGAGGGGAAACAGTTTTCACCTTCTGTTAACCATTTGTATGTAATACACGTCAACCATTTAGTGAGTGAGGTCAGAGTCATGTGGTGGATGTAGGTACTCCCTTAAAATGTGTTGAAGTCATGAATTTGACTGCCATCATGCGTTCTAGGGTATGGACTGGTTACATTAGTCCTGAAGTCTCAAATCTTGTTTGTTTTACTTGTTCTAACAAAGTTGATGAGATCCTTGTTGTGTGTTTTTTTTGCTCTGTTGTTCTATGAGTCGTTTGCTCTGTTATGGTGACCCATTTGATGGAGTAGTACTCCAATACATGCATAGTCTTCCCGCAATGTATGGGGAGTGAGTGGCCATGACATTATTATGCGAGTGGCCCTCAACAAGAGGGTACCTTGAAGTCTTGTGTATTAAAAAATGATTGAGCTTATCGCAGGCTTAAGCTAGGGCACATGTTGACTCAAGTCCCTTCTTGTGTGAGTGACCCAATCAAGATTAGACTACTGCCTCCCATTGTGAGAGGCCAGTTCTTGGGTTAGATAAGCCACGACCTCCTCTCAGCAATCCCACTGTGTGGGGCTTACTGGAGGTAACAGGTGGGCTAGTAGGCCCCTAAGGACCCTCAGCAGCTAAGGGGACTTTATCCCCCAACCAAGAGTGCACCACGATGCGCGTTTGCAGAGTAGTGGAGAAAGGGGGCAGGCCTCTGGTGAGTTGCCGGCTTCCAATGTTTTTTTAATTTTAGCAAGGGGAGCCGTGTGGCCCCTCTTCCCTTTACCCTTTTGGGCCCTGGGGACACCATCCCCCGGGGCCTGAGCCATTTTTTAATTGTGATATTCGGGAGGGGGCCGCGCGGCCCCCCTCCCGAGGCCGATTTCTGCCCCGGGGACCCCATCTCCGGGGCTGGGCCTTTATTTCTTTTCAAAGGGGACGGGGACTGTGCGGCCCCCCTCCCCAGGCCAATTTCGGCCACGGTGACCCCATCCCCTGGGGCCCAGCCATTTTTAAAATTAATTTATTCATGTTTATAAACGAAGGGGGGCTGTGTGGCCCCCCTTCCCTGGGCCAGTTTTGGCCCAGTGAACCACATCCCCCGGGGCCTGCCCTCTATTTTTCTTTATGGCTCCAGGAGGGGGGCCATGCGCCCCCCCTCCAATTTGCAAAGTAGCGCCGTGGAGGTGGTGGTTCCCGGAGCTGTGTTGGGGGGCTTGAGCCCCCCCACACATTATTTTGAACATAGCCTCGGGGAGGTGGCGGTCCCTAGGGCTGCGGGAGGGGGGCCGAAGACCCCCATACATTGATTTTTTATATTACAGCCCCAAGGATGTGGCGGTCCCCGGATCTAATTTTTTAATTGCCCCCAGGACCTGGCCCACCCGGGGGCTTAAAGGAAACGAAACACTCGTTTTTTGTTTTTTTTCGTTTTCGGCCGGATTCACGGATCCATTGCAAATCTCGCCCAAATGTTCTTTCAAAAAAAGCTTTTTTTGGCACTGGGGGTCCCTGTAGGACCCCCTGAGCAGGTCTACTAGAAACACCCTGACAACTTTTCTTGTTTTTTGACCTTATTTCTGGTGACGCGGTTCAACCGAGTCACAAGATGGTTGCCAACACTTCCTAGTTTGAAGTGTTGGCAGCAAATCAGATCTCAGGCACGAGATCGGGAGGGTTAGCAGATCCACCGCGGCCACAGTTGTATATCTGAGAAATCTTTACATTTCTCAGGAACTACTGAACGGATTTACACAATTTAACAAAAAGAGTGCTTTCTGAACCAAGAGCTACCTTTTTACCAAATTTGGTGTGATTCTGTTCAGCAGTTCGGACTTTAGCTGCGTCTAAAGATTCCTATGGAAATTAACATGGTGAAAACAAGTTTTGGGACCCCCCTTTTTCTAGGCCCCCGCTTGACGAATCACCCCGAAACTTTCACAGCAGCTGACCTGACCGCCCCATTAGTTTTGAAAATTTCGCGAAGAATCGTCAAACGACGCCAAAGATATTGGCAAAAGAAAAAACGCTTTTTCAATAGAAACAACGTCCTAACTATAACTACCTACTGGCGACCTCCAGTAGGTAATATACACACACATATATATATATATATAGATATATATATACACACACACACACACACACACATATATATATATATTTATATTTAGGGTGGGACATCGAAACTTACAAGTTGAAGTTTAGAGAAATCAATGGGCCCAAGGAGAAAAACGTTGCACCCCGTTTATTCGTATTATGGAATGCAGTGATCAATGGCTTACTCCAACACACGCTAGTATGGAGTAAGTGGTTGATAAAATTTACTTGGAAAAGGTTTTGGATGCCATGTCTGACACTACTAGGATCTGGATCAGACATCACTCTGAGATCACATTGAAGGAGGCTATTGAGTGGTATGTGCTTACTGTAGGTTGCCCAGAGTTCAGACCCCAAAGTAAGACAGATGGCACTCTCCAAGAAGTGTTATTAGGCATCCTTTGAGGTCTCCGGGGATCCAGAATGTTAGGATTAAGCTTTTCCCTTCCACAGGTACTGTGATTCTGCCATAAAGTTCTCAATGCTTTGCTTGTGGTAATTGGAGGTCACACTGCTCGTAGTTGTCCTCAGATGGCTGGGCCCGGAGATCCCATGGAGGTAGGAAATACAAAAGTTTTTTTCCCCCTCCAGAAAGCAGACATGGTCATTTTTATGTGCCAGCGCCAACAGGAAGGAATTCAATGTAGGCCCTTTCAGATTAAGGATGTAAGGTGCCAGTTATTAACTAAGTGGGTGACCCTTAAACAAATAGTGACAGCACAGAATGTATATGTAACCTGTGTACATAGGGACCACCAAAAGATTTCAGTAGCGATGGTGCCGCTACCAAATACGTGTCAGGAGGTCAATTTATTCTTTGGAGTTGTACCTACGCTACCCTACGATGTTTTACTCAATTGTGATACTCCTGCCTTTGAGAAATGACTGAAGGAACAAATTCAAATCATTGAAAGTTAAAGCTGATGGAGGGAAGCTGTTAGGTTTAGAGAAGAGATTAGAGGTAATTTTCGGAGGAAGACATCTAGGCAAAACAGAGAAGGCAGGATAAACATAGAGGAAACCCTGTTTTGATATCTGAGGGCATGCATACACGCTTATGTCAGTTCCTTTCTAGTATGTCCAAACCCTTAGATGCAGACTGCCAGCATGTTGGCAATTGTCAGTGTACAGATCTTTAGGTTTGGGACAGTTCACAGAATGGGGTGGTGGGAGGAATCTGTGGTTAGTTTTTCCACCAGAGAAATGGTTACCAAAGGTAAGTAACCAGCTCTTCTGATGGATACTTCTAACTGCGGATTCCTCACCTTGTGAATAGCTATCACAGCAGTACTTCCCAAGGTAGTCAGGGCACAAGTCGGATGAACACCCAGGTGGACGACATCCACCCACTATTTTCACAGGGTGGACGCCTTCTACCATGCCAAAAAGTTGGGCCCTGTGAAATATGCTGAACTTATCGCAGTTTAATATTCCGACACTGGGACACATTCATCAGCGCCTGCACATTGTCTGCTTTCCATTATGAGCAGCAATGTGCTGGTGGTGGAAGGGCTGTTTTACATTCACCTCCAGCTGGGCCACAAACAAAGGCCTGATTTAAAGGGCTATCAGCCCTCCTTACGTTCGAGTAGCATCTTGACTGGGAAGTATCTTGAGCCTATCACCTAGATACCAGATCAATGGAGGGGAACCAAAGGCACATAGCTTATCGCCTCAGAAGTGCTTAAGAGAAACTATGATTTGAAAGCAAGCTTTGAATGCAATGGAATGTAAGATTGATTGGTCTGTACAAGTATTTACATGAATAACAATTTAAATGCCACAATTTTTTAAAACTTAATTCTTATATAGTGCTCCTCTTCCCAATGTAAGCTGTTGGAGTGATTTACATTACATGCACACATTATACATTGACAATAAATCATCCAAGTGTGTTAATCAGTGTACAGGATGTCACACTTACCCGAACATCAATGCTATTAATGAATTAAGAGACAAATCAATTGTCATGAACAACCTATATGTGACGTTGATTCTTATTGTACATGAAGCAACAGTAGAGTGTATTAGAGCAAAAACAATAGAATGGTTTGCGTAGAATCACACAATATAGTAAAGTGTGGAAACAGTGCTTGATCCCAGGTTTTCTGCTTTTCGATTGTTTAATTCAGCCACTTGATGGCTCTCCCTTTATTTCTCCCATTTTACATCAAAGGTTAATGTTTTGTCTTTAATTCTTGGCACATGAGGTTGTAGCGTGGGAAGCAGTTGGAAGCAACATTCAAGTCCATTGTCTTGTTCACCCTATATATGGCCTAGATTCGTATTACACATGGAACAACATTATAGTCCAATAAATCACTCAAAGAGTTATCTGCCTACCACTCATAGCTAAGCCCCAGTTCAATTTCCACTTATTGCAGTATGTTTGCGAAAGTGCGTAGACTGATATATACCTCACAGAGAGTGCAGGCAGCTAAAACAATCACATCTACATTGAAATGTGCTGCAGATGGAATAGAACTTCAGGTGGAGTGGGCTGGTAGTGGAGTTAGTGTGATCAATCCCTGGGTAAAGTAAGTTATACACCGACAAAAGCCAACATTGTTTTACAAGTAGCTTACTAAAGCATGAGCCTTTTGCCTAAATCAGGAGTGTTGGCGTGTGTACTTCTTGTCGCTTGACTTCATAATCCATTTAACAATCTCTGCAAACATGCTGGATGGTTTCCAAACATGGCAAGGATGTGCTCACTTTGTGTCCCATGCCTTGGCCACGAATCTGCCTGACAAGTTTCAGCACTGTTTTCTGCAGTTACAAGCGTCTCCATCCCGTCAGTGAATTTATCTCATAACTTTAGATGTTCCCAATTCAACTCGGCGATACTAATTAAAACAATCATCCACAATGGTGAAAGTCAGAGGTGGCATTGCTATGATTCAAATGTATCCGCATACTACACATATGTCTCTGCAGTAGCAGACTTAGCTCAAACAGCTAAATGAACAGTTCACCACTCTATTCAATATTTTACTTAGCATTTTTAAGCCTTTTAGGGTTTTAAACACCCCCACCCCCCATGTTTTATATTTTTTCTTTATTGATGACACAGAAATGCTATTCCTGTATTTTTTTACTACTTTTTGGGACATTGTAAGGTGTGGGGTTAAAGCTGAAGGGGTTGCGTCCACAGAGAAGGCAAGGGCAACTTAGGTATGCGGACAGGCCGCATTTGCCGAGTATACATAAGGACCCTGGCTACACTAATAGCTGCAGAAACACCCTCTGAGCAGGCCCCTCAAACAAATGAGTAATTTTGAGTGTGTGCAGTTTATGTTAGTGTATAGACCTGTGCACAGAATTCTCTCTTCATTATAAACTTACATCAAAAGGTTTCAGAGACTAAATTGACAATATTGGGAATAAAATTACAGCACAACTACAACCTTATTTAGGACAATAAACACACTACTGGTGACTTCAAGTGACAGTGAAAGGGGTCTCAGCACCATGAACTTGATAATGTCACTCATACAAACTATTTTGGTATCACTAATGTTCATAGCTCTCAGAGGCCCTCTTTGGAATCAATTGCCATATGTTAACAGATGGCTGAGAGCTCATCATCATGCGGATGATACTCAGTCCAGGAAGGTAGACCCTACTGCCCATCCCAACAAAAGATTCCAGATGCATGGGATTTTTAAAGTGATTTTGTTACCCGCATGTTAGGGATTTAATTTTGTAGAAAGGACTCACTAATTACTTATTTCTTATGGTTAAACATCCTGTGGCAATACAGCACGGTCTATAATGTCTGAAATAATATATGTGCAGACTATGCAGTTATAACTGTATATTTCTTAGGGAATATCATTTGCCATGCTCGGAATACGAAATGCAGTGTACAACTTGCATTTTTTTTGTAATGGTCAAAGTTCTAAAATTGTCAGTGTATATAATGGTGGTATGTTTGGTACCAATGCATGAAATGTGCTATTTTCTTCTTGCCAAGTTTTGAATGCCTAGCTTGAAGAACTTAGTGGCTTGTCTACTGTAGTTAGTCACACACCAAACTTAATTCACATTTGGGCTGTTAATTTCTTCAGATAGGGAACACAAGTCACAGGCTTCCTACTAATCAGCTTTCATTTGTTAAAACTTGTAATGCTCTCAAACGTACTCATGAGAGACCTGTTTAACACCTGTGATGTCTTAAGATCTGATATCACTTCTTGTGATGTCACTTCTATTGAGGCCGAGATACCAATTCCTGTGATGTCACTTCCTGAGATGCCACACACAATGTCACTCACTGTGATGTCACTTGCATACTGGCTAACTTGTTTAGTCTCAGCACTGTTTTTTTTTGGGACTTGTGCCCTGAGGATAGTGGATCTCTGAACTGATTCAAATGAAAAAGGCCTGCAGGACCAAGCTGGCAAAATGGCCCTCTAGCCAGACTTCATTGTAGGACTTTATGAACGTGTGTACTGAGGCCCACGTAGCAGCCAAACAGATGAACTGGACAGACACCGCACATGCTAACTCAGTGGTAGCAGCTTTGTCCCTGGTAGAATGAGCCTGCAAGCCTTCTAGAGACTGCTTCTTCCCCAGTGCATAGCAGAGCTTTATGCAGAGAACAATCTGTCGAGAGATGGTCCATTTTTGGACTGCCTTGGGCTTCTTTGCTCTGGAAAACCCTACAAAGAGCCGACTATCGACTTGATGTTTTGGTATCAATATGGAAGCTTTGTGCCCTCTTAGAGTCCAAATGATGGAGTCTTTCTAACTCTTTACAGGGAGCAAAGTTTGCGGGAATGGTGCCTGACATGAAAAGCAGTGACCGCTTTCAGTGGAAAGAAAGCTCCAAAACACCATTTCTTTTTTTTTTTTAAAGTGGTATAAGGCGGTTTGACAGACAGAGCCTGATGCTTGTTCAGAGGTCTAGCTGATGTTATGGTGCTGAGAAAGTCTTTAAAGTCAGAAGTCTCAAAGGTCAACTGTGCAGTGGCCATCCCATTTTGGCATCACAAAGGGTTTTGGTTGAAACAAATGGTGCAAACCTTTCAAAAATCTCATAACAGGTGATTTAAACAACGAAGGCTGATCCAGCAACCACAAACAAAGCTAAAGGAGCCGATAAATGGCCCTTAACAGTGCCCAAAGCAAGTCCTTGGTGGGCTATGGAAAGAACAAGCAATAAAACTTAAGACAACTTTGTTTGTAATGTGTCAATTTGTCAACTTCCGCACCAATCCACAAATTCGTCCCGACAACTGGTGTACACCAATCTTGAGGAGTGACGCCTCACAGCCAAGATGACATCAATGAACTCAGGGAAGCTTGAAGGAGGTCAACTGCCACCACTCAATCTCCATGCATGGAGATAGAGACTGCGCAGACCAGGGTGCAGCACCCTGCCCTACTGCTGCGACAGAAGATCCTCCCCAAGGGGCACCGTGATAGAAAGATAGATCCTCATGCCCAGGTGTTGCAGGAACCACACTCTCCTCATCCAATCCGAGGTCGCAAGGATGACTTGGTTTGTTCATTCCTGATCTTCTTTAGAAGTCGGGGCAGACGAGGCAGGAGTAGGAAAATATACTAGGGGCCCAAGCTCCACTCCAGACACAAGGCATCTCGAAGAGAGAGCTGCCTTGAAAACTCCCACACGCAAAAGTGCTGATAGCTTGTGTCCTCAGCAGCGGCAAAAAGATCTAGCTAGGGTTGTCCCCATTGCTGGTAGTTGCTCTGTGCCACCTCCAGGTGCAGCCGCCATTTGTGATCCGCTGAACGCATGTGGCTGAGTTAGTCTGCACTGGTGTTTAAAGATCCCGCCAGATGACTTGCACTTACCACCAGAGAAATTGCTTGACAGTCCAGCTACTTCCAGAGGCGCATAGCCTCCTGGCACAGTCCCCAAGAGGCCACCATGCTCTGCTTATTGCAGTACCACATGGTGGAGGTGTTGTCCGTCAGTACCTGCACTAGCCTCCCTTTGATGGTGGGCAAGAAGAAATTCAACACCACGCGAATTACCCTCATCTCCAACAAATCGATGTGTAGTTGAGTCTCCGCCAGAGACCAGCAGTCTCTGATTTCCACTTCTCCCAGATGGCCTCCCCAATCCAAAAGTAATGCATAGGTGACCAGCATCAGCACTGGGTGGTTTAAGGAGAGGGGTGTGCCACTGACCCAATAGCGGTCCTGTAGCCACTACTGCAGATATTTTGCAGTCTCCTTCGAAATTCCGTTGATGCTGTGCCCACTGGGATTAGAGGTCCCACTGTAAAGGCTACATATGCCACCTGTAATTTTTGGCCAGCAGGAGGGCAAAAACACCAGGAATCAGAATCATCAACACTAAGATCCAGGACCGAGGCTGAAACATCAGGATCATAGTCTGAATGCCATCCACTCTCCATTCCAGGGGAAAGGCATAAATCTGTATCATATCCAGAACAGCTCAGATGAACAGGAGCATCTGCGAAGGAATAGGGTGTGATTTCGGCATGTTGATAGTGAACCCCAGAGAGGTTAGGTGGTTTGCCGCCATCTGGATGTGGTTGCCAACTGCCTAGTGTAAGCCCGCCTTCAGCAGCCAGTTGTCCAGGTGGGGGGGAAGACTGGTACACCCGATCTCTGAAGGTGTACTGTGACCACTGCCATCACTTTGGTGAACACCTGAGGAGCACTGGTAAGGCCAACAGGGAGAACTCTGAACTGAAAATGTTCCTGGCTCACTGTGAACTGCAGGTATCACCAGTGGGCCTGCAGGATAAGGATATGGAAATAACCACCCGGGAGGTCCAACAGCACCATTCAGTCTCTGGGTCTAGGGCAGACACGACCTGGGTTAATGTACGTGTCTTGAATTCATTCCTTCCTTCCTTCCTTCCCAGGAAGGAATTGAGAGGGCGAAGATCTAATATAGGATGAAGGCCTCTGTCCTCCTTTGGCACAAGTATGAAGCAGGAGTACCATCCAGTTTCTACTCTAGAGGCTGGAACCCTATCTATGGCTTCTTTGGCCACCCTCAGGGGAAATACTAGATACTGATTCTGACAGGGTGGCTTCTGCTGCCAAAGAAACATAAAAGCGGTTTTGCGTCTGCCGTTGCTGGAAGGACAGTGGACTGAGCTGATGTTGTTCCTGCTGTCCTGTGCACTGTCTCTGATAACCGTGGCCCACACCATGAAAGGGCTGAAAAGCCTGCTGGACTGGCGGAGGAGTCTGGCGCTGGTGAAATGGAAAACCTCTACCATAGCGATGGTGAGAGTAAAATTGCTAGAGGAATTTTCTTGTGGGAGCTGAAAGGCCAAGGGAACGCGCTTTGTCGTCATGTACCATTCAGAATGGATGACAAACTTTACCACATCGCAACCATCTTGTATGGTCTGTGGATGGGACACCAAAGGTCGTCCTGAACAGTCAGTAAAACTAGTTCCATAGCAACCAAATGGAAAGACAGTAGTGACCGAGATGACAGCTGCCATTCACAGACCAGAGTCAGGGTTGTATAGGAGAAAATGAGTTTCCTAAAAGTTTCTATTATTTTTGATTCACAATTCGACGGAGCTGTATGAAAATAATTGGGACTCATTTTGCTGGTGGACACCTGCACCACCAGGCTCTCTGGTGTCAGGTGTTGATCAAGAAAGGCTGGCCCGCCAGCTGCAGGACAATATTGACGAGCAACTTCTCGATTAACAGTTGCACCTAATCATAGTTTTAACCAATTGCCCAAGAGGGTATCCATTAGGGCCTCAATGAATGGTAACAGGTGCTCTGTGGGAGCCTGACCACGTTAAAGTACTTCAGTCAATACATTAGTTTTCACTTCTATGGTGGAGAGCTGTAGATCTAGAACTTCTGTCGCATAACAGAGAAGGAGGTGCATTCCTCTGTGGCAGCATGTGGTGGAGACACAAGGCCTGCATCTGGAGAAGTATACAGCCCGCTAGCATCTTGATGTTCTTCATACCCATTTTCCTAATGGCAGAACATAGTTGTCCCCCATCATCATAGTTATCATTGTCTTGAGTCAGACCCGAAAAGATTGTGCATAGTTTGTGCCCCACCATGAAGTAAGGGCAATATATAAGTATCAGAAGGATTGCCTAGTGGCTGCGTGCCAGTTGGAGTAGGGCAAGATCTCAGACGAGGTTGTGGTGGATTATGCTGAGAGTGGGATAACACGATGGACTTTGCAATCTCCTCTGGTGTCGATATGAAAGGAACAGGCACAGGGGATGGTGTCGAATTTGAAGTCAGTACTGTAGCAGGACCTGATGTGGTTTGAAGAGGCACAGATGGTGCAGAGGGTGGACCCCGCAGATTCTTGGGGTCCGAAGGCACAGCAGAGGGAGCTGGAAATGTGCCGAATATGCGTGGCTTAGCATCTCTGAAAGCCTCTACTTGCTAGAACGACACCAATGAACTTGAAAATTCAGGGAGTGCTAGAACCAAACTTGGAATCGCGTACAATGAAGATCGGTAGCGAGACTAAGAGGCATGCTGATGCCCTTGTTCCTTCTTTGAAGTCAGAGTGGCAGGAAGGGGCAGATTCTCGCTTCTTATGCTTTTTCGTGAACTTACGTGAAGACTTTGACCGTGAGTTGTGGAGCAGGAATTGTATTTGGCCACAAAGTTTGGCCTCAAGGTCCCGTATGACTTTTGGATTCATCTAGGAGCAGTTGTCACAGGCCCTGTAGCTGTGCTCCAACCCCAGGTACTATAAACAGACTTTGTGAGGGTCTGTCACAGATATCTGCTTGCAACTGTCCTTGCAGGGTTTAAACCCTGTCATCTCAAAGGGGTTGCATTTCCCATTGCACACTAGATAATTCTGTGAAGAAAGTAACGGTCAAAAGACCAAAGAGAAGCCCTGGATCCTCGTCTGAAAGCACAGAAAGAAAGAAACTGATTTCAGTGTGCCTGGGTGGTGCTTACATTCAGGGCACAAGTCCTAAAAAAAGAAGTGGGGGGACTAACCTAGTTAATCAGTAAGCAAGTGACATCACGGCGCGTGACATCACGGCGCGTGACACGCATGACATCACAGGAAGTGGCATCACAAGAAGTGACATCAAATCTTAAGCCCTTACATACATATTTAGCAGGTGTATCATGAGTACATTGGAGCACATTTCGAGTATACTTCTCCTGCATTAGGCAGAAGATTCACACTTTTGTACGCTACACATATACACATAAAACAATGGTGCCTTTTGTCAGCGTAAAGCTTCCTCTAGCCATAGTGCTTTAAAAGAAAAAATAGTGATATTTAAATTATTACAACGCCTCCTCAGGGGTAGTAAGCCCTATATAAATGCTATTTATTTTGTGCAAATACTGGGAAAGACCAACACATCTGCAGTTCTTACAGTGCATGCATATCTCCTAAACAGAGCCTGAACAAAGTGAAAAGCTGCCTCTCTTCAGTATGTGTGAAGTGCTAACAAGGTGTGAGCCTTTGTTTCTCCTCTGCTGCATTTGCTTCTGGGTGTGAGGCTCCTGACTGCTGCCAGCCAGGGGTCTCGAACAAAAGGAGGCCTGATGACCCCTCAGACTCGGCCTTTGTTAAGAACCAGCAGGAGTTAGAAATAAGAGAGCCCCGTCCCCGCCTGCACGTTGTTGCCGATCGAAAGCAGATAACGTGCAGGCGCTGCTGAAAGTGTCCCGGTGTTTAGATATTACACTGGGACGAATTCAGCATCTTTATCAGTGAGGCCCATCAGTGAGGCCCAACTTCTTGGCACGCCGTCCACCCGCGTGGACCCCCCGACTCGTGCCCTGCTTACATTAGGCTTCACTCATTACGTCTGGAGCAGAACAATGTCCATGTGGAGCCGCAAAATGCCACTTTCCGGCATGCAGGAGTACTACTTTCAAAACGTCCCGATTCAGTCTGATTCCTGGGGAATATTCACATATTCAGCTTAGAAGTATCCATCTGAAAATACTTTGTCTGGGAAGCAGAAGGGTGCGAGAAAGAATGGAAAATCTGGACCAACTCTGTTCAGGAGGCTGCGTTTACCCTTTCATTAGCTTTTCCCTTCCAATATTTATGTTGTTGTTTTGTTATCCTAATTCATCTTAATTAAAAAGAAACCGCTGAAACCACATTGTTTTGATTCCTGGAGTTCGTGTCGATAGTCAGAGGGTTCATTTATAGACTTAAGCGAGATCACAAGTTAAGTCTCTTACACAGGGTTGGATAGTTTTCTATACTATCGACTTAAGATAGCTAATATAATAAATACCCCTACTTCCCCTCAGGAGCCTTCCCCTTTTAAATCACTGACACTTAATACCTCCAAAAGCTCCTACAGCTCTCATCAAGTGGATGCCCAGATATGCATGTTCAATGCAGGGTATAGATGGAACATGGAGTTAGTTAGTGATCCCGGTGTTGAAGAGGGAATGGGAATATTACTGTTGACAAACTGGGGTTTTGTCATCCGACAGCAAGCTACTTATGTTACACTTCTGATATCTACGTAGGATATACCATACTCTGCTGAATCTGTGGAAGTGTGGCTTTGGAGAGAGCTCTATGTATCTGAGATGCGAGTCCCTACAGTCACGGATTCTGCACCTGGCTTGGACATGTACTACAATACACCTATACTGGCAGGATGTGGGATGCACTATCGCTGAAATGATTGGCATGTCACTTATGCTAGAACCCTAAAGAATTGGTAAGGCTCATACCTAAAACATATAGAAAATTTGCAAAATACACACTGCTGGCCACGGAGCAGGTTGGTGAACACTGGGCCACTGCAGAGACTTAGCCCTCTAATGATGGATAGTAGATCTATCTACTGCAACAAGCAATTGGAAATATGTGCTGAGAGCAAGCTATAAATGTCCGCCCCAAGGATATTTGGGAGTCCCTACAAGAGTATCCAACTAGACATGACTGGGTACTAGATGACTGACCCCCCCTCCCCCATCCTCCCCGATAGAATAAAATGTTGGGAGACAGGTAGATGCTTATTTCCTGTGAGTACATCATAAAATCTGCTTTATAAGCTGGACCTTTAGGGCATTTTAGTTTCATGGCATTGACAACGTGGTTTGGAGGTATGAAGAGGGCAATACTTGCATGGCTAAATGTTAACCTATGATGCATGAAGTGATGAGTTTACTGGTATTGAAGTAATATGTGATGTGCAGTAGGCTAGGGATGGTGGAATACTGTATATTTTTGGAAAATTGTAAAATAAATAATAAAAAAGCTACAGATGTAAATTGCAAACCTATATAGCCGTACTTCAAAATCCTAACTAGACTGCTCCTGCAAACAGCTCGTATCTAGGCCTGGGCGGAAAACTACGCTACGCTCGCGTAGTTTGCGCAACTACGCGCTACGCGAATTGCAAGTAGCACAGTGCAAAAACGCGTAGCGGGCATTTTTTGCTTGCTCGCGGTCCTCAACGTCAACTTGGCGACCGCGAGCGAGCAAAATGACATCCCGGCGAGACTTTTTCCTTGTTCGCGATCAGCAACATCAAGTTGCCGATCGCGAGCGTGGAAAATAAACCTCCCGGCGAGATTCTCAACGCGGGGAGGTCAGGTTTCTCATTGCGAGTGGTCGCGTATGCTCGCGATGAGAAACTACCAGTCCGCGTTGAGAAAACTGCCGCTCGAGTACAAATCTACTCGAGCGGCAGAAAACGACCGCTTGCACTGTGCAAGATGCCGTTTGCAATGATTGCACAGTGCGGACAAGCATTCGGCACTGTGCAATCATTGCGAACAGCATTCCCTACCGCACTACGCAGCTCGCGTAGTGCTACGCGTAGCGCGAAGTGCACTTCGCGTAGCTACGCGTAGCGCTACTACGCGAACTACGCCCAGGGTTACTCGTATCTCCATATCTACACCATCTACTCATGCACTGAAATGTTGTCTTCCCCAATTCAGATATGTCTCAACTCACTCTCTCTTAGCAGAGCTCCATCTATTGTACAACTCAATATATCACTGGGTTTCATAAATGAGTTGCATCTCAATTCGAATGAATATGTCAACAATCTTCACCTGTTAAGGAAAATCGATTTATCCCCTTACTGACTTAAGACAACAGTATAAGCGCTTGTACGTTCCTACCATGACAGAAGCAGTGCTGTGTTAGCAGCCATTCTCTAGGCCACAACTGCACGCGCTTAAGACAACACCTATGCAGCAGCATGCCTCCTCTACAAAACAAAATCTAACCGAAACCTAAATTAACTCCAGTGGCTACCGTTAGAGCATGAAGCAACATCAAAACAGCATGTATAATCCATAAAACTCTCCAATCTAGACTCACTCCCTACCTAAAGAACAAGCTGCAAACCAAGGGAGATGAAAGAATGAAGAAAGGCATATTAATCCTCCCAGATGAAATTCCAAAAACAAAGAAAAGCAAAACGTTTGACAAGGACTTCCTTTACTTATCTTCCCTTCTCTCAGATTTCTGAAACTATCAGATTCAACTGAAATTGTCTCTCCTTCAGGAAGAAAGTTGAAGACTCACTTGTTCAAATTGCATTTACCAGACTGATATTATCTTCCCCACTGATTTACAACTACACTTATAACGTTCCTTCTATATGAGCCTTTCACACGGATATCCTCCAATTTTACTGTCAGAATGTTCTGACATTATAATTCTCTCTCTCGTCTCTCAGTATGTTACACCATTCTGTGTACCTATGTTATGGTACATGCAAAGCACTTCCCCTATCCTTGTGGCCAGTTCCTGCTCTATAAATACCTCAATAAATAAATCGTTATTTGTGCACTGCGAGTAGACGCGCAAACCACTATTATCGAAGAGTACTGGAGCTTATGGAGACACTCTTTGTGCAACATAATTCCATGGCTACTGAACACGATTTACATTGCAACATGTCATTTCTGTACTTTCAAAATGCATAGAATATATATACCATACTGTGCTGTGCAACTGTTTGTATTAAAAAGTGATTCTTGCTTACCATTTTAGCAGCTTCATCAAGGTCATCACAAGCAAGGATTTTGAGGCCACTGTCTGTTATCAGGGCTTTAGCATCATCAACTCGTGTACCTTGAGTGGTAGGTAAAAAAAAAACATGATACATGCAGCAAACCATCCATTATTGCAACTTTCACATTCATTAAATAAAGCACCTCGCAGTATGTTTTCTTCTTTTAGAAAAAACAAATGTGAGGCTGTCCGATGCTGCTTCTAGTAGCGTTTTCAATCCAACTGTATATTATCAGGAACAAAAATATCCCACAAATTAACTTATGAAAATTAGGTGATCAACACAAAACACACAAGAAAGCAAAAGAGACAATTTAAGAAGAGAGATTAGAGAGAAATATAGATTATGTCAGATTGATATTCAAGTAAAGCTCCAAGATGCTGGTTAGGAACTTTTCAGATATGAACTGGTGACCTACATGTCAAATGAGTATCAGTCTCAGTGCAATCCCTGAAAGAAGAGAGTTTTCAGCTCCAATTTCAAAGATTTCAAATTTCAAAGATTTCTGAGATTCACCTGAGAAAATTAAATTGCTTCACCACTTGGAATCCAAACTTAGTTCAGCCACCAGATCCCTCTATTGTTTTTTCTTCAGTTTAAACAAGTTAGATGCGCTGGGTAAGAAAAAAGTTACTTACCTGTAACAATAGTTTGGAACTTAATACTACTTCAATTTACATGCTGTGTATTATTCCACAATCTAGTGTTAGAAACCAGAAAAAGGAAATGTTACTTACTTGCAATCCTAGTTCTCCATCCTTGGTATACTCATTAAAGCCATGAACACAGATTAGTCCTGCCTACATGTGGGAACCCGAAACACTTCTTTATATATATTCTTCTGGCATTGGAGGTAGCCACCTCAGTGATGAACAGTCTAGTGACACTTCAATAAGTCTATTTCAGGCCAGTTTTAACTGCATTTTATCTGTGGAAAACTACAGCAATATAACAGGCTACTAAATCACATTGCAGCATTTAATGTTCAAATGTCCCTTAAAATAAAAGAAAAAGCTTAAAACCCTGCTGTAACTGCAGAGACAAGTGAAGGGAAAGATGCCTGTCGTTAGCTATACACATTAGACACTGAGCCAGCAGCGTCCATTACCCAGCCTGCACTGTACCATACTTTAACAAAGGTTAAAGGGATGTTATAGTTAGGAGAACATTTCAGTTAAAACACAATTTTAAGTTACTAAACTACCGAAATTCACCAACTTGTGCTCTAAAGTAACTATAATTCGCGTCCCTGCAATGCACACAGTTATCAATCATGTAATTTCAGATGTTGCTGTGATGTTATAAATGATGTCATAGACCAGGTCATGCTATATGTGAGGTAATTACACTCTTCAAGACACTTAATGCAGCCATAAGACCAACCAAAAGGAGCCCCTGCATTCCCAAGTTGAAAAGAAAAGCTCCAGCTCTAGGAATGTTTAAAATAGCAACACATTTTCCTGCAGTCATGTTCTATAGACCCCAGGAAACATAGAGCTGATTATTTTGTAAGTATTTTGGGGGCGGGGGCTGATGAACTCCAGCAGCCCCCACAACACAAACGCCCAGTAGTCATGCCCCTTGTAGGCCAACGCCATGCATCAAAAAATCCCACAAAGGAGATTATGGGTCACTTCTTCCCCGAGCAATGAATAATAAATTAGCAGCTCCAGCTGCTCATTAATTATTGTTTGTCCTTTATTTTCATTGTTTTATCATTATTTTTGTGGGTGTGCCAGTCCCACCCAAGACACCCACAGCTTTTTTTTTTCTGGGAGTAGCGGGGGAGCCCAACCCATTGTTTTTTGGGTGGTTGCCCACCCAGGGCAACCATCTGTAAAATATGTTGGGGACCGTGCAGGTCCCCCACGGCCCCTTCCGGCTCCCAAGCCAGCATCCATTGTGGATGCAAGTGGAAGCCTCACACTTTTTTGTTGGGTGCCCAACAAAGGCACCCACATCTCTTGAATAAGTTGGAGGTTGTCAAGGCCCTGGCAGCTCTCAAGCCAGCACCCATCCTGGGAGCTGGCAGAAACGTATGCTCTAGCCCTACCAGGGCAGATTTTAAATATGTTTCCACAGTGAAAGCAAACATTCTTGGAAAAGTTTGCTCCTGCTGGAGGCTCAGGAGGAGGGGGCCCACACACCTACCTCCCTAATTAAATTAACATAGTAGCATTAACATATATATTGTTATATTACACTGGCAGTCGGAGAGAAAGGAGAGTTGTTCATGACTTCAGTATGAAGCAGAAGTAAGATCACAAGTACATATTTCCTTCTTCATTGTAGTATTTGCACTGAAAGTCATGAGTGTAGAGTAGCAAGCATATTTTTTCCTTGCGGCGGACAATGCAAGTAACAGACATATGTGTACAAGCAAGATTCACAGAAAGAAAGAAAAATCTTTAGGGTCTGCTAATTAAATATATATTTTTTTAAGTTGCTTCACCCACTATAGTATCAGTTCTACAGTCTTCATCTAGACAGTAATGTCTAGGGAATGTATGAAAGGATTTCCAAGTTTCTCCCTTACATATTTCTGAAAGAGGAACATTCTTGACCCAAGCGGCAGTTGCCACATTACTTCTAGTGGAATACTCTTTTAGTCTACCAGGTAAGTGTATTTGCTAACTGGTACCAGAATGTAATATAGGATACAATCCAGTGGGTTATGGTTTGCTTGCATGAAGCTAATCCTGTTTGGAGAGGACCAAAATGTATTCTTCCTAATGGATTCAGTTTTGTCTAAACAAAATTTTATAACCTTTTCAAATTGCAAGAGTAAAGTGATCTCTCCGCTCATGAAGTAGGATTAGGAAACAATACTGTAAGAAAAAGATTGATTTAGATGAAAATCTGATGCAACCTTGGGTAGAAAAGAAAGCTGTGTTCTTAAACCTACTCTGTTGTGATGAAAATCTAAATAAGGCTCAATGGATGATACAGCCTGCAATTCATCGACTATTCTTGATGTAATAGCGACTAAGAAAGCAACTTTCAATGAAAGGTGCTACAATGTGGGTTTATGAATAGGCTCAAAGGGAGGAGCCATGATTTTAGAACGAAACAATTTCATCTCCAGGAGGGGAGCAGGCCATCTTATTGGAGGATATACTTTCCTTAATCCTTCCAAAAAGTCTCTGGTGACTGGAATCATGAAAAAAAAACCTTTGATTTGGTCCTTTACCATAAGCTGTTATAGTTGCCAAGAGCACTTTTTTGGAAGAAAATTGCAGTCTTGATTTTGCCAAATGCAGTAGGTAAGGAAGGATGCATATATCTGGCAGGATAGGGTATAATGGGTTTTGTTCATAGAGCACAGTACAAATCTTTTCCACATGAAAGCTTAAGAACTTCTGATAGATGTTCTTTTTGCTTCTTAGAGTACCTTCATACAGTTTGAGGGTAAATTTAATTGTCCATACTGAATGACCTTAGGAGCCATGCTGTTAAATTCAAGGATTATACGCTGGGATGGAAGATTTGGCATCCCACTCTAGACAGAAGGTTGTATTTGCATAGTAAGTTTCTTATGAGGTTTAGCGATGGGTGAAGAAGCTCTGGAAGACACCATTTTGAGGCTATCAGAATCAGGGTTGGGGAGGGAGATTGTTTGAACTTGGTGATCAGTGTTGGCATGAGTGTTATTGGTGAAAAAGCCTAAAGAAATCTGTTTGACCAGTTCATCAACAGGGCATTTCCCATTAATTGCTGAGCCTACACTGTGGACCCATGTTTTTGGCATTTTGCTCATTTGTAAAAACATCTATTTCGGGAAAATCTTAGTCTGAGATAATAGATTGCAAAATGTTGTTGTCAAGTTCCCACTTAGTTTTCGTGGAACCATGTGCTGAGAAGGGCTGCTTGTTGATTTTGAAGACCTGGTACGTGACTTCTTGGAGAGCTAGATTTCTCGCCAACAGCCAATACCATATTGCTTGAGTTTCCAGTGACATAGTTCTTGACTGTGTTCCTCCATATTTGTTCGAACAATACATTGCTGTGGAATTGTCTCTTTGAAAAAGTACTCTGCTTGAAAGTATTACTGGTTGGAATGCTCTGAAAGCAAGGTGGACTGCTTCTAGTTTGAGAACATTTATGCAGTAAAGTTTTTGTTATGAGACTATTGACCTTGGATTACAAGTTCTCCCAGGGGAGCTCCCCAGCCAAAGAGGGATGCATTGGTTACTATGGTCTGAGCCGGATGATCTTGATGAAAAAGGAATGCCTTTGAGTGAGTTTGATTTGGTTAGCCACCACTGTAGGGACTGTTAAGCTTGCTCAGTCATTGAGATTCTGTGTTCCCAATCTTCTTGATCTTGTGTCCACTGGTCTTCTAAACATCGTTGGATAGGTCTCATGTAGAGAAGAGCATTGGGTACTAGAAGAATGAGAGAGGCCTTGGTGCCCAGGAGAGAGGGTACTGTTCTCACTGTTGGATTTGTGGTATGCCGCAACTGGGCACATTTCCAAAAAATGGAAGAGATTCTTTCCTCCAAAGGAAACACTTTTCCTGTTATGGTGTTAGGAGATGATCCTTGAAAAGTTAGGAGTTGAATGGGAGATGTTGTTGACTTTTCCTAGTTTGCTTGCAGTCCTCAGTGGCCTAATAATAATTTGACAGAATAACTGAAATCCTTTTTGGCTTCTAGTGCTGTGCGAGCCTTTATTAACCAGTCATCTAAGTATGGGTAGATGAAGATCTTTTTTCCTGCAGAGAAAAGCAGCTACTACGGCTATGCAGTTTGAAAAAGTTCTTGGAACAGATTTGAGGCCTAAAGTAAACACTTTGTAATGGTAGTGCTTTTTTTTTTTTTACCAGAAATCTGAGAATTTTTTTGTTTCTCATCACAATTGGAATATGAAAATAAGCATCCCTCAGCTCTAGAGAGCACATCCTATCTCCTTTAATGAGATGGGGATAGATTTGATGAACAGCCTCAATTTCTGGCATGTGATATATTTGCTGGTCAGCCTGAGATCCAATAATGGTCAGAATTCTTGTTTGGGGCCTTTCTCGGGTGCCGAAAAATATCTTAAATAGGCATCTTTCCCTCGTTTACGGTTTCTATCCCTTGTTTTTGGAGAAGTAATGAAACCTTCAATTTGAGCTGTGTTTCCTGATATTGAGGTGCCCTTTTTGGAGGAATTAAGGGTGGTGGAGATTTGAACTGAATGATGTAGCCTCTCTGTATGATCTGTAAAACCCATTTGTCTGTTGTGACTTCGCCACTCTTTCAGATGTTTTGATACTCTCCCACACAGGGCCTACCTTAACCCTTTCCGTGCTCATGACGAGCTCAGCTCGTCATGCTGCGCGGTAGCGCTGTGCGCATGACGAGCTGAGCTCGTCACGACCCCACCCGCGATCGGAATGTCCAGCATACGAGCGGAATTCCGATCGCGGTCAAGGGGTTAAGGGTGACTTTTATGTATAAAAAGGGACAGTTTGGGCATGGCAAAAGGTTTATTTTGCCAGGTCAACATGGCAGTGTAACTGCACTCGCAGGCTCTGAAATGGCGGGCCTGAGACATCGTTCGAGGGCTACTTAAGTGGGTGGCACAAGCAGTTTGTACTAGTTTGTAAGAAAGAATAAGGGTCACCCACCTCACATGGAACCAGGGTATCAAGTATGCAACAAGGAACAGCGGTTCCTGTGGACTATGTGAAAAATATTTGATAATTATAAAGCTCAATGGCATATATTATAAAGCTTAATGGCCTATATTCATATGCCATTGAGCTTTATAATTATCAAATATTTTTCACATAGTCCAGAGGAACCGCTGTTCCTTGTTGTGCAGGCCTACTAGTAGCATTTAATTTACAGGCCCTGGGCACATGTAGAGCACAGTACTAGGGACTTATAAATAAATTAAATATGCCAATTTGATATGAACCAATGTTACCATGTTTTAGCAGAGAGAATACATGCACTTTAGCACTGGTCAGCAGTAGTAAAGTGCTCAGATTCCTAATACCAGCAAAAATGAGATCAGAAAAAGTGCAGAAGGACAGTATAAAGTTTGGGGGTGACCCTGCAGAAAGGGCCATTTTCCAACAAGGACCAAAGAGGACGGATCCGGAGAATGGAAGATTTAAAATTGTCAGTTAGGCATTTGGTTGAAGGTGGTAAGACTAAGCCAGTCAGTATGACGGTATGACAGTAATTAGCAACTGCCAAATTTGCAGCATCAACAGCAGTTCTTATGACTTGATTTGATACAAGTTGTCCTTCATTTAGGATCTCTAGGAAATATGATTTCTTCTCTTTAGGTAGGTTGTCTGCAAAATGTTGCAAAGATTCCCACAGTGCCCTGTCATATCTCCCTGATTGAGCAGAGTCACTCGCTGTTTTGAGGACTGTAGCTGAACCACAAATAGTTCTCCCCACAACATCTATCTTTTTGCTTAATATTTATATTTTTGCTTTCTCTCGCCAGAATGACAGATGTTTCAGGAGCTGAAAAGGTTTTCTTCTTCACAGTAGAAACAATCACTAAATCATGTTTAGGTTCTTGTCGGAGATAAAGCTTTATATTTCTTTAGAACTCTTGGTATTTCGGACTACAAAGTGGCTGGAGTGAGGAATTTTTCTTCTTCCACTTCTGTAAATCCTGGGACTATTGGAAGTATGGGTCTTGGAGAAGCCCTTGACTGAAAAGCCTCGATGATGATCAAGACTGTTGTTAATGGGACCTGTATTCGAATGTCTGATTTTGCTGCCCCTCTGATGGGTACGTCTTCAAACGTTAAAATATTATCTAGTGAAGCACGTGCGGAAGCAGGAGATGTTGGAATATATGACATTCCTATGTCATAAAAAGATGGACTTGAAGTTGGAGATCTTCTCCTTTTACCTCTATTAGGAGTATATGGAAGAGGTGTTGGTTCTGCTGATCTCAGGTTCAAAGGTAGCAATGGAATTGTGGAGACAAAGGAACCGAAGATGTAAGCCCTCCTTGAGGATATAGTTCATTAAGAGGTGGTAATTCTAAAGGATGAAAAGGAACATGTAAAGGGTCTTCTGCTAGGGTGATTAGCCTGGCCTCTTCGAGGTAACAGGCTCTTCTATAGGCTGAAGACCATCTCCTGATGGTATAGATTGCATTGATGCTGTCAAATTTCACAATTTCGAATGTCTTGACGTCTTGACATCATATGCATCGATGTGGACGGTAAAGTAGACATTCTTGGAGCTGAAGAATGGTGTAATTTCGATGGCGATGCCATGGAGTGCCTCGACGATGAATAGTGGTGTCTCAGAGTGGCTGACATCGAGTGTGTCGATGTCAGTATTGACAGTGCCACAGTTGATGTCGATGGGGGTCAACCTTGATAGTAAAGGTACTGACAGAGAAGAGAAGGTACCTTATGTAATGGCATCGCCGTTGATCCTTTTGACGGCAAGCATTTTGGTGCCCATGATCTTTACCTCGACCGATGCTCCCTTGGATGGCAAAAGTGTTTTGAAAGGTGATGACGCCTTTTATGCCTTTCTTCTATGCATCACATTCTGGTTAGGTCCTTTTTATGGGAAGATGCTAGTGCAGTGGAGGGAACTCCCTATTTCCTCTGATTGTTCCTTACTCTGCAGCTTTGAGTTCTTCCAGCTTCCCTCTCAGGCGAGTTACATCTCTATCTTTGGGGATTCTTATTGTCATTTTCTGACAAAAAAGACATTCTTTCACAATGTGGGTTAGGCAGGCAGGCCACACATAGGTCATTTGAGTCAGAAACAGCTTTTTGTCTCCCACAGGAGTGGCACTTCACAAAATGTTAAGCCATTTTTGTGTAAATAATTATCCTGATGATCAGAGAAGATGGCAAAGTCTTCTTAAGACGTTGAGAGAAAAAATATCTGTCTGAAGAAAAAACCTCATGAAAGAGATGGGTTTCTTACCCTGACGTGTTCTGCGATCCATTCAGCACAAGCCAGAAAAAAGAAATGAGACTGTGAGGGTAACTGTCAGTACACTGCATGGAGGGTAATGGAAGCTGCTGGCTCTTTTAAAGTAATAGTGTATAATGTGGGCAGTGAATGCAATTGGATCTGATTGGCAACCTTCCCTTCATATGTCTCTGCAGTTACAGCAGGGTTTTATGCTTTTTTAAATTATATGGCACATTTCTACACTATATGCTGCAATGTGGTTTATTATCAAATTTATACTGCTGTAGGTTTCTGCAGATAAAATCCAGTTAAAGCTGGCCTGACAAAGACTTATGGAGGTGTCACCACACTGTTCATGTTTGAGGTGCCTACCTCCAAAGTCAGAAGAATATATATAAAGAAGTGTTTTGGGGTCCCCACACGTAGGCAGGACTATTCTATGTTCATGACTATCAGTGAGAATCCTCTGATGAAGAAATATTTTCTTCATTTTTGGCATCAACTCTACATCAAATCTGTATGATGCATAGCAACGTCTACTGTAAGGCCAAAATAAATTACTACAATCTTATTTCCATTTTCAATTGACAGTACAGGACAAGATCTTAATTTTAGTTTACTATATACCTTCATTTATTAAACTTGCACTAGTCTTCACTGGGAGAGATGGGACTGACTGTAGGTCCATGCATATATATGCATGCTATAAGATCTGTATATTATATGAGTTATGATGTTAATAGAGCATGACATGCATTTATATGGTCTGTGCATTTGAATATTTTTACTTGTCATAAGTTTACATTGGCCATAAACTGAGGTCTTGATCATGTCGAATCTGCTGTAAAATATTTTTTTATTTTGCCTGTGCATGCAACATTGTCACAGGCCTTCAACTGGAAGGGAAATCTTTGCATTTCTGTACTACTCAACTGGAAGGTCCTTCCTGCAGAATGACACCGAGAATGCTCAAGTTTCCCCAATAATGATGGTAACAATGTAACATGTACTAAAGCTTCCACAGGCGTCAAATGATAGCAGAATTTTCATCTAAATGGTTTAACTCCCAAAACACAGGATTCCTCCAGCTGCATAAAGATGCTAAGGAGAGAAAGGAATAAAGGCCCTTCCTAATTAGGAGGGATAGGAGAAAACAGATGCTGAGCGGAATGCTTTCTGTGGGAACTCAATACTAAATACCACGTGGTCTACAGCAGACAAGTGGGGTGTAGCTTGCAAACAAAGAAGAATTATAACCTAATGTGGCAATGCAAACAGAGTTTCTACCACTAACTGATTAGGGATGCATGATGAATAATGTTTAGGTTTTTATATCTTATTCACATTAATAATACTCATTACTGCTGAGTTACCCATTATTATGGTGATAATCCTAAAACATTTGATATATATTAGATTATTATATAATAAACAAGAATTCTATGGCAGGACCGGAGGCAAGGATTATGCTCATCTTTCTTCACTTTAATGAATAGCAGCACTTCAAAGTTAAACAAAAAACCACTGTTCCCATGAACCATAGGGAATCGTAACACAGAACAATAGAGAGTCTATGGATAGATAGTCCTCTTTCAATTCACCAATCACAGGGCTCCTGGGAGTATGTAGTCCTCTGTCCCTCTCCCTTCCTCTTTCTTCGCTGCTTGCAGCCAGATAAGTGCCTTGTTTCTTCTCTCCTCATAACTTGTGGACATTTGTGTTCATGTGCGATTTTCAGACTTTTCTAGGATACTAATGACTTTTCTCTGATGTGCTGTAGCGTGCGTGCGCGCTCCGCCTTATTTTACAAGGGTCTATGATATTTCCTGTCAGCGCTTGGCTCTGTGTTTACTAGTGCGCCGCTTCTGCGTTGTCCGCTACAGAGTTTTCGCCCGTTTTAATTGTTTCGTGTGTTGCGCGAGGTACCCGCTACTCGGTTTCCCTCGCCCGGCCGTGGGAGCGCTCAAACTCCCTAACGGCCGTCATTCTGTGGGGCTTGGCTCGCGGAGCTCCCTCCCGCTGCCAGAGGGCACCTGTGTGCGCGCCTCGATCGGCGTACGTCTCCCGGCATTCCGCGCATTTCGCGCGTTCCTCAGCCGGAGACGCTTCGCCGAAGTGAGGCTTTGCCTGCCTGTGACGCCTGGGTGGTCTGTTCCTGCCGTGAGGCAGCGTTTCATTGTTTTTCACGCCCCCGCGAACATAACGCGAGTCTGTACCTGCCAGTAGGCAGAGTTTAACTCAGCGGTTTTCATCGCCTGGGGGTCGGTACTTCATAGGCCTTGAAGCCACGCTCCAGAGTGGAGTCTGTATTGGGACATTGTTAGCTGGCAGGTTTGCCCCTTTTTATTGTCACTGCACCAGGGCTGGTTGTCCCACGGGTTTTATACCCTATTTTCAAGCGAGCACTGCCCGCACCTTAGTTAGGCTGACACCCAGCCCCCCTTGATATTGAGGTTACCCTCTACAGTACCCACTCACCTGTGTGTCGCTCCTCTTCCTGGTAGCATGGAAGTGTACAACGACGAGCCCTACCAACAGGATGATCAGTGGGAGGAGGACCCCCTCACTGCCCTTCAGTGGGATGAGGACTTTCACGACGTTGTGGACGAATCTATACATAAGGCGGTGGAGCAGGCCATGGCGCCCTTGGAGGATCGCCTGTCTCGTTGAATAGAGCAGGCTTGTGAGAAATTGGCCAAAGCGGCGCAGGCCCTCCCCCCCCCCTCGCCCAGCGCCGGCGGATCCCCCGCCGATTCTCAGCCCCCACCCGCTAAACGTCCTAGAGACTCTGGGGTGGACATGGATGCTTTTGCCCGCCTTAAGCAGGCGTTTTTAGCGAGCAACCCCACACCTGTGACACCCGCACCACCGGGGGATGCCGCTGACGAGGCGGGCCTGTCCCATCCCTGGCGTCCGTCCCGTCCAGACCCAGCTCTCGATGCGCAGAACCTTTGCGCAGATATGCTAGACCCAGACGATGTCCTACACCCCCGTTCCTCTGACTGGGCACCCTCAGAGAAAGTTGCCCAATACGTCGCCAGCAGAATCCGCTGGCCGTTAGAGGCCACAGCCAGAAACTGTCTTAGGCCGGAATGCCCCCGACCTTCACTGGCGGGGAAAGTCGCTGCCACCCCAGAAATAGATTCCCGCATGGCGACGTTTCTACAGAAGTTTAAGGACCCCAAGAGGGGTATTGACAGATCCTGGCGTGCTGGTCAGGACAAGCTCCTCGACGCCCTTGGCCCCATTACAAAAATTCTCGATATGGCTGAGGAGGCTAAACTGTCGGGCTCCCTGATATCCCCCGACACCCTCTCGGCTTGGGCCCAGCGCGTGGTGGTGTTCCTAGGGTACGCCAACTGCGCGCTCTCCACGGAGAGACGCCGGAGCTTACTCATCAAAGTGGACCCTAAGCTTGGGGACTTGGCCGATTCGGAAGCGGGCTCCGTGGCGGTCTCTTTGGAGAGCCCTTTATCAAAGAACTGGGCAAGTTCGTGAATACTTTTACCTCTTTAGATAAGGCCCAGTCTTCCATCAGGAAAGTTTTCCGCCCTCGGGTTTTCTGTGGGGCCGGACGAGGCAGGGGCCGGACGAGGCAGGGGCCGCTCGTCCGGCTGGCCTAATCAGGGCAGAGGGCAAATCTCCGGCAATGGCAACTACCAAGACCAAGCCAGATTCGGAAAATTCTATCCGACCAGAGGACGTCGAGGGAAAAACAGAGGCGGCTGGGGCAGCGGAGCCTCCAACTCTTCCGGTGAGTGTTCTCCCTTCTTCCCTTCTAAATGTGGGGGGCCGTCTGGCGCGTTTTTTCCAGGCCTGGACTTTTGTCACAGGAGACGCATGGGTGTAGCAAACAGTCCAGGGGTTTCATATAGAGTTCCACGGGGAGCCTTCGCAACCGGTCCCTCCGCGCCCTCTCGGCGCTGGTCGATCAGGAGGTCTCCACCTTATTAGGCAAGGAGGCAATCGTGGAGGCGTTTCCGCACCCCAGAGGCTTCCTCAGCAACATCTTCTTGGTCGACAAGACCGATGGGACGCAGCGTCCGGTCATCAACTTGCGAGAGTTCAATGGGTGACTGGTGTACCGCCATTTCAAGATGGAGGGCATCCATCTTCTGCGCGACCTCCTCAGGCCCAACGATTGGATGGCGCGTCTGGACCTCAAGGACGCCTATCTCACGATACCGATTTTCCCTCCTCACAGGCGATTTTTGCAATTCCCCTGGCGGGACAAGGTGTACGAGTTCACCACCCTTCCGTTCGGACTTTCCTCCGCCCCTTGGTGTTTCACCAAGGTTCTCCGGCCAGTGATCGAACGCCTGAGGGCATCCGGTATGCGTCTGATCGTATACCTGGACGACATCCTGATCATGGCTCAGTGCCCTCGGGTCTTATCGCGTCAGCGGTCAACCTCCTTCAGAGCTTGGGCTTCATTACAACGAAGCAAAATCCACCCTTGTTCCAGCTCAGCAGGTGGTGTTCCTGGGGTTCGTCATCGACTCGGTGGCCTCCACCCTCAGCCTTCCATCGCGGAAAATGACAAAGATCCGTCACGAGATCAGGAGGGCCCTTACGCAGTCGCGCCTGTCCCTGCGTCAGCTGGCCCGTATAGTAGGTCTTATATCTGCCTCCATCCAGGCGATCTTTCCGGGCCCTTTGCATTACAGGGCCCTACAGCGCCTCTAGGCCTGCCACCTTCGCAGGGGCCTCTCGTACTCTCAAAAAGTCACCATCTCGGCCGAAGCCAGGGAGGAACTTCAGTGGTGGCTTGCCAACATGGAAGCCTGGAATGGGCGAGCGATCTTCAGTTCCGCGCCCGATATCGTTATCGAGTCCGACGCCAGCAGGTCTGGTTGGGGCGCGCGGTGTGGAGAATTCGCTACAGGAGGTGTGTGGTCTCCACAGGAGCAGCAGCTCCATATCAACTGTTTGGAGCTCTTAGCGGGCTTATTCGCGATCAGGTGCTGGACCAAGGACTCTGTCCGATCCTGCGTCCTTCTCAAGATGGACAACATATCAGCGGTCCGTCACATCAACCATCTGGGTGGTACCCGCTCGCGAGCCCTTTCCGACCTGGCTGCGAATTTCTGGCAGTACTGCCTAGACCATCACGTCTCGGTCACGGCGGAGTATCTCCCGGGTCAGGACAACCGGGTGGCGGATTTTCACTACAGGCATTTACAAGACGTAAGCCTGTGGAAGCTCCACCCGGGTGTCTTCGCGGACCTCCAGTCCATCTGGGGTCCGTTTTCAGTGGACTTGTTCGCCTCCCGCTTGGATTTCCAGCTGCCCCGATTCTTCAGCTGGAGGCCGGACCCCCTGGCGACAAGCACGGATGCTTTCCTACAGGACTGGAGGGAGGAGGCGGGTTACGCCTTTCCCCCGTTCGCCATGCTGACGAGGGTCTCGGCCCAGGTTCGTCGCCAGGGAGCGGACATTGTGCTGATATCGCCAATTTGGAGGTCTCAAGCTTGGTTTCCAGTTCTTCTGGAACTTTCTTGGGATTTTCCAATCCCACTCCCCCGCTTCCCAACTCTTCTCCTCGATCCCGACGGAGCTCCGCATCCGCTCATTGCACAGGGATCCCTTGCCCTGATGGCGTGGCGGATTACCGGGGACGATGGGCGGTCCCAGGCCTTTCGGGAGCGGCTGATAAGTTCATGTCCAAGGCCTGGGCCGATAGTACGGTCAAGCGGTACCGTTCCACTTGGAGACGATGGGTTCGTTGGTGTGTGCGACGGGGTCTCAATCCCGTGGCAGCAGATGTGACTTCCATCCTCAACTTTTTGGCTTCCTTAGCGGAAGACGGTTTAGCTTATAGAACCATTAATACCTTTCGGTCAGCCATCTCAGCCGGTCATTCCATGGTGGATGGCTCCCCGGTGGGCGAGCATCCTTTGGTTTGTCGTCTCCTTCGGGGCATTCGGCTTTCTTTGCCGCCGGAGCCTCGTTATTCTCAGCTGTGGGATGTCAATCAGGTCCTGAACCTATTTTTGTCATGGCAGCCGAACCGGTTTCTGTCCAGGAAGGAACTTTCGGCCAAACTGGCCATGCTCCTTTGCCTCATATCTTGTAGGCGGCTTTCAGACGTCCGGGCCCTGGATGTCTCAGGCAGGATTTTCTCCCCTTCTGGGGTTACCTTCACTGTCCGGAGGCGGACGAAGTGCGGTACTACTTCCATATCGTACCCTGCCTTTCCGGATTCTCCTAAGCTTTGCGTTGTGTCTTGCCTCAAGGCTTACGAAGAGATGTCGGAGGAATTCCGCCCCCCGGGGGAGGGACAGTTGCTTACCGCACTCAAGAAACCCCACAAAGCAGTCTCCTCCCCCACAATAGCCCGTTGGGTGCGGTGGGTGATGCAGGAGGCAGGAATCAATCTCCGGGCTTTTGGTGCCTATTCTACCAGAGGGGCCATGGTCTCTAAAGCGTTTACCCTGGGAGCTCGCCTGGAAGACATTCTCAATGCGGCAGATTGGTCTTCGGATTCCACCTTTAAACGGTTTTATTTCAAACCGGTGCTGGATATGGCACATTTGGTGGTGAGCAAGCTTTAAACAAGCATAATCCTCGCCTCCAGTCCTGCCATAGAATGAAAAATTTCCTAGCTAACGTAACGAAAAGTTTCAATTCTATTAAGGACTCGGAGGCGAGGATTATCCCACCCAGGGTACCAGTTTCCGTGGTTACCTTTCCCGCCCTCGTACTGGGGTAAGTAACTGGTTTTCAGACTGTTGAGTTTTCTTGTGTGCCAATTGGTTATGTTACAGTGCCTTCCTTCCCCTGTAGGGTTAAACCTTAGCCACCGCTCTCGCTTATGCTGTGCTTTACTTCTGCAGGCGACTCTGGCAAACAGGATTTGTGAGGATCTGGAATTGGCTGGCCTAGAGCGACGAAAGAGGAGGAAGGGAGAGGGACAGAGGACTACATACTCCCAGGAGCCCTGTGTTTGGTGAATTGAAGGACTATCTATCCATAGACTCTCTATTGTTCTGTGTTACGATTCCCTATGGTTCATGGGAACAGTGGTTTTTTGTTTAACTTTGAAGTGCTGCTATGAATTAAAGTGAAGAAAGATGAGCATAATCCTCGCCTCCGAGTCCTTAATACAATTGAAACTTTCCGTTACGTTAGCTAGGAAATTTTTCATTATTATACATTTAGCTGTATGTGTGTATTGATTCATAATGGTTCGGAATACAGCTCCTTTATACCATACAAAAGCTTCTCTAGCAGGTCTGTCAAATTCCAGGTATCCTGATATTCCTATTAGTGTACACTAAAGGACAGGAAGGCAGATACCCATCTGCTTTCCTTTGCTCCGTAAACCAGGCTACACACATCCCTCTGGAGACCAGGAAAATGTACTAGATGTGAACCTTGAGAAAAAGAGGGTCCACAACATAGGAGGCAGGAGTGTGTCTTGTCAACCTGCAACAGTCATAACTTGCAAATCTTTTTTTTATAGTTAAGTACCATTTACCTTCTAGAGCATGAACCACTTTGTAGAGTCACATGGTTTTCCACCCAGTGAGATTGAAGTGTGTGTAATAGCTAAGAAATGCCTTAACACTTTTTGCCCTACTTTTGCTTCTCGCCTTGATTGAATATTTACACACTATATCATGTATACGTATATAATGATGTCCATGTAGCACCAGCTCTACACATTTCTGCTAATTAGACATTGTTGTTTTTAAAGAGTAACATAACTGAATTGTTTGAACAATCCATTTAATAATTGCTCCCTTGGCAACAGGCCTTCCCAAAATAACTGAAGCATGTAAGACAAAAGCAAAAAAATCCTGCTAATTTTGCCAAATAGGTTTTCTTGTTACCATATTGTACATTATGACCCTTCTGACATATAAAGGAGGTAACATACTTTCCGAAGCAGACCCTAATTAAATAAGTAATTACTATCAAGACTCATGTTCTGGAAATGTATAGAAGAGGTCACCTTTCAACAATCAATTTGGGTGTGTACAGAACTCCAAATTTTGTGGAACAAAGTGGAGAGTCATGTGTCCAATATAGTTAGAATGCATGCCCCCAGCATACCAAATAAATATCCAGAGAATACCTAATATTTACTTGCCTAGACACAGTTTCACTCTTTACGTTCAGAGTGTGATGACAAAAATGTACATTGCTAGAAAAGAAGGCACTCATCCTGATCAAAGAAACCTATATGGAGCAAGGGCATGGATTGGTGCATGGCATTTTAAAAATGCATAGAAGGTTCGGAGATGGCCTCATAAATTTGCAGCGATCTTTGGCCAGGAAAAGAAAGGACATTATGATTTAGAGGGGGTATGATTCTCTGTGATCTCCCACCTGCACCAGGTACCTTGCCTGATTCACTGTGGCATGTTGTCTCATAATTGATTGCAATGCCTCACTCCATGCAACTTTTATTTCTTGTGCAATAAGACGTTTGACTCTGATATTGTCTATCCACTGACAACCATCTGCCGGGTGCTGTTATTGATCTGTTATATGTATACTTGGCTGAAAAATGTTAATTATCAAATAAAGAATGATAATGTTTTAAAGAGGCTATTTGCATTGGTTTAAAAGGAGGTAACATTAACCAGTTTTTTTTTTAAATCTATGCTGTAGACGGTACGTATGCAGTGCATACATTCACTTGATGCCCTTGTGAAATGCTTCAGATAAGTCCAAATAGACCCAAAGAGCAGGTAGGGAAACTGGCTTGCCCATTAGTAACGAGTCTTCGACACGAAGATTCGAATCAGAGGCAAAACATTCTTCCTATGTGCTGCTGGCATGCAATACAAGCTCCTTTTGCAGCAAACAGGACGACGTCTCCAATGCTCCAAGTAGGTTCTGAAGTGCCAGTGAACAAAGAAGTGGAACTTTCATACCATCGATCAGCGACCCTAAACCGATTTGCAACAAGTTCCTACAAAGACTCGTATCAATGTTCAAAAGAGCTGTAGTCATTGTACCTAGAGGCACCCAAAGTGCTTTTTGCTCTAAAATGGCACAGAATACCTCGCAATGTTAGGGCGTTTGTTCCATCTAAACCTACTCAAAGCACTCCCCATTTCAAAGGGAATCTGCCCCTTCCTACTAACACTTTTTGGGAAATAATGTTGTTAGAGACCCCCATCTCGTACAGAACTAGGTTTGAGAAGTTGTTTTCAATTCCATACGTCAAAGAAAAACTCCAGGTTTCTGTTCCTTGATATTGTGACAGTTCTCTTTGAAGATGGACACCATCGACACTATCCAGCGGGCGGCCTTCAGCTGAAACTGGCTCCCCTTTGTTTAAGCAGGTACACAACACTGGATATTTCAAAGGTCACAAAAATGTGTCTCTGCCGAATTCTGTAGAAAATCATATCTACAATTATCTCTTCTCATGAGACCCTACATAACATGCTTATTTATATTTAAAGTATTTGAGAATGGGGCTTAACCTTAAAATGTATCTTGAGGTGACAAATTCTAGATGTATCGATCTAAGCTGACAGACGTTAAAGAACTAAATGAACTACAGACAACCTAGAGTGTTTTGAAGTAAAATAATGTACCTTGCAGCCGCACAACAATGGGTATCCTCAGCTCTAAGTCTTTCACAGCAATTATGATACCCTGTGCAATGACATCGCATCGCATGATGCCGCCAAAAATATTCACCAGAATGGCCTGGACCTGTGAATAAAATCATAATTTTACATTTACGTTATAAATTCACACTGTGCACTTTTTATTTAAAAACAAGTTCTTCTAGACCCAGACAAAAAAGATAACATAAGATCTTAGGAAAAAGGAAGCATGTTGACCACTCATTATTTCTACTCTATAGTCCGTTTCTACCTTCACCCAAGTTCAAGTCCACTCAGTGGGCAATTGAATTCAAGGTTGAAAGACAGAGCTTTTTTTTTTTTTTAAAGAGCCTTATTGTCTAGAAAGATTACTGGACATGAGCTTTAATGAACAGAGAAGGCAGGGTGACCTGCAGGTGATGGTGAGGAAGGTTGTGGTGGTTGTGTTTTCGATAGATGAATAAACTGAAACGGTTACTCCCTCTATCCACTTAAAAACATACAAAAAATAACTGTCTTAACTGCCGCAAATGCCATGCTGAATTATTGCAACTGTGTATTTAAAAGGCTTACCTCATTTCCGAAAGAAGCGTCTCCAGGGCATCCAAAATAATGCAGCTTAATGAAATATTTGTATAACGTGCTAAATACCCTACTAAGGAGTCCTAGTGCTTAATGAGATGGAATACGCTGCCAATTGGCTGTACTTGAGCAAATATGCAGTTTTTACATTTTTCCCAGAAAATAAGAGAAATAAATTCTGACCTAATACTAAAACGGAGATTGTAAAACAGAACACTTCTGTAGAGGGAGCCAGTGCAGAGTCCGAGACAGTCTGGGAGCACTATTATAAATTAACTGAAGCAAGTTACTAGAGCTGTGGGAAGGCCAAGACACTAAGGAGCCGATTACGGAAAACCTCCGCTTGACACAGACTCGTAATCGGGACCGACCGACTTGCGGTCGGTGGTTCCGACCGCGGGATTACGATGCGACTGAACACTGTTCGGTCGGAGTTCCATTGTTCCCTATGGGAGCTCGTGTTCTGCCCGACAACCGGCCGTAACACAGGCTCCTATGGGGAAATGGGGTGTTTGCAGAAAACCCTGCACCCCAAAGTCATTTTACGACAGCCTTTCCGAGTCGGACAGGCCGACGCAGAAAGGCTGTTGGAAATCAACATCGTAATCCCGAGGACGGAAAAGCTGTCTATAGGGGTGTACGATGCGGTTCCGCCCGACAAGAATACTCCGCGAGTCGCTTGGAACCGATTCGGAATAACTGCGTGGTTTACATTCTGACCACGAACATCATAATAAGGTGGTTGGAATGTAAACCGACCAAGTCGGTTCAGAGGGCTTCGACGCGGTCGAGGAGAATCCGACTGTTGGGAGGAGGCTTTCAGCCCGACATTGTAATCGGCCCCAAAGAGTTGTATTAGACCAGGTGGGAGAGAATAGCTTTGTGCACTAGACTTACGATACTTATTTAGGAGCAGTGGAAGAACTCTGCTTAAAAAGACGTAAATAATAGAGACAAACAGAATGTGCAACAAAAAAAAGACTGCAGTCTAATATAAATCCTAGGTTTTTTGCAGATGTAGCCGACGCATAAGGTTGAGCCAGTCTGGACGGCCACCAAACGGAGGATCATATGGGAGGTAATCCTCCAAAAAAGTACCAAAGCATATGTCTTAGGGAGACCAAGCAGAAGTCTCACTACTTCATTCAATTAAAATAAAAAAGCCTGCTTCTGAAAAGCTTAAACACCCGCTAAGGCATTTGCGTCCAGTATATAATAGTTTGATGTAATAAAAGACAAATACTCTATAGGCCCACTAAGATACTGCAGAATTATTCATCAGATTTGTGGTACAAATTTGTAGGCATCAAACTGTATTTTGCAGCATTTTATTTTACTTACATTTTTTAGTTTAACAGTGCAACAAGCAACCCCTTCCATGGCTCTCCTTTTATGTCACTACAGAGCTATTTCATATGTGGCTGCCCTGCGGTCCACTCTCCCAAACACTGCCCCGTACACTGGTTGTCCTGATCCTCAATTGAAAAAAAACACCTGTACTTGATTGTCCTCCGCTTCAGACTCCAAGCAGAGTCTGTTTGCCATGCTGTTCCTTATCCCCACCACCAATGATGTCCCAAAGATGTGGCGGCTAGAGTTTTATGCTGTAATTAAGAGTGAGTATTTGATTCACCACTGTCCCTACCTCGTCAGGGCAATAAAAACTTCTCTAAGAAGTGGTTAATCGACATTCATCCATTTTTGAATGCTTAAGAGAAATATGGCATTAAAGAGAGAGCTGTCAGGGGGGCGTCGCTTGAGAGGCCATGATGGCGGACGCACCCTGAGGCTCTGCTTCACCTCCCTTTATCTGGCAGTTATCAGGGCCATCCACATGCGTGGTGGCCCCCACAGTGTTGTAGCATTGATCCCCATACACAAATTTTGGTCGAGGGCCTACAGAGGATTGCAAGGGGTGGCAGTGGAGCTGAGGCTTGGGGACGGTGAAACCCTACGTGGTGGTGGGAGGTGCCCACTGCGGAGCCGAGAAGCCACGGACGAGTCGGGTGGAGCCGCTGACGAACCTTGCAGCCGGACTTCACACAGAGTGGATTGCAGCTCTGGGAAAGCCTGCATGTTGCCAATGACCGGTCTGAGCCCCTGGACTAAGAGGTAAGGCCAGGCGGCCTGGCCCCGGCGGGCCAGCAGACCTCTCCCTTTGCGAGGTGTGGAACGAGGAGAGCACAGCAGCAGTGTAGTGAGACTCCCCTGCCCTTTTTATCATGAGGCACACCGTGCAGGGAACAGTATTGGCCCCGTGGCCTGACGCCTGTCCGGCCTGGATAGGAGACTACGTTATGTTAGCCAATTTATAGAGCGCAGCGTTTACCCGGAGGTGTCTTGGCGCTGGTCCTGCGAACAACAAGTGAGCCTGAATGAGAGGGGAAAACCTACTGATTAAAAAGCCATGTCTTTAAATACTTTCTAAATTGGAGAAGGGAGGGAGCTGTCCTTAGGGGGAGAGGAGAAGGTTCCAAGCTATGGACGCTCGCACCACAAAACTGCTTCCTCCCCATCTTGCTTTTTTAAATTTGATAAAATTGACTTTGAAAGCTCCTAACGATCTTAAATTTCTAGTAGGCGTATACCAGGTTAAGGCTTTTTTCTGAAACAAGGGTCCAGAGTTATGAAGGGCTCTGTAAGTAAGGCAAAGTGCCTTAAACGTGATTCTGTGTTTGACCTTCAACCAATGAAGGTCTTCCAATGCACAGGAGACTGATTGGTGTCTGAGAAGTCCCAGTAAAAGTCTTGCTGCAGAGTTTTGTAAAACTTGCAGTTTGTTCAAGTACTGGGCCTGCATGCCATATTAGAGGCCATTGCAAACTACGTATCTGGACGGACAAAATGGGCTGTACCACTCCCTATGCTTGAGTCGCACTGCGGCTTATAGTACATGAACAGCAGTCCCTGGCCAGCAACTGTGATCTTGGGCCCTGCCCCAAAACAGGAAATCTACCCGTTGACGCTGCACGGGCCCTGCCGCGCCCTCGCCCCCCTCGGCTGCAGCCTTTGTTAATAAGTGGCACCTGAACACCTACACGTCCTGAACAGGCTTCTTTGGGGAAACAGCGCTGTGTGCCCCTGAGCCCCCTCGATCTTCCACCTGGGAAATTGACAAGACACACAGACATGAAACGCGCTCTTCTCCTGCACTGACAATTGTAGCATAGGCCTGCACAATCCTCTTGCCTAGTGTCCAGTACTTGAGGTAGTAACAACACCAAGATCAATGTGAACTGTCACAGAGGCACCAACGGTGACCGCTTACTCATGTCCAGATAAGTGGTGTTCGCACCCCCATCCCCCCTCACTGTGAACACTTGTAGGAAAGTAGGATCTGTTTTCATGGTTACCCCCACAGTAGTGTAGTTCCTATTTCCCTAATAGGCTCTGCGCATTGGAATAATATAACCTATAGGTTTGACATAGGACTAAGGTCGGTATGTCCCTATCGATTATATTAAACTTAATTACCTGTGCCAGCTAGCTCAGAGGCCACTAGAAACTCCTTGAGAACAAGAAGGGTGTAGTTTCTGGCAACCGAAAAACATGACAACTTTGTTTCCCTTTAGAAGCGGAACTTGTCTCAGAATCGTGGAAACAATAGATAACAGTTTCACTCATTCAATCGTGCATGCTTAGTTTCTACAGAGTTACACAGAAAGGAAAGACGGGCGTTTCAATAAAAAGGGTTTTATTGAACAGTCTTGTTTCTCGTGTAAGATATGTGCTGTTATGATCACAAGACAGTATGCAAGATAAATAATGTAGTGTAAGCAGTAGAAATAAATAATACTGCGCTAGCATTATCTTTTAGCATATATTCACGTACATAAATAACGAGCTAAAAATGCGAGTACTCATACGATGCGTCCCTAAACTAGTTCTACGCCAATGTACCTAACCTGGTCTAGGTGTAGGGAAAGGTAGAAGTAGGTGGAGTATTCTCTCGTCTGGTATACTAAGAGTATGTTAAGTCTAGTATGCAGAGTATGATATGCCAAGAGTCCCTCTAGGTTCTAGTCAGCTCCATACCTTGAGAATGAGAGAGGTGGGAATCTCCTGCCGGGTCTGGAACTCTAACACCCCGCGAAGGGAGTCAGAACACTGGAAGCTGGATTCGTTTGCGTGCAGGAATGACAGCGTCTTCTCAGTGCGTCAGGCCGGGATACGGGCTCCTCTGAAGTCGAGGTCTCCTCTAACTTGCTTGGGCAAGGGAAGGTATATTTATACCTGGTAGGTGTCGTGGAATGTCAGCATTGACGTGAAGTCGGACAGAGGAAGACGTCAGGAATGAACCCTTAAGGTATAACAGTTCATACATAATAGATGAGTTCTTGGAGAAATCAATAGTCCTGTGCTAGGGGAACTCCCGAAGCTTAAGGGTCTGGTTTCTAAGAACTCGTTGCGACGTTAGGGTGGACGGATGTCGGTGACCATGCCTGTATTTGGAGCGCACGGTTAATGCCTAAATAAGGATAGGGATTTCTATGCCTATATAAGGGCAAAGCGAATTGTGCCTATATAAGGACATGATTCAGGAAAACCTATATACGGACCCCTAAAGCGGAATACAACACCCACTCCATCTTCGAGTGAACTATAATACTAAATGCTAAACATTTTAAATGCTAAACATAAAATTGAGTTCCACATGTTACTAAAAACATTTCTAAAAGCATTTTAAAAGAAGCTCAAAACCGTTGAAATGCAATAGGTACTGTACATTTAAAGCAATGATTTCATTCCAAGCATGTAACGGAAGTAAAATGCAACGAGAATGAAACAGTAATATATACATGTGACGAAATGGTCGATAAGTTCTTAAAATCAAGCCATTGCATGTCATGGAAGTAAATGAAATGTTAGACAAGTAAGGTGACAATGTGTCCCTGGAAGTATTCAAAGAAGTCCGTTTTATAAGACTAGTTCTACTGTAAGCAGATTGTTCATTTTGCCATGTCATTTCAAAAATTTTAAAAAGAAAAAGTTCAATTCTGGGAAAAGTTCCAAGTTTGAAAAATATGAAGGCCAAATTTCATTGTTGCCCTGGTACACTGTGAGTCGAATCAAAGTCAGTGTATGGGTCTGGCGTAAACATTAGATCATCTATGTCCGTAGCCAAAATATCATCCACCGAAGTCGGTGCCATTTGGAACACCTCGTTCAGAAGGTTAATCGCACAGAGATGAGAAACATCGCCCTCAGCAGAAGATGCAATGTTCACGTCCGTGGTTACCTGTGTGCTCGTTGATCCATCTTGTACCTCAGCAGAAGCCGGAAGCGTCTGTGAGATCTCAATGAATGCCGCCATCAGGATTGGAAGCCTTTGGGGACAACACACAGCATGGGCCGTTATCGGGTCCAGCAGAGTATCGATATCCGTTGGCATGACTGATGGGAGTGTTAGACAGATGTCTAGCACGCATTCTTCACCGCAAAACAGGCAGCGTAGAACAAGTAAGATGCAATCTTGCCAGATTGGTCTGAATGACAGGAACCACGTTGTATTAAGTTCCCGTAGACGAGGCATGCCCAAAAGCTGTACTATTCGCTCACGGCATTTCCGTTCAAGGAGGGCTCTCTCCACATCGCTCGGAGTGATGTTGGCGAAGAAGCTTGCCATAGCGTAGTAGGAGGAATAGAAACAGAATTCCTGCAACAAGTGCTAGAATTAACGGCACACCACCAAACACCGAATGTGCGAAGTTTGGGATGATTCCGAGGACAGCCTGGAAAGGTGCTAATAGTCCGGAACAGATGGTCTTAAATACATGTACAATTCCGCTTGTATCTGACATGTTAAAGATACGTCCTATCATTTCTACGAAATGTATAGGGCAGTTTGTACGAATTAAAGCTTGTATCTCAGCCGAAGTCCTTGCAACTTGTAGATCATAGGTTTCTTTGGCCGAGGTCAAAGGCACTGATTGTTGTATAAGCATGGCTTTCATTATGCTTAAAGTATCAAATCGTATAAAAGAGACATTCAACGAAGGCCATAATGGCGACTCCCTGACTGTGTCTATTGGGGAAAACAATACTTGCATACAGCAAGTGACCCTGGAGTTGACCGTTACTAGATATGGGATGCCTGGCAACATGCCACAGCAACTCTGATCATTCAACATGAGGTAACTCCCATTAGAAAGTTGTCCAAACGTTGGATTAATCACAGCAGCTGGTGTTCCCTGCTGGTGGCAGGACAAATTTGCCACAGAACCATTACAAGCCCCGTGTAAAGATATGTCCTGACAAATCAGTGAACCGCTCAGTGCATTTTCACAGTGTGTACCGCTTAGAAACACTTCACGATCCCCACTCCAACATCTAAATGTGTATGGTAAATTCCAGGATGTCTTAATGTATTCTTTATCCAACCTTTCATATTTGCCTGCTTGCATCTGTTTGAGGCAATACTGAAACTGAAAAGTAGTCACAGGTAGTGTGATTTTGCCATGAATAAGCCATTCTGTAGCTGATTTTTCTGCCACTGTGAATGGTAATCTTTCAAGTTTTTCAATGCTCAGTACTGTATACTTTGCTCCCCTTTGTGCCAGTTCGATCTGTTTATCAGTTAGATTGTATTCTGCAAACAGAGCCGTCGTGTTGATAAAACGCCAAGGCACATAGCCCGCACGCAAAGATTGCAGCGTCCAGCTTAATAACATAATAGAACGTAACTGTGTTTGGCCTTGTTGTAACATGGCTAAATCTTGTTCCAGTATGTCGATAGCGGAGGATACAATACTGTCCAATGAATAAATTCTGGAGGACAAAGTTGTTAACCCATTGTCGACCACAGAGAGTGTTTTCTCTAAGTTAATACGATCAAGTTCACGTATTCGTTCTGCGGCCTCCATCTGTGACACCTTCCATGCTTCATTATAAGCAGCATAGATGCCGGCATATATGAAACGTTTTTGACGCGGTTTTCTTGGTCCAAGCAAGAATTCCCTAAGGTCTGCGTCTTCTTTAAGTAAAGATAAGTGTTGTTTCACATCCTTAAGTGTAGATTTTTGCAGCCAATCGATGCATAATTTTCCTACACTGTATGTTGTTACTACCCCCGGATGCTGTCTTTGGACGTATCTTGGGTCTGGCCTATGAATAGTAAACCCCTGTGTTTTATTCAGGAATCTCGCTTGACAGTTGTTAGTGTCTGTGGGCCAGAAAAACCATTTTCTCCAATCAGGATTTGTTCTGTTGAGTTGTAGTATGGTGTCAACTGTAACCGCTACCTGTGTATTGTTATCACTTGCAGGTGTTGGTACAGAAGGATTTTTCATGTCTTTGATGTTGGCTAACCCAAGGCAAGACGTTTGTTGGACCGTGTCATTCAAAAACATTATTTGCTGTGGGACGATACAGGCTCTAAATAAAGCTTCTATCCCCTGCACTTGCCAATCTTTAGTACCCCAGACAGTTTTTGTGTCTATTGTGTCTTTCCATAAGTCGAAACCTTGTCTAGACAGTTGGGCAATAAATGCTGCAGAGTATATCTCTTATGTATTTGTTAACATAATTTTCATTCCTGTTTTGTTTACATTTCTATAGTAGAATGTTTCTGGATCAGATGTAGTTGTATCCTGAAAAATATGGAAACTTTTTAGCAAATGTTTTTGAACTACCTTTTGGTGGTGTAGGACAATGCTCCCATTGGTTAAACAAACACATTTCTAGGTGTTGCAGATTTATGCAAAAAATGATGACCATAGTGGTTATAGCAATACAGCTGGTCATAGTCTGATGAACCCTCTAAATATTCATTATTAGAAAATGCAGCAGATTTTTCTAGGTCAAACATCATATCATGTACGGTTTCAAAGTCCCAATCATCAGAGTAGGTACTGGATGAAACGTAATCACTCAGTGAAATTTTAAATAAATGTGGAATGTTCAAATGTTTCGTTGGGCCGAAAATATCAAAATCTGTTTTGTCCCACACTATACCATCCTGTATAGGAACGGCTGTGATGTTCACTGCAGACAAGTCTCTTGTTTCACGATGGGATGATTTGTGAGGTTTCAAAAGTAAGTTCACTTCTTTTCTTTCCATGTCCAAATGAATGTATCTCCCATTTATAAGCATGCTCATAGTCATAACCAAAGCTAGCCAAAGCAGGAAGAAAAATATTCCAGAAATAACCCAAAGTTCAATCCATGGTGAAACTAGATAAGTCTTTTTCAAAAAATGCAAAAAGTCTTGTACTTGCTGTTTAAAAGTTTTTGATGCTGGCGACGTCTCGGGCTCACTCGGATCCTCAGAAAACGTATCAAAGTTAATGAAGTAGCCAGAAGCAGTTCTGTCAATTGTTGGAATTGCATCAGGATTTGTAGAAATCGCTGGTACCAGTTGATCACTTGTTACGTTGGTGTAGACAGGTGTATTTGGACGAACTGTTACTTGTGTTTCAAGAGGGATGAGTTCCATAGCATTGTTGCTCAGTCCTTCATCTGTTACTGCTGAATTCTCGATGGTTATCAGTCTTTCAGTCTGAACGTCTTGGATAGTAGCGAGAGGAGTGTGTCTGCTACTAGGTCGGAGTCCACGAGGCCTACTATTTAGTATTGGCCACATACTGTGGATTGATGAGGTCGATGGACACAAATCTTTTCTCCTTTTTTCCAGCAAGGGGCGGCAGAAGTACTGTTCTTGTTCCTTGAACGGCTAGGACAGGTACTGGTTGTCTGTAAGAAGGTCCAAATTCCTTCTTGTCCGCAATCTTTTCTCTGACTAGATCCCCAACTTTTGGAATCCAGACAGGCCTTGCTGGGACCGCCGGTTATTCCCCAGTGGTGGTTGGCTGCAGGAATACGTTGCTTTGTTTCGTTCTTAGTTCATTTAAGTCCTGTAAAACAGCCAAACGATCTTTGATATCAAAAGGTTTATTTTCCACCACTGTGCCACTGCATTCCAGATCTGGCACCCACATTCTTGTCCCAAATAGGACCTCATATGGAGTGACCCCCCCCTAGAGAACTTCTTGGCAAGTTGTTTAATGAGTGTTGGACCCCATAAAGATGTTTGACCCACCCATCACCCGAACCTAATATCCTAGCTGTTATAGACTGCTTTATGTCCCAGTTTTCCCTTTCCACAACAGAATTTCCCTCAGGATGAAACGGAGAGGAGTACCGCAATGCAACGCCCAGACTGGCCATGGCGTCTTTGTAAGCCCGAGAACTGAACGCAGGGCCCTGGTCAGAATGTAGCGTGCCTATTGCGTATGTGCCGATAAAGACTCGCAAATCTTTTATAACAGTTCGAGCGTCAGCCGAGCGCTGAGGCCATATCCATAGGAACCTTGACTTAGTATTTGTGGGATTGCACTCGTCCATGAGGACGCCTGTGCAGATAGTCTAATGCTGTCTAACAATGGTGTCTGTACTGGGCAGCTACATTCGTAGCATGCTGTCTGGTGGCCTTCCCGCTGTAATCTACAGTCTAAGCAGTTGTTGATGAATATGTGTATTTCTGTATTCATCCCAGGCCACCAGTACATCTCTTTTAATATCAATATTGTTTTAGAGATCCCTTGATGTGACAGACCCTCCCCCAGATGTGTTTCATAAATCAAAGCTGCTCTTCGTTCCATGTTTGGAATTACCCTATCCCCCACTCCAGGGATTCGAGCAAAAGGAACGTTGTTAGCATCAATTACATATGAGTACTTGAGTGGAAACTTTTTTGGTAACGCTGCACCACTGCCCTTGCTCGTAGCATTGACAGCCAACATTATCTCATTGTCTATTTTCGTTTTTGAACGAGTGATCGCAGCTACGGAAGCTGTCTGAACAGACCCCTTTGCGGCTTCGTCAGCCAATGAATTCCCTGCAACGTGAACGCCATCACGTTGATGACTCAGTGTGTGGATCACGTGAGCCTTTGGTAGTTCGCTTTTTAACTGAACTACTTGTTCCCAAAGCGTTTTATGCTTTATTGTGCCACCTTTTGCATCTTTGAACCCGTTTTCAAGCCAAGTTTGTATATATCCATTATACAACTGCACACAGTAGAAAGAATCGCACACTATTAGTGTGGGGAATTCTCGATCTGTACTTTCAAGTGCCAGTTTGAATGCTTGTAGTTCAGCTCGCTGAGCTGTGCAATCTCCTAGAGATTGGGTTTGTGTGACCATAGGTCTGAATTTGCCATCGCGCATGCAACCTTTAATGATTGCGCACGCTGCACTGTAAGCTTGCTTACTCCCTGTTGCGGGCTGTGCGGATCCGTCAGTGTAAATTATGAATTCATACTGATCGAGAGGCAGAATCTCAGTGGGCAGAGGACATTCATTTTCATATTGCAGGAACGCTTGTGTTTTTAGATCAGGATCAAAAACATATTCAACATCTGTTGCAGCAAGAGAATTAACCCATTGTATCCATCTCGGATGTAATGCTTTAGCATTCGGAATGCTCGCTTTAGTTACCGCCTCTAAGGCCGGAACTGGGGTTACGACAATGATGCATTTCCCTTGGGCTAGAGCTCTTTCTTTTGCTACTGCAGTTTGAACTGCTGTCAATATTTTTTCTGTTGAAGTGAAGCGCATTTCTGCTTGTGTATACAAATGTGATTTGTATGCAATTGGTACTTTTTCACCCTCATTAAATGTTAAGTAGGTGAATCCGCATTGACCCAAAATTATTCGGATCACTAAATTGCGTTGACTTACGCGTGTTTGTAAGTGATTTGTTGCTAACATGTTAGCTTGGAGTGAACGCAAGATTTCTGTGTGTTCGTGTCCAATTTTTGATTGAAAAATCAGGTTTGATTAATGCGTAGAGAGGTTTAACCCTTTATGCGTAATTTAGAATGTAAGTTCTTCCAAAATTTAGGAAACCCAGGATGGATTGTAAGTTTTTAAGCGTTTTTGGAGGTTGGAGCAGCGCACACCTTTCTAAAAAGTTGGCTGCCAAGCTCTTGCCTTCACTTGAAAGCTCGTATCCTAGGAACAGGACATTGAGATGGGCAATTCTGGACTTTTTGAAGTTGAATTTGTAGCCCTCAGAGGCGAAGCCCAGTATAATGGTGCTCACCCTGTTCAAGTGTTTGTCCAGGTCATCGTCTGTCAGATAGATGTCATCGACATAGGACAATGCCTCATTGTCATAAATTTGTAGTAACTCCGTTACCCTCGCTGAGAATAACCCCGGGCTGTTCTTGAACCCTTGTGGGAGTCGACAAAATTGACGCTGGGTCCCTTTATTGAGAAAGCTGGTAAGTACCTGCTTTCAGGTGCTATGTTTTGACAAAAGAAACCATTTGAGATATCCAATGTGGTTTTATATTTTTTACGCACAATGTTATTCATTAAAGCTGTACTATGTGCATTTTGTACTGCAAATGTTTTAGAACAAGTGTTTAAGTGTCTGTAATCCAAAACTAGACAATAGGTATTGTCTGGTTTGGAGACAGGAAACAAAGGATTGTTCATTGAAGAGGTGCATGTTTCAATCACCCCTTGCTATTCAAGTTGATCTAAGATCTCCCTGACCGTTTTTTTAGCTTCTTGCTTTATTGGATACTGCCTTTGTGCAGTAGGTTCATTTTTAGATGTATTTTATGGTGAGGTGAATCCTCGTCCCATCCTACATGATTTTTGTATAATGCTGGGGCCTGGGCAACTGCCCATTTCCTGGCATAAGTATATTTTAGATGAATTGGAATATGGTTAGAGAAGGCTGGCATAATAATGTCCTCGCCATGTGGGCACTCCCTGACAAATTGTGGTGGCCAGTCTTTTTCTGCTAGAAGTATATCATAACCCTTTGAAAGTTTTTCCCAAAGAGTGCTTTCACCTGTCTGGGTATGTCTCCCTCCATCCGGAGTGTTATTTCATATAACTTTTGTGGAGTACTAACCCTGGTGTCTACAGTCTCAACTGTAATGTACTCATTCAAGTCCACTATCTCCAGAAGTTCCTTCAGGTTCTGGCGAGCTATTGTGACTTCTGCAGCACTGTCCAGCATTGTCTGAGCCCATTCTCCATTCTTGAGTTGTGTTCTCAGTATCCTCGGCATGTCTGACCTTCAGACCTGCTACCTTCTTCTTTGAGAATTGAGGTTTGGATTTATTTTTTGGAACGCGTTTGTCGTCTTTCGATTTTACGCGTTCTTCTCTATGTTCTGACCGTCCTCTTCTTTCCGATGTCTGTGACGAGATCTGAAAGGTACGAGAGGAGCGTGTATCAGTATCTTGATACCCGTCAGGCTTATTCAAATTATCCCTATTCCTGAGGTTATACCTCCTTTCAGAGGGCTCCTTTTGAGGAGACCTACCTCGAGATTGAGAACGTTTCTCGTTTGAATTTTGTTTATTAGTTTCCCACTTCTTTTTAGAAGATGTAGGAGTTTGTTTAATAGAGTCCTTCTCAGGACTTTCAGATAGTTTTGGCTTCAATGGTCTTCCACCCAAACTATCTCTGCCTAATTCTGCATAAGATTGTTCTATTATTCTGGGTAGCTCAGTTTGATGTTCTGTAACATCGAATTCCCTTAATCGTTAGCGGATCGCCACTGCTGCTGCCTCCCCTTTAATATTAGATAATATTATTGTTGAGACCTGGTCGAGAATTTTTCAGTAATTTCATACCTAAATTTAGAGCAGGCTCTGCCCCGTATTCGTTTTGAATTTGTTTCAGGACATCAGGTATTACTGCAATTGATGGAATACCATGTGTTTTAGTATAGATGGCAGCAAAGACTGAGCCCCAAGTGGTGCAGTCTTCCAGTTGTGGTGTGATCCCCATTGGTAAACTGATAGTTAGGATTCTGTGTTTCTCATACGGGCTAGTATTTGGAAATACTGCTTCGATTTGAGTAATTTTTTGAGCTATCCTGAATGGAATTTGCTCACGTTTTGTGGGCATTTTTCCCATGACAGCGTATAGAGTCTGTGGTGTAATTTTTAGTGTATTCCCCTGTTGAGGAGTTTGATTTGGAAGTGTCAATGGTGGTTGGACTGTGAAAGTCAACACAAAATCAGAACAAAACCTCTCCCTATTACAAATTCAAATAATAGGTATACATCCTACAATGAAAACACAGTCATTGTCCCAAATTTAAGAAAAATTTCTTCTTTCTTTATATCAAAACATTTTCTTTATTTTGTATGATTTTCATGTAATTCAATTATATAAAATTCTTTATCTAAACAAAACAGGAATGAACATAGCCCCACAGAAGTGAAAAACACACATTAACCATTTCATACATACCAACACCAATCATACATATACACTCATATCAAAGACACCTACAGAATCAACAATACATAATAATACATAGAATAACAAATAGTGTAAACAAAAACAATACAGAAACATGGGTTCCTAAAACATATCAATACAACAAACAGAAAAAGCGCCGACGCGCGTTTCGGAGTGGAATTAAACCAACAATTCCTTCGTCAGGGCGCAAAGGTGTAAGTAACTTGGTGGTATTTAACCATCCGATAATCCTTGGCATCTAGGTATAATGCATAATGTGGGGCTCCTTATCACAATGTGATGTAGTATAAATATAAAATTAAACATGAAAAGTGAGATAAGAAAAACAATCCTAAATGGCGTATGATTCAAACGTCCATCTTCTGAATCAGGAGTACAGAAGAGGGAATTCTGGTGTGGCTCAACAGCAGAAATCCCTGGAATTGCACATAAGATTTCAACAAAAATAAGAGAATGACGTAAACTTCACACGGACTGATGAAACATAAATGACAATTCAAATATGTAGATATCGGTAGTGCTAAACCAGTAGGATGGCTGGCCTTAGTTCGAATCCCCAAATACATTCATGGCCGATTCTCCGTTCAACAAATGAGCCGAGCGATGTTCGATCTATGTTGACGTCGTATCCGAGTGAGCCGGACGGGGAAGGTCTCTGCCGAAGGTTGACTCTGACTTCGGCAGAGACCTTCCCCGTCCGGCTCACTCGGATCTGTCAACATAGATCGAACATCGCTTCGGCTCATTTGTTGAACGGAGAATCGGCCATGAATGTATTTGGGGATTCGAACTAAGCCAGCCATCCTACTGGTTTAGCACTACCGATATCTACATATTTGAATTGTCATTTATGTTTCATCAGTCCATGTGAGTTTACGTCATTCTCTTATTTTGCTGAAATCTTATGTGCAATTCAGGGATTTCTGCTGTTGAGCTACACCAGAATTCCCTGCTTCTGTACTCCTGATTCAGAAGATGGGCGTTTGAATCATACGCCATTTAAGATTGTTTTTCTCATCATCTCACTTTTCATGTTTAATTTTATATTTATACTACATCACATTGTGATAAGAGCCCCACATTATGCATTGTACCTAGATGCCAAGGATTATCGGATGGTTAAATACCACCAGAGTACTTACACCTTTGCGCCTGACGAAGAATTGTTGGTTTAATTCCACTCCGAACGCAGCGTCGGCGCTTTTTCTGTTTGTTGATCTTGATATGTTTTAGGAACCCATGTTTCTGTATTGTTTTTGTTTACACTATGTTATTCTATGTATTATTATGTATTGTTGATTCTGTAGTTGTGTCTTTGATATAGTGTATATGTATGATTGTGTTGGTATGTATGAAATGGTTAATGTGTGTTTTTACTTCTGTGGGGCTATGTTCATTCCTGTTTTGTTTAGATAAAGAATTTTATATAATTGAATTACATGAAAATCATACAAAATAAAGAAAATGTTTTGATATAAAGGAAGAAGAATTTTTCTTAAATTTGGGACAATGACTGTTTTCATTGTAGGATGTATACCTATTATTTGAATTTGTAATAGGGAGAGGTTTGTTCTGATTTTGTGTTGATGTTCCCTGCCTTCCTCTCCCTCCATTTGGATACTCAGGGACCCTCTGTTTGTATAATTGGACTGTGAAAGTCCGCATGACATATTGGACTAATTGTCTGTATATTTTGATTAACTCTGTAAGTTGAGTAAGTAATTCCTCGTCTGACATTATATCGAGGTCAGGATGAGGAGTGTAGCCGGCTAGAATCGGCCATGTTGCTCCTGGTCTACCTAGTGGACCGAGCCTGGTAATGTTTCTGTGATGTTTTAGGGCGCCTTTAAACCAGAGCTGATGCTCCTGGTATGTTAGTGGAATTTCAATATCCTCGAAAGGAATATATTCCTCTGGTGGATCATCTTCTTTGTAGAAGTGAAACATTTTTGTTACTGAATTTGATTCAGGAAATATTACCCATGAATAGAATACCTCTGTCTGAAAGGATTTGTGTGCCTCTATCAGGAAAACTGCTCTACCTCCTCTTGGTGGTAGGCCGTGTTTTATAAGTTTTAGAGTGATGGCTCTTCTTAAGTTTGGATGGATGTCTATAACACCCTCCTCGGTTTCATTTAAACCTGTAAAGTTAAAAGCTGTTACGACTGGTTGAGCCGCAGCTACACCGTTCTCGGTGTCATTGTCCCCGCGTGTGGACATTTGTTTTTTGAAAAATGTAGAACAAGTTTCAAGGAAACAAAAAGATAAGGTGCACAATATTTTGGAACACTGTATCCTTCAACGTTGAACAAACCAAACAACTAGTAAATAGGGTGCTTCCCTATTTAGTTTATGGCGGATATTTAGCCCTACCCACTCCGGACGTCTTATGGAGTATGTGAGTAGGGGTCTCTGAGAAAAGCACGAATGAGTTACTCAGTATCTAGCGTTAAATTACTGCCTTACCAAACCGTTGGGCGCCATGTAGTGTAGTTCCTATTTCCCTAATAGGCTCTGCGCATTGGAATAATATAACCTATAGGTTTGACATAGGACTAAGGTTGGTATGTCCCTATCGATTATATTAAACTTAATTACCTGTGCCAGCTAGCTCAGAGGCCACTAGAAACTCCTTGAGAACAAGAAGGGAGTAGTTTCTGGCAACCGAAAAACATGACAACTTTGTTTCCCTTTAGAAGCGGAACATGTCTCAGAATCGTGGAAACAATAGATAACAGTTTCACTCATTCAATCGTGCATGCTTAGTTTCTACAGAGTTACACAGAAAGGAAAGACGGGCGTTTCAATAAAAAGGTTTTATTGAACAGTCTTGTTTCTCGTGTAAGAGATATGTGCTGTTATGATCACAAGACAGTATGCAAGATAAATAATGTACAGTGTAAGCAGTAGAAATAAATAATACTGCGCTAGCATTATCTTTTAGCATATATTCACGTACATAAATAACATGAGCTAAAAATGCGAGTACTCATACGATGCGTCCTAAACTAGTTCTACGCCAATGTACCTAACCTGGTCTAGGTGTAGGGAAAGGTAGAAGTAGGTGGAGTATTCTCTCGTCTGGTATACTAAGAGTATGTTAAGTCTGGTATGCAGAGTATGATATGCCAAGAGTCCCTCTAGGTTCTAGTCAGCTCCATACCTTGAGAATGAGAGAGGTGGGAATCTCCTGCCGGGTCTGGAACTCTAACACCCCGCGAAGGGAGTCAGAACACTGGAAGCTGGATTCGTCTGCGTGCAGGAATGACAGCGTCTTCTCAGTGCGTCAGGCTGGGATACGGGCTCCTCTGAAGTCGAGGTCTCCTCTAACTTGCTTGGGCAAGGGAAGGTATATTTATACCTGGTAGGTGTCGTGGAATGTTAGCATTGACGTGAAGTCGGACAGAGGAAGACTTCAGGAATGACCCTTAAGGTATAACGGTTCATACATAATAGATGAGTTCTTGGAGAAATCAATAGTCCTGTGCTTGGGGAACTCCCGAAGCTTAAGGGTCTGGTTTCTAAGAACTCGTTGTGACGTTAGGGTGGACGGATGTCGGTGACCATGCCTGTATTTGGAGCGCACGGTTAATGCCTAAATAAGGACAGGGATTTCTATGCCTATATAAGGGCAAAGCGAATTGTGCCTATATAAGGACATGATTCAGGAAAACCTATATACGGACCCCTAAAGCGGAATACAACACCACTATTTACTGGTGTTATTCTGTTTTCTGACTAGTCTGACTGGGATCCTACTAATCAGGACCCCAGTCACTGTACTCTCTTCCTAAATCCGACTATGGTAGGTACTTTGGTACCTTCCCAAATGGCTACTGGTGTACCTTCTAAGTCCCTAGTATATGGTACTAAGGTACCCAGGGCCTCCCATGGGCTACAGCATACAATATGTCACCCATGAGAGACCACTCAAACTGGGACTACAAGCCTGCCATTGCAGCCTGTGTGAGCTGGTACAAGCACCACTCACAACAGATATAAGTTTCCTTATATCTGAGGTCACTGCACTTTAAACCTATAAGTCACCCCTAAGGCAGGCCTTTTAATCCTGAAGGCAGGGTGCTAGGTTATAAGTGTGAGGTTGCCCTGCATAAGCAGGACATGCCCTACAAACCCCTGAGTCGATTCTCCAAGCTTTGTAAATGCGGTCAGCCATTTAATACATATAGTGGGCATCAAGTCAATTACGAGATGTCTAACTATACATTGGCTGCACCGAAACCGGTCATGTTTGGTATCAAACATGTTTGAATCCTACCCCAACACCGATTCCAGTGTTGGATGTGGGACTCCATGTACTGGGGGGCTCTGTATTCCCGTCACCAGCCTTCCTGGGTCTAACAGCAAGCTAGTTCTGCTGCCGACTACAGACACTATTCTGCCCTCCTGTTGCTGAGCTCGAGCAGGAGAAGGTAGAACAATAGGTTTCTTGTCACACAGAGGTGTGACCACCTCCTAGACAGGACTTAAGTGTATTGGGCTGGGGTGGGGGTGCTTGCCAGCACCACCAGACTGCTTTGAAGGGCACATTTGGTGCCCTCCTTGCATACTCCAGTTGGAACCAGTGCAGGGAGCCGTTGGCTCCTGCTCTGGTGCGAAACTGGACAAAGGACATGGGAGTATCCTCCCCTCTGTCCAGCCCCTCCTCTGGGAGGGACCCTTGAATTGTCCCAACCTTTTCCTTAGGGTACTTAAGGGCTTACCTGTGGGTGGCTCTTCAGATTAGTCGTGGGACAAGATTCAGATCCAAAACTACTTCTACTTCGACCGTCTGGGCACTTTGGACTTCGTTGGACTTCGCTTTGTGAACCAAGACTGCATCAAGGAAGAATCCTGCTGCTCCTGGTCTCATCATCCTGCCAGTCTTTTGCGTCATCTGTGCCTAGGCTTCATCCATATTCTTCTCCAGGCCTGTGGGCATCAAGGACACCCGAAGTAATCTCCCTTGGAGTGAAGGAGTCACTCCCCTGCATCTGCAGGCACCGCAACTAAGCTGACCGGTCTGCTTTTCCTAACGTCACACGGACTTCGAAAGGCTCAGCAACACAGGTGGTGGTTCTGCAACTCCCTCAAGGCCTGCACTGTCCTCTCAGCAAGTTTGAAGCCAGTATCCCTCATCGGAACCGCTGGAACAGCACCCCTGTGCACAGAGTTGACTTGCCGTTGCCAAGGCTTGTTGACTCCGTCCTCCAGAGATCTTAGGGCTACAAGAAGCTTAAGCCTTCAGCATCTCTTCCTGCCAAGATCTTGGTCCTCTGCACCGTGGGCCAGCATCTTTTGTGAGCTGCTCAAGGTCCTCTTGCAACTCCTCTGCCTTCGGCCTGTGGGTTGTCTTGAGGGTCTTCTTTGGCTTTAGTGGGCTCCCCTGCTTGCTCGGGCCTGCTCTGACTCTCCTACACTTGGTGAGTCTCCTGGACCTTCTTAGTTTACCACATCTGTTGCTACTGCCAGGGCTTGTTGGTGCTCCCGCCAGACACCGACCCCCTGGTTCTTGACTTCCGACATGGGACAGCTCGTGAATAGCTCCTGGTCTTCCACAGTGTTGCCTGGTCCTCACAGCTGCAGCGACAAAGTCACCGTCAACTCTCCTGCATCTTCCGTCATCGGTGGTCATTGCTCTTCCGTGCCTCCTGGTCACTCCGGAGTGGCATAGACTCCGCTTGCAGGTACTTCTCTTCAAGAATCCATCCTTGGATTCCACAGAATCCTTTCACCTTCTCCGCCAGTGGCATCTTTTTTTTTTTTTTAATCTCTTTATTAGACAGTTTGTAACAATGATCACAGTCCCCCCCCCCCCCCCAAGTTGGGGGAAAGTAAGTCCACTTAAACAATAGTCAATACAAGCCATTTTCTTGAGTTAAACACAAGATAAAGGTGAGTAAATGACAACGTATTACAAAAAACACACCCTCTAACTCCCACCTTCCCGGATCCCACCCCCCACCCCGGCACTTATATGACCGTGGTGCCTTGGGACACACTTGAACAGCCACCCAAGCACTGAACATAAGCTGACCGTCCTAGCAACACCTACAGATAATTGCATTACCTTTACCAACTCTCACTGTATGTCCGGATGGCTTAACAAATACCCCGTTAATGGGGCCCAAAAGTCCTTGGGGCGCAAAGCCATGGGCAGCTCCTCTGCATAGATTCCCAACTGGTCTCTGCAGTATAATAGATCCCGGACCCATTTTTTTTTTTTTACTGTCGGGAGAGTTTTGGCAATGGCCCTTTTAGCAAATAATGTGGAGATGGCCACCAGCCGTCAATTACATGGCTTAAGACTTTTCACCCACCCAAGTATACAAACAGGCGTGCACGGCACATGCTCCAGGATCGCCTCCGAGAGAACTGCCACCACTTTGTTCCAAAAAGCCCGCACGCCCGCACAGTCCCATGCAAGATGCAGAAAATCTGCATCATCGCTACCACACCTCACACATCGCGCATCGCGCATTATCTCTCAGTCCGAACTTACACAACTGCACAGGTGTATAGTAAATCTGGTGCAAATATTTAAAGTGGATTATGCGTAGGTTGCAGTTCGCTGTCAGGCGCCCTGTCATAGCACAACTGAATTTCCAAACTTCCAGGGTGAGGGCATCTCCCAGCGCCGCATTCCACCGTTTATAGGAAGTGGTTTCAGTGTGTTCCCGTTCCCTGAGGGAGGCATTGTAAATTTTAGTGATCAGGCCACGTCTAGAGTTGCTCGCCAACACTACCTGCAGTGCGTGCAGCGCAGTTGGCTCCTCTGGAAAGTCGGGATAAACCGCACGGATGGCCTGTCGGATGCGTACATAAGTGAAGCCCAACATCAGGCCACTATCCCGTCCCTTCTGCACCTCTTAGAGTGTAGTGAACCGACCCTGCTGATACAGGTCGCCCAGGTGTGTAATCCCCGCGTTTGCCAATGTGCGTTGCGCAGCCCGCTCCTGTGCAGCGGAAATGCCAGGATGCGCCGCGATCGGAAGTGTCGGGGCGTATAGGTAATTCAGCTGTGCCCGTTGCGCCAGGGCCTGCCAGGCCCAAGCCGTGCAGTGGACTGGGCTAATCTCTGACCGTGGCCCACCCTGCCCGCCCAACAGTGCGGCTGCTACCAATGGAACCGGGAGGATGGAGTCGGCCTCCACTGCTACGTGCGCCTGGAACGGTTGTGGATGAAACCAAAAGTGTGCGAAGTGTGCCTGAGCACACAGAGTAAAGACGCATATCCAGAGATTCAAAGCCACCCCTGTCAAAGGGCAGCGTCAACACCTCCCAGCTGCACCTGGGTTTCTTGCCTCCCCAGACAAAATAAAGCAACGCCGACTGGAGCATGTTAAAAAGAGCGAGGTTAAGGCGAACGGGAATATTAATGAACATGTAGAGTAGTTTAGGTAAGATCGTCATCTTAACGACCGCTATGCGATCAGCTAGGGAGAGCGGCAGCGCAGACCACCTCGCCGCTTGCTCTGTAATTTTAGTAATGGTGCGTCCGTAATTTGTAGAGATGACTACTTCCGGGTCCCTATGCAGCCATACTCCCAAGTAACGAACCGGATCAGTGGACCATGTGAGGGGAAAGTCTAATTCTATTTCGAGAGTACCCGTAGTCAGGGGAAAACACCTTCGATTTCGCCCAATTAATACTTAGGCCAGAATAGCGTTCGAATTTCACATATTCGCGGAGTAGTTCGGGCAGATATGTGGCAGGCTCGCGGACATATAGCAACATATCGTCCGCGTACAACGAGACCACCAGTGGGCGCTGACGAAATCGCAACGCCGCCGGGGCATGTCCCTGGCGCAGTTTGCAAGCCAAAGGCTCAAGCGCGAGCACAAAAAGAATGGGTGACAAGGGGCAGCCCTGACACGTGCCCCGGTGTATTGAGAAGGCGTCCGACACCCAGCCGTTCACACGGATCCGGGCCCGCGGATCCGTGTAGAGTAAATGAATCCATTTAAGGAAAAAGGGGGGCATTCCCATACGTGATAAGACCACAAACATATATTCCCATTGGAGAGAATCAAACGCCTTGGCGGCGTCAAGAAGCACCGCCACGGCCTGAAAATCTGGGTCGAAATAGTGCAGGGTGGCGAACACCGTGCGTAGATTGTGCATAGTCGAGTGAGCCGGGACAAATCCGAACTGGTCCGGAAGGATCAGAAGCGGTACCAAGGGCTGGAGCCTACTGGCTATCATTTTCGCCAGGATCTTGGTGTCGATATTTATCATGGAGAGCGGCCAGTACGAGTCACAAACATTGGCTGCCTTATCCGGTTTCAAAAGCATTATTATCAGGGCTTCCCGAAGGGTTGGTGGAAGTGCGCCTGTCTCGTATGCTTCCGCATAGACGTCTAGCAGCCGGGGCGCGAGGTCTTCCGCAAAGGCCTTGTAAAATTCACTGGGGAGTCCATTGAGGCCAGCCGCCTTGCCCGTTGGGAGTGATGCAATGGCTAACTTGACGTCTTCTACATCAAAGGGCTGTACGAGAAATTCCCTCTGGCCCTGGCTCAGCCAGCCGAGCGCCACATCGTCCAAATAAGACGCAATGTCCGCTTCGGGGGCGTGCGGCCGCTCGCAATAGAGGTTAGCGTAAAAATCTCCCACCACTCTGCTTATTGCCGGCGTGGAATAGTGTGCATTGCCCTCCTCATCAAGGACCTCAGTGATGAAGTCCGGACCATGGGGCGCCAACAACTTCTGCGCCAGCGTTCGGCTGGGCCGACCACCCTCACCATAATAGCGTGCTCTGGTGCGCCGCGATAGATGGGCCTGCTCCTGATCAGCAGTGTCATTGTACTGCGTAACTAGATCGCGGATCGCAGCCAATGTAGACGAATCCAGATGTGTTTCATATTCGTGTTCCAATGTAGAGATTTGCGACGCTAGTTTATCAAGGCGGCGTCAGATGTCCTTCAGGACTCCAGCCTGCGCACCGATACACACTCCACGTATGGTAACCTTAAAGGCTTCCCAAAGCGTACCGGCGCTCTCCACTGTACCCTCGTTCTCTCCAAAGAAATTTTTAATAGCCTCTCCGACCGTGTGTTTGAATACTTGATCAGTAAGAGAGGACTGTTGCAGTCTCCACAGGAAGGGAGGCGGACGGCATTCAGGAATACACAGTTCCAGTAAAACCGGCGAGTGGTCGGATAGTGTTTTGGCTAAGTGGCGAATCTCCATAACCCAGGTGCAGACCACTTCAGACGCGAGCCAGTAGTCCAGCCGTGACCACGTCCCGTGAACGGAGGATACAAACGTACTCTCTCGTACCCCAGGGTTTCGCTTCCTCCACACATCGTACAAGCTACCGGCCTCTAGTAACCCTAAAATGGCATCCACTGCAAGTTTATGTCGGGGGACTGAATTTCCCATTCTGTCCATACTCACATCAAGGCACACATTGAAGTCGCCCCCCCATATGATTGCTGCTGATGGATATTTAGAAATGCGGCGCCACACATCTGCGAAAAAGGAGTGTTCATCTGCATTTAGCCCGTATACATTCGCAAGCACCACCTCCACATCACCAAGTTTGCCATGCACAATCGCTAACCTACCCTGATCATCTATCTCCGTACCATAAGCTTTAAATGGGACACCTCTCTTGATTAGAACAAGCACCCCTCGGGAGTATGAGGAGTAAGAGGAGTAAGAGGAAGCCACCCGCACCCCAGCCCAGCGCGTACCCACAGTTTTATCAGAGTGGGGGGTAAGATGAGTCTCCTGCAAAAAAGCTACCTGGACGTTATGTCGGTCCAAGTAGCCAAGGACAGAGCGTATTTTCTTGGGACTGTTTAACCCTCGGACATTCCAGGTAATTAGCTTAATATTACCACCCGGACCCTTCGCTGTCATAAGTAGGCATATCTATAGAGTGTAGAGCGCAAGTGTTGTGCTGCCTGGGTGCAGTTACAATGTGAATTAAAAGTGCTGTCCACCCCTCCCCCCCATCGTCCCCCCACCCCCCACCCACTTCAGCGGCCCCAACCTGCTAAAGCCATCCCATCTTAGAACAAGCAGACCCCAAAAAAACGAACCAACAATGTAGAGCAAGTGGGGAATTTCCATGCGGGGATCGCCAGAGGGCTTCTACCCTCCCACTGTGTAGGAGGTGGCTGATCTATACCACGCTTCTGTGCTAAAGGGAAATTTTTTGAATAGTAAGAAGGGGGGAAAAATCCCCACCTAAACATCACCCACCACCCCGGGAAGCAGAGCAGCATCCGGCCGCCGCTGCCACTTAAGATGAACATGATAAACTAGCCACTGAAAGGGTAAGAGGCCTGCAACCCGATAGTCTCCCTTGTGTGAGGTGTGCATGCGTCCCCCACCCCGTAAACGTGTATCATGAGCCCACAGCACATAATATCTAAGCTAGTGGGGGCAGACAGAGCAAAGATGTCCAACCGAAGAAAAACAAGTCGCTTCATATAAGAAATAGTACCCTTGCCCCGGGACCATATAGGTAACAATAGACATTGGAACACCCCAGGTGTACATAGCACTCGCATTAAGAACATTTATCTCAAAAGTAGTAGGATAACACAGTACAGACTAGATCACATCTCCTCCTCCTCCGGCTCAGCCTGCGCCTCGCGACGTTTGCGCTTCAGCTTCTTAGCGTGGTCCATCGCCGCTTTGGGAGTGGTGAATATTTTGGATTCTCCATCCGAGCCAATTCGTAGGAGGGTTGGGTACAGCATGGTATAGGGGATGCCTTCAGCCTGGAGGAATTTTTTAACAGTTCCATATTCCCGCCGAGCCACCTGGACCGCCACTGTGAAGTCCGGGAAAAAGGACAAGGAGTTACCCTGGTGTTCTACAGTACCGCTTTCTCTTGCCAACCTTAAAATTAAGTCGCGGTCCCTATAGTTCAGTAGGCGAGCAATGATAGGGCGAGGAGGGGCACCCGGCGTCGGCCTCGCCGCCAAGGAACTGTGAGCCCGCTCCACAATGAACATGTTGGACAAGTTCTCCAGCCCGAAGATATCTTTAATTAGGGATTCGATAAAAGTCTCCATCTTCCCCGTGTTTGTCGACTCTGGCAGTCCAGGGATACGCAAGTTATTTCGACGGGACCGTGCCTCCAGGTCCTCATTCTTTGCCTGGATCAGCGACAGTACCTTTTCCATATTCAAGGCCTTCTCCGACACTTCGCTCAGGCCGTCTTCGGCGTTAGAGACCCGTTGCTCGACCTCCCCAATTCTGGAATTTTGTTTCTCCAACTGGGAGGACATATGGTCCAGCCTGTGATTTACCGCTGCCATGCTGCCTTCAATAGACTGGAGACTTTTTTGCATTGCCAGCAAGGTTACTTCCAGTGTGGATGGTCCCGCTCCCCCCACTAGAGAATCGGCCTCAGAGTCAGAAGCAGCTTTCTGCTGCTGTTTATTGGATTTACTGGCTTCAAAATTGAGGCGCGACTGAGTCCTGTCCGTACGCCCCATCATGAGCTAGGTGTCGAGCAAGTGGTGGTGGCAGATCCCAAGGGGACGTGTAGGTCAGGGGAGTCCGAGCGCAACCGCCACCAAACACCACAGGGGAGCCTCAACGCGCCCAGAGAACGCTGTTCCAGAGTATATTCAACCGTGTAAGACGAAGGCCCCAAGCAAAGCACGTCGCCTGCCAACAGAACAGCACCTCGACCGTCGTGTGGGGTTACAAGTACGTGGAGTTAGGGGCTCATAGGCCGCGGAGCACAGATACGACGATATTGCACACCAGCCGGGCCTTAGCAGGAGTAGGTATACGGCAGGCAGCACAGTTCCATAACCGCACGTAAGATCGGGCACACCACCCGGGAAGCCTGATACTCAGTCGCAATGTGTCACATGCAAGATCAGCACTCCACTTTAGCAGGGCCTAGTCACTTCCATGTGCAGCAGTCACGTGCAGCCGGGGCTTAATGGCGTATACGAAGGACTCCCCCACAGAGCCAACGTTCCTTCAATAGCTAGTCTGGGCTTCAAGAGATGGTTTACAATGGATCCCGCGCCTCACAGCGCGTTCGAGGCTCAGTGACTGCAGATGGTATAAGGGGGGAATCCCACAGGACGACGGGCCTCCACACGACCCAAGTGCAGCAACGACACGTGACAGGTCACTGCGCGCAACCCGCAGCCCGCGAGGCACAGCCTAGTGCCCGGGCCCGCACCACCTCCACAGCCGCGGACCCCGGCAGGCTGCGCCCCACTCACCGCAGCTCGCCGCCGGCGTCTGCCTTCCGTCACAGCTGCCCAGTATTCACCCGGAGGCTACACTCTGTAGCAGGTTTCTCGACGGTTCCTCCTCACTCACCCAGCCGGGCCAACGTCAATACAGGCAGCGAGGTGCTCCGCAGTCAACGCCTCACACGAGTCGCTAAGAGGGGGGTGCCGATGAGCCCCTCAGCAGCTCCGCTCTCCACACAGCTGGCTAACTAGACGCGGAGACGGGACGCTCAGCGTGTCCCCCACACTTCCGTACGATAGGGGCCCAGCAATACCAATATGATATATGGGTGACCTTCGGAATGACAGGGAGCCCAACAGAGTACGCATGCGAATGTCACAGTTCAGGGGGGCCCCAGCTGCCAGACAAAGCGCGCTCAGGCCGCGGCTCGCAAGACGCTGCCCAGTGCCCAGGCCCGCACCCGCCTCCGCAGCCCTCGGCAGACCGCACCCCACTCACCACAGCCCGCCGCCAGTGCCAGCCTGCTTCCGCAGCAACGATAAGCACACTCTCGGTCAGCAGCCAACAGGAGATTCGCGTGGAGGCCCGTTCAGACACCCAATGGAGGATCTGCACCGACGCGTGCAGCGATGCAAGCCGCGGCCGCCTCCGCGGCGCCAGTCACCCCAGGCTGGGCTCCCGCACACCTCGGGCCTGTCGCTGACCTCCGTGGCAGGTAAGGGTCCACTCCGCTGCATCGCCTCTGTGCACCCGGGGGCAGGTATCTTGCAGCGCAGGTGGGCCGGGCCTACTCTCCCCGCTACGGGGCGGCACGAGCCAGTGCAGGCCCGCCGGGCGGCTGGGTGTATTCCCTGTTCCCCGGTCCTGCAGTCGACTGTAGCACTCTGTCCGTCGAGGTCAGGCACCCCTCAGAAAGGCCGCTTCGCCCACAGCCCCCAGCACTCCGGGTTGTCGGACGCCTCAGCGCCGCATGCCAGCGGCCGCCATATTAGTCATCAGGCCTGCTCCCCGGTCAACTTGAATTTCAGCCGCTACAGAGCTTTCAGCCGATCCTTAATGACACCAGCGGCAGCAGGCGGTCTTCAGCTTACGAGACAGTCTTTTTTGATGTGGTGATGCTTCAATATTAGGCGGATCTTAGACGGATTGGCGATCAGCCGGGCAGAGCTACACTAAAGTGCGGCCATCTTGCCTGGCGCCCTCTAGCGCCCCCCACCCCCGCCAGTGGCATCTTTACTGAAGTCCTCCATAGTGGTCTACAGAGGTTTCCGACATCACTTCGCACCTATGCACCCAGTTGCCCTGGTGTAGGTATCCTGGTTCCTGGGGCAGTCGCGGCCAGCATGACTAGTGGGTGGGGGGGTAATGTAATAATAACAAAATTTAAAAAAACTTACCTTCGCCTCCGGTCCGGCGTCGCGTCTCCTCTCTCTGCTCACAGGAAGCAAAAGCAGGCAGCCTCCCTCTCCTCCCCTAAGCCAATCACAACGTTGCAATGGGACGCCGACCACACAGGCGTCAATGGGAAGGCCGTTTTCTCCATGCAGGCTGCATGCAGCCTACATGGAGAAAACGGGAGAGTGCCTAAGACTGGTTTGGTTGGCCCTGGGGCCGATCAAACAGTCAGCGCCCACAACAGTGGGCAAGCGACTCGTTCCCTGCCTGGAGCAGGACCGCCCACCCACCACCCCCACCCAAACCCTTCTGCTTTCTCGCAGGCGCTGATGCCGCAACTCTCCTGAGCTGCGGCGGCTACCAGGCCTCTTCTGGGGGCATCCATCACTCCTCACTCAGTCCTCTGGAGTCTCTGCGTTGTCCTCCAGGTCTCTGGTCTTGGGGTCCTTACTCGGTTTTCGCGCTTCTGGAAACAGTGTGCTCTGCGGGCGATTCCCTCTGGCGTCTTCCAGCTTCCACCAACTCCGCCCCTCTTCGCCGCCACCTATCTGGGTGACATCCTTTTCTTCGGGATATGCCCCTCCATATTGGTCAGGTGGCTGGGTGGGTTTGTCTTGTTCCTGCATGGGAAAATCCAACAGTAGTTTAACCGTTCTCTCCCCTTCCTTCCAGGTGCGAGAGGATCGCGGTTCTGACCAGCAGCAGGAGGACGGGGTCAAGAGAGGTGAGTTTATGCCTGGCTGTTCCTCACAGTTCTTCTTCAAAACTGCAACCGCAACTTCCCCATTGACTTGTATTGAGTACGCAGCTGTGTTTCCACTCTGCACACAGCCTCCATGGGGTTCCTGGGTGGTTCCTTAGGTCCCCAGCTCTTCTGAGTCGTCTGGGTCAAGTCTCGACTTTGGTTGCAGCTCGCATTCCACTTCTTTAGTATATGGTTTGGTCTCCCCCTGAAGACCACTGTGTATTTGTGCTTACTTGCCTGTTTCCTTTTGAAATATTGTGTGTATTGTGTTGATATCTCCGGGTAGGAGATATACCAATGTGTTTGTGAGTGTGTATAATGAATATACCTATTTTTATAACTACACTGTGTGGTTCATTTTCGTTTAACCTACACTACAAGATTAGTTCTGGTAAAACAAGCTGCTTAACACTCCTGGACTAAGCCTGAAGGCTGCTCTCCACAGCTACTACTTAAAGAGCTTGAATTGCAGGTCGTGCAATATTGGGCTGATGTAGCAATTTTGACTGCACATGATTGCAATCACCAGGCTGCTCGTGCTGCGGTGTGGGAACTGCCAGACAAAACACCTGCAAGCGGGCCTGCTATTCGTGTACTGACCATTTGCTCTCCTGATTATGGGGACTGCCACCATAGGGCGTCTATGAAATATTTCAAGGGCGTCCTCACGATCCTCTATGGCTATGGGCACTACCTCGCCCGACCGGGCAGATTGCCCCACCTTAGCAGAGGATAAACTTGATGTCATGTTGAAGGCCATAGAGAAGACTCGCACGTCCTTAAAATCAAAAATCGATAACGTGGTGGCTGACCTCACGCTGATCATCGAAAGCTGGTGGACAGAGTAAGCGGAGTAGAACAAACACTATCTTATATCAAGCCAACCACCGACAAATGGAATCAACCTAAAAAATTGTCAAGTATGAATACAAACCCTGGAGGCGCAAGTAGAGGATATGGAAGGTCGCTCGAGACAAAATAATTTCCGGCTCATCAGACTTCCGGAGGGTGAGGAGGGGCAAGACGTGGTACAATATGTCAAAACATGGTTAGGGAGCTTGTTACTAGAGGCAGCGATATTGCAAATTTCTTTCCATAGAGCACGCACAAATAGTCCCGACTAGAAGACCTATCCTGGGAGCACACCCCAGACAGCTAATTTTCCAGTTATTGTACTACTATGACAGAGATTCCATACTGCGGGAAACTCGCAAAAGGTGGAGATAAAAGTGGGTAATGCAAGTGTATCATATCTTACCCGACTATACTAGCAGACAAGCAGAGATTACGTGAAGTGGATCTGAAGTAATCCCTGCTGTTCCCCGTCAGTCTAGGGGCGATGGCGGAAGGAAAAACATGCTTTTACAACACTCCGCATTTTACCTGGGACTGGTAGGAAGCCTCTTCCCTATCACCTACCTCCGCGACGCAAGGAACAGGTCAGGTACACCGTGTTTCAGAACACTCAAATTGGCCGGGCCACCGCTAACACAGATGTCGATCTCCTAAGACACTAAGCGTTCCCAGATCTAGAACAAATTATATTGGAGAGACGTCACGGTATTCAGGTAGCAACACAGATAACAAAAACCACGGTACCTCTGATCAAGGACATGACTCAACACAGGCCTCCAGCGATGAGAACTCCATCGCCACCTGGCCCTCTGGGACTGGACTCAAGACCATGCCAGACGTATCCCCACAAACATCTGTTTATCTGGTATGAATTGCATGTTACAGATTTCAGTAATTTCGATATTGCATTAAACTGGGGGAGTGGGGGTTTCGCTGCAGTGTTTGGTTGGCATTTTTGTAATTGCTCTACATCTTTCAGTAAAAATATTCTTGCTTGGGCTGCTGCCACTGTTATCGTATGTGGGGAGCTGCAAGGGGCAAGGCGGGCTGCAGGAATGGGCTCACTGCGCCAATTTGATCGATGTCAACCTGGGTCTCTATTATTATGTAAGACACACCCTCCCTTAGATCATTGTGGGATCTCTCTCACCCGACCCCGGAGTTCCCCTACTCTAGCATACACTAGTTCATAGTTCTGACATCTGTCAGACACAAGTGTGAGCAGAGTCGCACTGGACCTGCTCTTTTGGTATTATGTGGTTCTTGAATTGTTTTCTTGTTTTATTTGTTATTTATCTCAGCCCCATTTTCCTTGCACATTGGCACACATCGCTTCTCACATTACTGGCTGGCCCGGGCACCATCCCGGAAGCTATAGTAACCCACCCACCTCTCAAGATTTGCAATGACCACCCTTAATATCATAACTTGGAATGTGCATGGTATGCACACTCCATCCTGCAGATACACAGTCTATGCATATCGAACAAGTTACTTACCTTCGGTAACGATATATCTGTAAGAAACATTAGTTATAGATTCCTTACCTTAGAATTACCCCCAGGCGTCAGACTGGATCCGGCAAGTTTTTTCGTCAGCAGTACCTCTGCGCGTCGGAAGGTGGCGTCGGTCGGCCTCGCGTCCGTCGTCGTGGTCGCCGGGATGACGTCGCGGCAGCTACTTAGACGCCGCCCTCGCGCGCTGACGTCAGTTCTGTACACGACTTTCCGCAGAGCCATGCAAGACACTGACCACTGGTGCACAAAACTAGGGCCCTGAAAGGATAACCTTAACCCTAGAAATCAGTTCGCAGAACGGGGAGGATGGCTGGGGCGGTAAGGAATCTATAACTAACTAATGTTTCTTACAGATATATCGTTACCGAAGGTAAGTAACTTATTCATCTGAAAGAAACACGTTAGATATAGATTCCTTACCTTAGAATAGATACCCCAGCAATACTAACCCCGGTGGTGGGTCTGCGAACCAAGATCACACCAGAAAGTCCTGGAGAACAGAACAGCCAAAGAAGCCGTCTCTCCGGACTTGGCTGTCCAGGCAGTAGTGTTTCGTAAACGTGTGCAGCGATGCCCACGTAGCTGCCTGACAGATGTCATTTAGAGGAACTCCTCTCCCCAAGGCAGTAGTGGCTGCCGTCGCCCTGGTGGATTGGGCGCGTAGCCCAACCGGAGGCTCCTTTTTAGCCAGAGAATAGCATGCCTTAATACACAAAATGACCCATCAAGAAATGGTGCGTTTGTGTACGGCCCGACCTTTCTTGGCGCACACGTAGCCGTCAAAGAGTTGGTCATCCACTCGGAACTGTTTTGTGCGATCCAGATAGAAAGAGAGCGCACGTTTTGGGTCCAGACGGTGGAGCCTCTCTTCCTCCTTCGAAGGATGCAGAGGCGGAAAGAAAGTGGGCAAAGTAATGGTCTGCCTGATGTGAAAGGCAGTGACCACCTTAGGAAGGAAGGATGGACGGGTCCTGAGAACCACCTTGTCCGGATGGACAGACAGGAAACGAGGTTTGGAAGAAAGGGCCTGGAGCTCACTCACCCTTCTAGCAGAAGTGATGGCTACCAGGAAAGCAGTCTTAAGAGTCAAGAGTCTCAAAGGACAGTCATGTAGCGGCTCAAAGGGAGCGCACATTAAATAGGTAAGAACAAGATTCAAGTCCCACTGAGGCATAACGAAGGGGATTGGAGGAAAGAGATGTGTTAAGCCTTTCAAGAAACGGTTAACTACCGGGGACTTGAAAAGAGAAGACTGATCCGGCAGCTGAAGGAAGGCAGAGATGGCTGAAAGATAGCCCTTGATAGTACCCAGAGCAGAGCCCTGCTGGGCTAAAGAAAGAAGGAACAAGAGAACTTCAGAAAGAGGGGCAGAAAGGGGATCCACAGCCTTTGCTGTGCACCGTGCCACAAACTTGTTCCACCGGCAGGCGTATACCGTCTTAGTGGAGGGACGCCTGGCTGCCAAGATTACATCATAGACTTCGGGAGGCAGGTCGAAAGACGTCAACTGCCGCCGCTCAAACTCCACGCAAGGAGGTGGAGACTGGACAGGTTCGGGTGGAGGACCGTCCCCTGCTGCTGCGACAGAAGATCCTCCCGAAGAGGCAGTCTGATTGGAGGATCGATGGCCATGTTGAGCAGCTCGGGATACCAAACTCTTCGTGCCCAATCCGGAGCCACAAGAATGACTTGGGCCCGGTCGCGCCTGATCTTCTTCAGCACTCTGGGCAGAAGTGGTATAGGCGGAAAGGCGTACAACAGACCGCAACTCCAATCGCGACGAAAAGCGTTGCCCAGCGAGTGCCGCCTTGGAAATTCCAGCGCGCAGAATTGCTGACATTGCGCGTTCTCTTCGGTGGCGAATAGATCTAACCAAGGCTCTCCCCACTGTTGAAGGAGACCTTGCACCACCTCAGAGTGGAGACGCCATTCGTGATCCATCATGCACCTGCGGCTGAGTTCGTCCGCCCTGGCATTCAGGGAACCTGCCAGGTGTTGAACCACCAGGGATATGCCCTGATGTTCCAGCCATGTCCAGAGGCGGAGGGCCTCTTGACAGAGGGTCCACGACACCACCCAGCCCTGTTTCTTGCAGTACCACATGGCGGTGGTGTTGTCCATGAACACCTGCACTACTCTTCCTCGGACAGAGGGAAGGAATGCCTTCAGTGCAAGACGAATCGCCCGGAGCTCCAGAAGGTTGATGTGGAGCCCAGACTCCGCCGAAGACCAGAGGCCGCTGATCTCCGCCTCTCCCATGTGGCCGCCCCATCCCAGAAGGGACGCGTCCGTCACCACAGTGTGGTCTGGTTGGGGAAGGGAGGGATCTGCCATTGACCCAATCCTGGTTCGTGAGCCACCACTGCAGTTGACGTGCAGTGCCCTCCGAGATCTGGACGCAATCGGACAGATTCCCCTGATGCTGCGCCCACTGGAACTTCAGGTCCCACTGCAGAGCCCGCATATGCCACCTGGCATGATCGACCAGCAGGATACAGGAGGCCATGAGGCCCAGCAGCCTCAGAGTCATTCTGACTGAAACCCGGGATAGAGGCTGAAAGATCGGAATCATAGCCTGAATATCCCAGACTCGCTGTTTGGGAGGATAGACCTGAAACCGCGTCGTGTCCAGAACCGCTCCGATGAAGAGGAGCTTCTGAGAGGGAATCAGGTGTGACTTCGGCACATTGATGGAGAACCCCAGCAAATGCAGGAGGTCGGCCGTAGTCTGAGGGTGGGAGACAACTGCCTGGGGCGAGCCAGCCTTCAACAGCCAGTCGTCGAGATAGGGGAAGACTGAAACCCCTGATCTGCGCAGATGAGCTGCGACCACCGCCATCACTTTCGTGAACACCCAAGGGGCGCTGGTAAGGCCAAAGGGGAGCACGGTAAACTGAAAATGCTCGTGGCCTACCGTGAACCGTAGGTAACGCCGGTGGGCCGGCAGGACGGGGATGTGAAAATAAACGTCCTGCAAGTCCAACACTACCATCCAGTCTTGCGGGTCGAGGACAGACAAGACCTGAGCAAGCGTCAACATCTTGAACTTCTCTTCCGGAGGAAGCGGTTGACGTTCCTGAGATCCAAGATAGGACGCAGGCCCTTGTCCTTCTTGGTGACCAGAAAGTAGTGGGAGTAGCAACCACGACCTACTTCTGGGACAAAAACGCGCTCGATGGCTCCCTTGGCCAACAGTGCCAAAACTTTCTGTTGGAGAAGGCCCAGGTGATCCTCCGACATGCGGTGGAATTGAGGTGGCATGGCTGGAGGGGTAGACTCGAAGGGGAGGGAGTAGCCCCTTCGGACTATTTGCAAAACCCATCTGTCCGACGTAATGGTGCGCCAGTGGGGGAGGTGATGGCGAATCCTGCCGCCCACTGGCGTTTGATGGGCCTGAAAGGTCGGACTAGGAGGGTTTGGAGGCTGCTGCGGAGGGGGGGTTGGTGGACTGGCCCGCCCGCTGGCCCCCGGAACCACGACGGTTGTTTCCACGTCCCCGGCCGCGCGAAGGTTGGGTAACTTGCTGCGGCCTGTGGCTCTGGGCGGGACGTAGCGGGGCATCCCTTCCGTAGCCACGAAAGGGGCGAAAAGCAGACTGCGCAGGGCGGGTGGAGAGGCCCAAGGACTTGGCCGTAGCCCGTGAGTCCTTCAAACGCTCTAGAGCGTTGTCTGCTTTGTCGCCAAAAAGGCGACGGCCATCAAAGGGCATGTCCATCAAGGTGTTCTGGACATCCCCTGAAAAGCCAGTCGACCTCATCCAGGCGTAGCGACGAAGCGCTACCGACGTTGAAATGGTCCTGCCCAGAGTCGGCGGTATCCAGCCCACAACGTATTGCAAACTTCGCTGCATCCCTCCCGGCGGCAACAGCCTGGGAGAGCACTGCCCGGGCCTCCTCCGGACACTGAGGCAGCACCTGCGCCACCGTATCCCACACCGAGTCGGAATAACGGCCCAAGAGACATGCAGTGTTTACCGACCGCAGTCCTAAGCTGGCGGAAGAGAAAATATTCTTCCCAAGGTGGTCCAGCTTCTTGGGTTCCCTTTCCGGGGGAGCAGTAGGGAATGCGCTTTTGGAGGTGGAGGCTTGGACTACCAAGCTCTCCGGGGTGGGGTGTTGGGAGAGGAAAGTGGGGTCTCCCGGAGCCGGGCGGTGGCGTCAGGCAATCATCTTTTCCACGGGAGCCCCCGTGTTGGGCCTGGACCACGTGCCCAAAAGGACGTCGGTGAGGGCCTCATTGAACGGCAGCAAGGGCTCCAAAGAGCTCGCAGCCGGCTGAAGCACCTCTGTCAGGAGGTTAGTCCTGACCGCCACCGTAGGAAGCTCGAGGTTGAGAGCCTCGGCCGCCCTACGCAACACCACTGCGTATGACGCTCCCTCCTCCGTAGCCACTGTAGGAGGAGACAACATGTCAAGGTCAGGGGAGGTGTCCAAACCACTGGCATCCCCCAGTTCCTCTCTCCAGTCCTGTTCACTGTCCAACTGGTCAGTCAAAGGGTCACCTGACCCCTCCCAGTCCTCCTCCTCATCCTCTGGGTGCCACTCTTGTTGAAAAGGGGCCCCAGGAGTGAACAGGGGCACAAAAACCCCTCTCGGCTCCGGGTCCACGTCAGGATGGAGGCTGGGGTCGACGCCGGCCGGAGGGCTGACCGGCGTCGACCGCTGAAGTGGTGCCGGTGGAAGCGGCGCCGGTGGAGGCGTAATAAGGTCAACCGGCGTTGATCCGGATCCAGGCCTGGATCCAAGGGGGGCCTGCGGCGCCGGAGCCGACGGCAGAGAAGGCCTAGGTTCCCCAACCAAGTCCGCGGGGCCCGAAGGCGCGCCGGCGGGTTCGGTCCGCCCAAAGACGGCATGCATCGCCTCGTAGAACGTACGAAGCTGGGCGGGAGTTGCTCCGGGTCCCGGAAAGGGTGGGAAACGCGGAGTCGACTAGTCGGGCTCCGCGCCCGGAGCCGCGGGATGGGGCACCACCTGCGTCCCTCGTCAGAGCGGCCGCCCGAGGAGAGGTCGAAGGGCGACGGTGCTTCTTCGACTTCTTCTTATGCTTCGACTTACCCGACCCAGAGTGCGAAGACTTCGAAGACTTGGACGAATGGTGATGGCTCCGCGACCGGTCCCTAGACCTCGACCGGGACCTCGAACGGCGCAGAGCTGACTGCTGGTGCTCAAGCAGCTTTCTGGACCGCTCCCGCACTAGCTTTCGGCGCCATCGACCGGCAGTCGGAGCACGACTTGGGGTCGTGGTCGCGCTCCAGGCAAAAGAGACGCACGCCGTGCGGATCAGTCACCGACATCATCCGATGACAGGAACCGCAGGGCTTGAAACCGGGCATCCCTCGTGCACCTTAGGAGTCGAAGACTCGAAAAAGAAGTTGACAAAGTCGCGAAAAAGTCAGTCAAAAAATGACTGGAGGTACCGCTCTTCCCGGATCTGCGCTGGCTGGCGTGGAAAAAGAAAGAACTGATGTCAGCGCGCGAGGGCGGCGTCTACGTAGTTGCCGTGACATCATCCCGGCGATCACGACGCCGACGACGGAGCCGACCAACGCCACCTTCCGACGCGCAGAGGTACTGCTGACTATTAGAAGGTGGTTCTGACCATCTGAGCCGCCCGGATTTTTCGCTTTTTGAACACCTATTTGTTGAGTTTTTACTGTGGGAGAGCCTCATAAGTTGGGACTCACCCACAGTGAACTCATGATGAAAGGGACTGCATGTGTATTTTACCGGTGTCCCCCTGGCGCGAGTAGGCCGCTGCGCTGCCGCCAGAGTAAGGGGCACTGGGCTGGTTACATGCAAACACGTGTGTACATGCGTGTGCACAAGTGTAAGGGCTGCGCAGGGGAGATTCCTGGTGTGCGCAGCCCAGGAGCAGCTACAAAGTGAATGGTGTGGCAGGACTTATTCAGAACTGGGTGGTGACATGGAATGGGCTTTCTACAATGGGAAGAAACATTGAGGGAAAGTCAGTGTGCTTTACTGTTTTTATTCCATTATTCTCTTATGAGGATGGGGAGCACATGGGCTAGTTTTACTTTCCTAGGGCCTACAAATTCCAGACACGCACCAAAGTCCACTGTAACTTATGTGAGAAGAAGTATTCTGCAGAGTCCAAAGTCATATTTGTACTGCTTTTGGGTCATCCAGAAATGTTATATTTCTCTGAGTCAGCTCATAACCAGGGCCTGGCTGGGGCTGACCAGGCCAGGCTGAATTAATGACCTTCCTCCCCAGCCAGCCCTGCACAACAAGCATTCCAAGGGCGAGGGCCTCCACTCCACGAAGAGAAGATGGGTGGAGCTACAGGTTCATCCATCAGCAGCTGTCACCTGGTGCCAGGCACCAAGCTGCTCTGGAGAGAAGGCAGCGAGGGGGGAAGGGGCTCTCAGAGACCATGTGGCATGAGACCCCTGGACGACGCCATTTTGAACAAACCCAGAGGCCTGGGCAGGAAGGAGGGAGCAGGGGCAGAGAGATGATGTGTCGCTGTGTGATAGGGCAAACAGAGACTTCCTGCCAGCCCCCTCCCCAATTCTTAAAAAGAGTTTGCACAGGAAGAGGAGCTCTCTCTGGGGTGTGGTCTGCTGAGGCAGAGGGTGCTGGAGCCTGGCGCCATGGGCAGTTGGAAGGAAGAACCCCCTGACGGTCCCAGGATCCTGAATAGCGCCAGGAGAGGAGTCCAGGACCAGTGAGCAGGAGCCGGGGCCTCTGCGCAAGGAGAAGAGAATCCCAGGAGGAGAGCCAGGTGAAAGGCTGGCGCAGGGAGCCAGTGAAAACAGCTCCCTGCTGAAGTTCACCCTCTTGGAGGCGAGTTGGACGGAGAAAGGTGCTCCAGATGGGTAGAGCTGGCCATCAGGAGCGAGAGGAGGCCAGAATGGTGCAGATCGGACCCCTGGGGGCTGAGATATGCCCCCCAGAAGGTAGGCGACCTTTGACCTCTGGCTGGACCGACAACGCAGCGCGTGGGGCTCCGCCACCGGTCTCCAAGATGCCCCCGGGGTGGATCAGGTCCCGGGGGCTGCCCCCACGTGAAGCAAAGACTGGGAGCACGACAGTGAAGTGTCCCCAACGGAGTGCGGGGAGCGCCGTCGCGCTGCCCCGCAATGAAGTCCAAGGGGTCTGCGATCCCAACTCCGGGCCCCGTCGCCAGGAAGTAAAGCCGGGGAGCGCCGTTGCGCTCCCCGTGAAGGTGTCCCGGGCCTGGGCCCCGAAGTGCAGGCGAGGTGGGGGGAGTGCCGTCGCACTCCCCCACGTTAGCGGAAAGGCCGGGGGACCTGCTGGAGCAGGGAAGGCGCTTCGCGTCTGCCCGCCGGAGCGGGCAGATCAGAAACGGAGTGCCGGCTCCCGCGGCAGCACACGAGTGTGCTGGCCCATCGGGGACCCGGCGGGAGCCGCCGGGGGTGGGCTCCCCGAGCGGCTCTCCAACGTTGGGCCACAGAGGAGTGAAGCGAGGGGCCCGGGTGAGACCGGGCCCCCGAAGAACCGCCAGAGCAGCCGGGGGTGGGCTCCCCGAGCTGCTATCACTCACGTGGGGGTCCGGGTGGGACCGGGCCCCCCCCACCGAGGCCGGGAGCAGAAGGAGGCAACCCGCAGGAGCAGCGTGGTTCTCCCCGAGCAGCGGGGGAGCCGCTGCTCTATTATTCACGGGGCTGGAAGAAGCGCCCCATAATGCCTTGCAGGCCCGGACCGGCCTGCAAGGGAATACAGCCTTTTCTCTGCTCATGGTGGCCCCAGGAGGACGGGGTCACCGCCAAATGTGTGACAGGATGCAGGGGGAGCTGCAGGAGCAATGCAGTCTCCCCCAGCCCAACGGAAGAAGGTCCCTCCCTAAGTCTCATGGGGACTCAAAAGAATAACCCCTCAAGGGCTCAGCTAGCATTTAATCATCTCCTGGGCTGGAACTTTTGTTCTACAGCTGGGGGTGTATTGAGAAGTGCATCAAGGTGTGAAAGGCTGAGTTGGGGATGTCTGGAGAAGGGCATCCCCTGGAGGTGAAGAGGTGTAATTGCACCACAAATGCATTTACCTATGTTATTTCTTTTTAGAGGGACTGGAAGTCACATGTGTTATGTGAAGTACCTGTGTAAGGTGATGTCATAAGCCAAATGGGGTTATGTAGCTGGACATTCCTGCTAGGGTGTCTGGCTGTAAATGCTTACTCCTGTGATTTTACCTGTGAGGCCTTTTAGAGGCTGTGATTGCAATGCATTACAACTGTTATCAGCTATGAAAAGTACCTCATTTAAAGTGGTGCCCAAACATGTATACTTGCTGCTGCGTTAGGTGAAGAACAACCCAGACTGTTAGCCCCTAAGATGTAGAGGTGTATACTATATGGTCAGTATGACATGTTCAGTCAGGGTTATGTGTCACCAGGGCAGGTGTGCCTATTTTAAATGCTTGTTGAGATAATGGGGTAGGTCGCCACTGGGATGGTGCCAGAGTGCAGGGCCTCGCTCCAGGTTATGTTCAACCGACTGCATTAGGGGGCAAGATGATGTGCATACATGGGAGCGGTGGTACTAGACCCCACCCTCCTTTGGGAGGGGTGGAAATGTTATGCAGCGCCAAGACACCTCCGGGTATTCGTGCGCTCAATAAGTCTCATTAACATTAACATAACAAAGTAATTCCAACAGCTTATGTATATTTGTAAATTGTTGCATAGTATTAAGTAGTGTGTGTGTTTAATAAATGTACTCTTACTTTTATAAAGCAAAGTACAGACTGGACAATCAATTATTGAGTGTTATTTCTGCGCACCTGTAATGGCGATTACTAGCCCACACCACCTCCCTTGAGTAAGCCTTAGACTGCTCTGCAACGCTACCCTCTGAGAGTCAGGCGCTGCACTAGGGCGTTTGGTTCCCAGTGAAGGACAAATGTGACATGTTATTTGTGCAGGCCTCACAGATACTGCCTCGTTTTCCAACACTGATGAAAAAACTTTCCGGATACAGTCTGACGCCTGGGGGTAATTCTAAGGTAAGGAATCTATAACTAACGTGTTTCTTTCAGATTTAAGCGCCAGGCCACGCACATATCACTGTTACAGAAATCCCGCTTGACTTAACTAGAGGCATCCAGGGTAAAGCGCAGGTGAAGGGGGAGGGGAACGGTCTATGCCACAGACTTTTCCTCCAATGCCCGTGGAGTGTTTATATGGGTTTAGCCGGGAACCCCTGTCCATTCTGAGGAGGTAGTCGCAGACAGAGGGCTGCTACGTTTTCGCTAAAGGCAGACTGGATGGCCGGTCTATCCTTTTAGGGAATATATATGCCCCCAACACAGATCAGCCTGCATTTCTACACATATTATCGAATGTCTTATCCCGATGGAGTGGACTGCTGTGGCTACTGGAGGAGCCTTCAACAGCGTCCTCGACTGCTCTTTTCCTCCTCTGCCGCGCACCACCGCCACTTCTAATGCACTGGTGCTATGGGAGTGGCTCCACCACTGGCAGCTAGATGATGTCTGGCGTATGCGTAATCCCCTGACCAAGGTGTTTTAATTTTATTCCACCCCCCTCCCCCACCCCAACAAATTACATGTTTGGATTGACCTGTTCCTCAGCACCCTTAATGTATTGCCCACTATCACACAAACTGAATATTTAGGGCACACTCATTCAGACCATTACCCCCAATACGTAAAAATCACGGTGGACACTTTTCCCCCTTTAGATCCTATCTGGCACCTACAGAAAGGCACCCTGGAGGACATCCCCCCCCCCCCGTTCCGGACATCCTTAGGCCCTGCAGTTGAAGAATACTTCGAGTTGAAACTGATACAGCTTTGTCGTCCTCAGTGGAATGGAATGCATTGAAGGTGACGCTCAGGGGTCACTGCCTGGGGACAAGGGGTGGGATGAGAAGACCGGTGGAAGGTGATTTGGCCCGCACCAAGCGAGAGCTTCTAGACCTGGAGACCTGTGAAGCACATGGTCCACAACACAAGCACCCAGGTTGCATTGCTGGAATGCATCAGATGCCTCATCTATGAGGCCCACTCAGCATAAATACACGTGGAAGCGGACCGCTCAGGCCCTCAACTGGCATGGCTGATATGACAGGAGCAGCACATCGCCCCATAGTAGCGTTAGGATCAGCCGATGGCAATCTCCTTTATAAACAGCAGGAAATACATACTGAAATGTGCAACTACTACACCGCCTTATACTAACCGAGACTCGCTGCTACCCCGCAAGACAGATTCCTTCCTTTCCAAGCTGCCATTCCCCAGTCTCACACAAGAACAGCGGTTGCAGCTAGACAACCTCATTATTCAATATGAGATAAAAGAAGCCATACGAACGCTAGCTAACAGCAAGTCGTACAGACCTGACCGATTACCAGCCAAATTCTACAAATTGCAGACTGTATACGAAGACGCACTTCCGTCCTCCAAATTGCCCAACTCACTATGAGGCCATGCTCGTCTCCCTTCCCAAGCCGGAGAGGGATCACACTGCCCTGGGTTCGTACAGGCCAGTGGCATTACTGAACACTGTTTATAAAATTCTGTCTAAGGTGCTCATTGACCAATTGGCTCCGCTGATATCTGCCTTGATCCACCCAGACCAGAACGGCTTTGTCCCAGCTCACAACACCTCCCTCAATCTCTGCCATTTTTTCCGTCTGCTCCATTACGCTACAGCTAAATGGCCTTGCTCGGGTTGTCTAGTCCTTGAACTCGAGAAAGCATTCGATTCGCTGGAATGGAATTTTCGATTTGCGTTCCTACTGAAATATGGAGTGGGACATCGCTACATTCATCTGGTGCAACTCCTGTAAGCTCACCCAACGCCTTGGGTCAGGGTAGAAAACCCGCTCTCTGACCCAGTACCTATACACAAGGGAACCAGACCGGGCTGCTCTCTTTCCCCCCTCGCCATAGAGCCCCTGTCCCTTACTGTACGCATGCAGGGTGAGATCTGGGGAATACCTATGGGGGATGGCGTTCACACGATATCGTTGTAAGCAGACGACCTACTCCTTTATATGAGGGAAACCCACTCTATGCCCCATGAGGTCACAAAAATACTTCATCAATTAGCGCACCTCTCAGGCTTGCGTGTGAACTGAGCGAAGTCCTGTTTGTTCCTATGTCCCTACCCAACCGGACCCTCACTTCACCATAGACGGCGTTTCCATGAATTGGCAGACACTCATGTTTCGATACCTAGGTATTCGAGTTTACAAAACAGATGTGGACTTGTTCGACGGGAATCTCACTCAAGCAGTTACTTTCGTGCAATCCCAAATATCGTTCTGGAATACGCTGTCCCTTACTGTCGCGGGACGCATAGTACTCCTGAAATTGGTGGTGCTTCCCCGCCTACTCTATTTCACCAATTTACCACTCATCGTTCCCACCCCCCCTTTTAGGTCCCTTGAAAAGACAATTTGCTGCTTTATCTTTAGCAAATCCCACTGCAGAGTGGCCTTATCAAAACTTTATCTCCCTGTGGAGCAGGATGGAATGGCAGTGACTAAATACGAATGCTACTATCTGGCATCAACTCTAGTGGGTGGCTCGCTGGTTAGTGGGACTGCAGCTTGCGGATGCTGCCACAGACATACCAGCCTGGACTCCGTAGGCTATACTGCACCCATTTCACCCATGTGCCAAACCACCATCGCCAAAGCCCACACTATTACATGTTGCCTATCACTGTTTCCACCTAAGCCTTTTCCTTACAAAAGCCATTGTGCCTTATGCCCCTGCAATCCCACTGCTTGGCATCCCCAGACGGCAAATGGTCACCACAGCGACGGAAATGATGGTCTGGCACGAAGCGCTTGTTCATACCCTGGGCAACCTTTACCAGGAAGGAAACATCCTTCAATACGAAACGCTGGTAGCAGAAGACTAGGCCACTTTTTCCTATAAAATGCACTAGTGGAGACACAGAGACATACCTGGGGAGACATCTAACATGAGCTCCAAACACATCTTACTATGCAGTATCTCCATGTTATGGGCATAGGAAGCCACCTCACCCGATGGCTATTGGACTCCCTCTGCATACACGCTGCTACTCCACTGACATCACTGAAGGGCCACTGGGAGATGGACATGACACACCCATACAATGTAAAAGAGTGAACTTGACTCCTGGTGAGCCCAACTCTTGTTCCCTGAAACGCTAGATTTAGGCTAATACAATTCTACATTATACATCGCGCATACTTGACCCCAAACAAAATTACCAGTTATTTTCAAAAACCGACACAGACTGCCCACGCTACGACCTGGTGGACACCCCTGACACACTATCGGCAAGGGGTGACGTATTTCCTCTCCGCGTTCATGGCGCGCCCATTTGTCCACACCTGGGAGACTTGCCTAGTAGGACTCCACTACAGAGACAAGAAGCACATAGCCACTTCCCGATTTCTTGGCCTGGGCCTACTGGTAGCGAAGCACCTCATCATAAGGCACTGGAAATCCTGAGAACCCCAGTGTAGAGGCCTGGTGGCACTCAATAGTTGTATGGGCTAGGGCAGAGGGAGTGGCATCACGCAGGGAAGATAACCTGGGCCTACGCAAGTACCCTATCCCCTCCAACGGGGATAGTATCCTATCAGACCCTCAAGCCTCCCTTCGAGAGGGCCTGGAATGCCAGGTGTCGCCAACCTCCCTTTCCGTAGAAATGGATGTACATCCACATATATAAAGCAAAAGAGGCCCCCCTAGAGTACTTTGAGATCTAAGAGGAGGAGGGAAGAAAACAAACTAGTGCAAAACCTGTCTATAAAAGAAAGTAAAATATTTTTTTGAATATAAAAGTAATAAGTAATAATTTTGTGTAGTGTCAATACATAGATTCTTCTGGGATACATGCAAGTTTGAACCTAACTAGGTCTTCTTAAAGTATACAGGTCAGTACAGAGATTTTGCACTAGTTTGTACATCCGCATATCGCTTAATATACAAAACTGTTGTAGATCGTATCCAAGAAATGAAATGCCAAGTACTGCCATGTCAGGAATCGGGATAGACATGAGGGCTGAGTTGGTTGTTAGTTTGGATTCCCCTTTCATGTTTATCCACTAATCCCACTACACATGTTACCATACTTCTCCACTCCCCAACCCCACAGTTTATAATAACATAATCCAAGATTGTAGGAAGCTGGTCCTGTATATACTATACCAAAATGAGGTATAGTGTGCACAGAGTTCAGTGGAACCCCAAAGGTAGGCAGAGGTAAAAGTAGATAGCACCTTACTCTCTATTTGTGGTAGTGAGGGCGAGCAGTAAGGCTTTATCAGAGGGTAGTGTTAAGCATTTGTTGTACACACTCAATCGTGAACACAAGGAGATGATGGACGGAGCGCTGAAACTTTTCAGACTCTCATCCCCAGTCACAGATCTGGGTTGAATCAATCATCGTTCTTTAGCTCACTTCGCCACCCCAGTTCAAACACAGCTATATGCAAATCAGTCTTGACCCTGTGCCTCATGGGAACAGTCCAGACCGAAAGGTTTCAGTGCTCCGTCCATCATCTCCTTGTGATTGCTTTGTTTGCCCTAAGTTGGCAGGGTATGCCCAGACGTGGGTCCCTTGCTCACTTTGCCACTGGATTCAAGCTAGCCTGGCTGATGAGGGCTGTTAGCCCGAAACCGGTCCCAGGATGCTGGTTTCCGGTCCAGGGAAGACATGGCTTGGCAGTTCGGGCTGGACTGTTTCCATGAGGCACAGGGTCAAGACTGATTTGCATATAGCTGTGTCTGAACTGGGGTGGCGAAGTGAGCTAAAGAATGATGATGGATTCAATCCAGATCTGTGACTGGGGGTGAGTGTCTGAAAAGTTTCAGTGCTCCGTCCATCATCTCCTTGTGATTGCTTTGTACACACTCAATCAGCAAATTATGTCACACACTCAAAGACTGAACTCAGACCAATTTTGTTTGTGTCAAAAATAGTATTAAGTTATTTTATTTCTAGAACCAAGCCAAGCCTGGCACAGGTAAGTGAAATAAATGCTTTGCAAAATATTATGCAGTGTTTACAAGTGAATGCAAGTTCAAAATGCAGTTGTTTGAAACACAGGTAAGTCAAGGTATTGAAATACTGTACAGATTACTTTTTAGGTACTTTTTAGATTACTTTTTCTACTCAGTGTGATATGCCTAGATATCACACTGGGACATTTCCTAGAGAAAAGGTAAGTAAAAACAGTTTTGCACAGTTGTACTTTTTCAGGTTTCCATACAAATCAACTCCACACAAAACATTTTTCAGGGAGAAACAGTCAATAGGTTCCTACGTAGAGAAATGAACTTAACAGTTACCAGGTAAGAACTCGGTCTTTGGGGTTGAGTTTCTGGGGTAAGAACAAGGGTTCCCCCAGGGTCAAGGATGCACTCTTGTTACACCGTCAGCGGCACTAGGGCGGCGGGGTGCAGAGTGCTGAGGCCCAATATTATTCAATGGGGGATAGGGAGCCTCCGGTTGGTGGCTGCTTATGAGCAGGCCACTGGGTTGTGGGAGCAAAGCTCCTGGTGTTACGCTCAGGGCAAAGGGGGGTCCTGTTTAGCACAAAAAGTGCACCCGCAGAGACGCAGGGGCGGCTGGGTGCAGGGTGCTGGTTTGGCATCGGGTGCCCTGTTGATTGCAATGGGGATTCTCCGGTTTCAACAAAGACTGCAGGCTCGGCTACGAAGATCTTCTGGAAGTGACCACCAGTTGGAGAGGTAAGTTGGGATGCCTGGGGATGCTAAGACACCGTCGGTTGGGCCACCCAAGGCTGTGGGGCTTCGGGAGCAGGGGTTTCTTTAGGCGTTGGGTTTCTCTTACTAGCTACGGTCGCGGTGAATCTCCAGAAAGAGGCTGCCGGCTTCGCTGGGAGATTCGAGGCAGGTCAGAGATCACCAGATCTCGGGTCAGAATCGCCAGGGAGACCTCCTCGTGGTGTTGGGCCACTCGAACTCGGGCCGTGGGCGACGGGTGCACAGTGGTGCAGACTCGTGGATTTGGCCAGAGCCTGTTGGTGAATAAATCCGGTGCTCACAGGAGACAAAGTCTTTTCTTCGGAAGGCAGGGCAGGCCTTCGGGGTTCTTGAGGTTGCTAGTTGCAGGACACACCAGAGTTTCGCTTCTGCAGGCTCGAGGTGGGGACAGGCCGGTAGGGCTGGGGCCAAGTCAGTGGGCGTCTTCCTCTTCTTAGCTTCAGCACGGCTGTTCGGTTCTTCTTCTTTTCTTCTGGTTGTTGCTTGTCTGAGGAGGCAAGGTTCGGGGTGGCCCCTAAATACTAGATTACAGGTAAGTAAAGGTTGGGACCAATGGGTCCCTTCCTTGGGGGGGTACACCCCCTATTATGCCACCCTCCAGTGCGAGGGGGGTATATGCCTCACTCTGGTTGGCTGGGTCCCACCATCTGCAAGATGGCGGGGAATGAGAGTTGTGTTTCACCTCGCCTCCCCCACCTGAGGGGTGGGGTTGGCAAAGGTGGGCACACCTCCCTTCCTCACTTGGTTTTCCTGCAGGTTCTCCCTCCCAAAGTGGGGGTCAGAACCGGTGGGGACCAGTTGCTGGAAGCAGCAAAAGGCCTGGGGAAGCTCACAAAGGCGGCAAGCCTTTGAAGCTTCCCCTTCGTGGACTCTGCCCATCCTGGGGGAGGAGGCTTGGCACCTAGTCCCAGGATGTGCATTGTTTCAGACCCCCGAGAGCAGCAGGCTCTCGACCCAGGGTCACGTCTGGTGGTGGCAGCTGTGGAGCAGCCACTCAGCCTGGACACTAGTGTTAGGTCATTTTTCAGGGGGCATCTCTAAGATGCCCTCTGTGTGCATTTTTCATTAAATCCCACACTAGCATCAGTGTGGCTTTAATGTGCTGAGAAGTTTGATACCAAACTTCTCAGTTTTCAGTAAAGCCATTATGGTACTATGGAGTTCGTAATGACAAACCCCCAGCACCATATACTCTTAATGGCATTACTGCACTTACAATGTCTAAGCATTGGCTTAGACACTGTAGGGGTATAGGGCTCATGCACCTGTACCCTCACCACTGGTATAGTGCACCCATCTAGATGGGTGGCTGATCTATGCCAGGGCAGTGGGTTGTAGGCATGCACACAGGGATGTGTGCCATGTCGACTCTTCACTTTGTTCTGCACCAAAACACGCAGCCTGCAAAGGCAGTGTGTGAGTGTAAAGGTACAGGGCCTCTAAGGGTGGCACAATAAGTGCTGCAGCCCTTAGGGGCCTTCCCTGGTCCCAGTGCCCTGGGTACCAGGGGTACCATTCACCAGGGGCTGACCTGTGGCCAGAGAGTGCCAGTTGGGTTTTGTCTTCAATGCAGTTTTTAGGGAAAGAACATAGGCTCTGGGTACCTGTTTGGCTGGAGCCCAGGGCACCCTCAGTCAAAGTACATCAGCTGTTCAGCAAAATGTGGGGCAACCATGCAAAAAGAAGGCACTTTCGTACAAAGATGCACTACGTTTGTTCAACGTTTACTTACCAATTCCTTTTTCCTATTGTTGACAGTAATACCCAGCATTGGATTATTATTACAGATACACTGTGTTGTAAGTAGGTACGAATGCAATAGGCCCTTTACAGAGGAAATAATTCTACAGATTCATATGCTACTGCATGATTTGTTACTTGTACCTCAAAATTTTTGGAAATGTCATCGCATGATATATATATATATATATATTCACTGTATTTTGTAACTACTCTGTATAAGAAGACTGATGAAAAACGAACAAACAAATTGAATAAAAAAGCTATCAGCTCTCGGGAAGCAGACTAGAATTGAGATTTCTCTACAGGGACATAATACTTCCTTACATCAATTCTATTCCAGTGCTGGAGAGAAGCAGTCTTCCCAATATGCCTCACAGGATCAGAGATGACCTCGCCCAAAAGAATACCGAAAAGTGCACCATCCTGAACAAGAGGTCCAGGAAAGCCTGATGCCATCAAATAATGTGGGGGCTCTTATACTCAGATACCTCCACTTCCTTTTTTACAAGGGATTCTTCATCATAACTTGCATGTTAGAAGGAAGCTGAAGAAATGTATGGATTTTGCATGCAGTAGGAGGAAATCAATCCACGAAAAACAAAGCTAGCAATACAAGGAAAGAATTTAAGAAATAAGGTGTCTATTCATAAAGGTAGATATACATGTGTAGATTTACTCACATGTTCATTCACTACTACACCTTGCTGTAAGTCTACACTTTTTCACCATTCACCACTTCAGAATATAGATTTAGATCAAAGTGTAGACGTGCATGTCTCCATTCCTGGTGGAGACTTCTACAACAGGACTTACAAGTGGAAAAGTACTATTAGTAACTTTTCACATAAAGATGGAGATCTCCACAGCTGTGGGTGAGGATCTCGTAGAAAAAGATTAAAATGTATGAAACTTTCAAAATATTTGAATGTAAAATTATCAAAATATTTATTAACCTAGAGCTAATAATATAAAATGTTACAGCGCATTAACTCAACAAATTAAATGTTTATTACTTGGGTGTTGGCCAGTGGCCGACACACGCACCCCCTCCCAGTACATCTGTTGGCCAGTGGCTAACAATGGGGAGGGCTAAAAAGGATCCTCTGGTGCTTGCACCAGAGGATCCTTTTTTAAAGGTAAAGCGCGAGGAGATGCAGATTCACTTCGGCATCAGCCCCCAATGCCCCTCCATCCCATCTGTGATGCGGCATGTAGACGTCACAGATTCTTCACCGGTCTGCCAAGCAGAAAGTAGTGAGTGGTCTCTCCTGCTCCAGTGGTGGAAAAATGCATAAAAAGGCCTCCCCACGTTTCAAGGAAGCCTCATTTGAAATGGGAGAGTCTCTCCTTTCCAATGAGGCCTACCTGAAACAGTTTATATGGCTGTGGATCGCGGGGCGACCAACATGATTGCAGATCATGGCGGCAGCATGACAATGCAAAGGTGTGCTTTTGCGGAGTAATCCATTTACCTTTATGGGACCGTCTAAGGAACCAAGCGGCCCATTTTGCATTGTTGGCTTTTTCTGGGAATATTCAATCATGTGTAGATTTGACCATTTTCTCCACACAATACAAAGGTGTACTTCTCCAGAATAATTGGTTTAAACCACTGGAACTGTCCTACTAACGGAGCGGCCTGGTATACATTGCAAAACTCTGTTTTTAAGTAGTCTTCCATGTATTGTTACAGGACGCCTTATTGAAGGTCCCAAGATTCCACTGTTTTAAGGAAATTTTAGTCATGTGACTTTTATCCTGATGAGAACCGAAAAGCAACTACGGTTCGAAACATTGACATCCGCTCCCTAAGTTGCTTTCAAAACATGCTAGGATTTGCCAGGTGATACCCTATATGAACAGACAGGCTCTCCGCTTATGTTTGTTTGATATAACATCCTATGCAACCTTGGGATCTGTTCAGTGCCTTGTTCTATGATGTTGTATATATATTTATTCACTGTCTGAGCACTGCGTTATCTGCACCAATTTTGATGCATAATGAAATGTATATTGGCCTTATACTAAAAAAAATTAAATCATCATACAAGATATTATGTTCTGTATCCTTTTTCAATAGCAATGATTATGATACAAGTTACTAATTGAGCTTTCACACTTTTGAAGCAAAAGTAGAATCAGCTTATTACTTGGCTGTTCAACTAGGTTAAATCCTTGGATCAGGCCTGTGTGCTCCTGCGTCAGGATACCCTCTCCGGTGATAGTGCGCTTTACAAAAAAAAATCATAACATTACAGAGAACTCTGCACCCAGCGCTACACGTATGGGTAAAAGGTTTGTAGTGCTTGCCATGTTCATCCTTCGTCACAACTTAGTACATGTTCAGTTTGCTGCATGACAAGCACATTACAGCCACAGCACTGCACATAACAGTGGACAGGACATATGAAACGATCACACCGACTAACCTGTGTGTCAAAAACTAACATTCTTCCTAGTTTATGATGGCTCTTTAGGGAACTGGGGCAGTATTCCCCAGCATATTTGCCTTCGTTTTAAAGGTAGATATGCGGACTCAGTTCGAGGAATGTAGGCCTCGGAAGGCATTCTCGGACACCCCCAACTTGCATCCACAAACTTGAAGGATTTGGATTTACCACAGTGTGTGCACTAAAGACGCATGCAAGACGTGTTCCTGAGCCTCATGTGGCTGTCATGGGAGCCATTAGTAAAGGGTCACTAGGCATGCATTCAGTAATGGAAGCGTGTACTTGCAGGTGGTAAAAATGTAGTCAAACTGTTTATTCATTTGTGAAGGATGTGGATGCACCAAGCATCAGCATATCTGGACATATGTGTTTATAGAGGTTTGTTTGTCGTGTGTTTATGTTCAATTTGGTTGACGATTGGTTGAGAGGTTGTCTTGAACGGGGATTCTGTCCAGTGGCGTATGAATGTGATGGGCCCTTGAATAGCACAGTATGTTGATGTCAGTGCACTGATCTGTTGGATTGGGCCTGTTGCCAGTGGTATGAAAGTCTTGTATGTGTGGTGTATGAATGGCATATGAATTGATCAAATAGCAGTTGCTGCCTTGACGTGGCTTTATGACTCACCTTCACTAGTCTTGGTTTCAATATTCAGATACTGTGATAAGTATTTATGCTTTCAAGCTAGCGATTCTGGAGGTGCTAAAACCAACCAGTGTAAGTGGTGGATTAACTTTAAAAAATGTGTACAAGATTTATATCTGTGGCAGCAAGGATACTCCGTCGCAACAGCACCATATTATCCTTACCGTAAAGAAAGAGGTCTGCACGCCTGATATATATGCAGACGGACCAACTGTGGAGAAGGGCATGGTTGTATCCCTCCCACGTCCCAACTGAGTAAGGGCCATTTGCGGCTGCCCGCTATGTCCGCTCACCTAATTTAGATGTGCAGAGATTTTTCACTACCCATCATCACCTGGAAAACCATGGTGGTAAGGGGCAGTGAAAACTGTCTAATGCCCCCCTTTCCAGGGGAAATAACTCCCATGGTGAGATGCGCATTTGTTTTTTCAAGAAGAAAATCTGGCTTCGGAATTTTGTTTTTGAAAATGGAAAAAAGAATTGATGGACAACTTCATCAGGTTGATGAAGCAGTGTGTCAAACATAAAAAGCCATCGACAGGAACCACCGCTCCTGCCAATGTTTTTGAATTGACCACCAGCTTGGCAGTCATTTCTAAATTTGATGTGGGAAGTAGTCTCATCATGGCAGACATTAAGTCCCCGCAAGGGTGACTGTATGTTCTCAGTCCGCCAAAATTCAATTCTGGCACTGACTCAGAATTACTCTTTTTTGTGCAATCTAAACACCCGGAGGTGCACAGTGAGGCATAACTTCCGTTCAATTTCTCATAATCCTGTACAAAACTTCAAAGTGTATACGTGGCTAAAATGACTCTTATTTACATTGTGTTAGAAGTTGCTCCTACGATTAGAAAATGCTAAAAACGCAAAGACACATTACATTTATGCTGTGAAAACGGGCCTTTTTTTTTGCAATGTGGGTAGTTGTGGATTTTGGGTCCCAGATCCCCCGGCACCTAGGCAAATCTAGCAAACCTGCATATTTTTGAAAACTAGACAACTAGGGGAGTCCACAGGTGTGTGACTTGCGTGGCTTTCACCAGGTAATTTTACCCAGAAGCCCATGCCAATGTCCACATTTGGTATGAAACACACATTTTCCTCACATTTCTGTGATGCACAATTCTGGAATCTGAGGGGAGCCACAAATGTCCTACCACCCTGTGTTTCCACACGTCTCCCAATAAGAACGGTATCCCACTTGTGTGGGCGGGCCAAGAGAAGACAACACAAAAAGGCCCCAAGGCGCTGTGTTGAGAGATAAACTTTTATAAACTGTATACAAAGACCTTTTTAGTCAATTTTATGAAATTAAGAAATCTCAGGCACTGTGTCTCAGCTTATTATTACCTTCAACAACTGACTGATGAAGAGACGTTTCTCTGTAAGCTCATTTCTCTGTGCAGCTGTCCATTCACGTGGCACAATGCCTTTTTGAAACTAATCAGTTGCATTCATGTTTTATCCACGGTGTATACTCTATAGCCTTTCTGGTCTTTGTAATTGGTGGGTTAATTGATCTTGCACTTCAACATTTTTAATAATTTTTTTATGTACCCTGTTGTGTTTTTCAGTAATACTGCAAATGACATTCTGTTTCATTGTATTTATTGCATGCATGCTTTCATGGTTGTTTGTCAACCAAACAGAGTTTAATAAACAAATTGAAACTGAGAGATAAGTAATAGGGATAGCTGCTGTATTTGGGGGCCGTGCTGTGGCGCCACCCATGCAAACCAACAAACCAGACGTTTTTACAAACTAGACAACCAGGGGAGTCCAGGGTGGTGTGCTTTGAGTGGATCCCACAAGGTTTTCTTACCCACAATGCCCTGCAAACCTCAAACTCTGCCTGAAACAATGCATTTTCCTTCCATTTCCGTGATGGAAACTTCCAGAATCTCCAGCACTCCGCAAAATTCCTACCACCCTGCATTACCCCACTTGCACCAATACAAATGCTGCTCCACTTGTGTGGCTGGGCCTAGTGCCCGCTACAGGAACTGATCAAACCAAGGTCAATGGGAGCCCTCTCCAGGGGACTCCCATCGATCTTGGTTTGATCAGTTTCTTTTGCAGGTACTAGGCTCTGCCACACATATGGGGCATCGTTTTTAACGGGAGACGTGTGGGAACTCAGGGTTTTAGGAAATATACGGCTCCCCAGAGATTCCAGAATTTGCTGACGTATAAATCAGAGGAAAATGTGTGTTTCTTACCAAAGTTTGACATTTGCAAATGTTTCTGAGTAAAATTAACTGGTAAGAGCCAAGCAAATCAAGCACACCTGGACTCCTCTGGTTGTCTAGTTTAAAAAAATTAGCAGGTTTGCTACGTTTGCCAGGGTGCTGTCTAAGCTAGGGCCTAAAATCCACAGCTACCCAGTTTTGAGTGGAAAAGTGTGATCCATGATGCGTTTTGAGACATTTCCTGTCGCTGGCATTAGGTGTTCCCACCCAAGTGAGGTACCATTTTTATCGGGAGGCTTGCTGGGTGGAAAGAAGTTTGTGGCACACCGCATATTCCAGAACTTTTCATCACAGAAATGTGAGGAAAATGTGTTTTTTTGTCAAAGTTTAAGGTTTGCAAGGGATTCCGAGTAAAACAAATCTAGTGAGAGCCATGGAAGTCACCCCACCCTGGATTCCCCCGGGTGTGTATTATTTAAAAAATTGCAAGTTTGCTAGGTTTTCCTAGGTGCCGGCTGAGCTAAGGCCCAAAATCCATAGCTACCCACCTTGGAAAAAAAAAAAAAAAAAAGGTCAGTTTTCTGTGGAAAAATGTGATGTGTCCATGTTGCATCTTGGGCCCTTTCCTCCCACAGGCACTAGGCCTACCCACACAGTGAGGTACAATTTTTATCGGGAGACTATGGAGAATGTTGAGTGGAAGGAAGTTTGTGGCTTCCCGCAGATTCCAGAACTTTCCATCAGATAAATGTGAGGAAAATGTTTTTCTAAGTCAAACTTTAAGGTTTGCAATCGATTCTGGGTACAAAATGATGGTGAGAGCCATGCAAGTCACCCCACTCTGGATTCCTCCAGGTGTCTAGTTTTCAAAAATGTTCAGGTTTGTCTAGGTCCCGGCTGAGCTAGGGTCCAAAATTTACAGCTACCCACTTTGAAGAAAAAAATAAAAAAGTCAGTTTTCACTGGAAAAATGTGATGCGTCCATGTTGTATTTTGGCTGCTTTCTCCTACTCATTTTCAATGTTGCTTTATTTTAACAGTTCCTTTCTTTGGGAAAATCTTGAGGGACCTATACATATGACCACTTGCTGAATTCGGTATCTTATCTACTTTTCAGAACTATACCACCCATGGGTTTCACACTGGTTTACACCACAGCTGAAAGTAGGTTAAGAGCACAAAGCATAGGGAAAAATTACCTCTTTGAAAAATGCCAAAACTGTAGTTAAGAAATTAGGTTTTTTGATTCAGTTCTGCATGTTCCTGAAAGCTGGGAAGATGGTGACTTTGGCACAGCAAACCGTGCGTTGATGCCAATTTTAGGGGAAAGAAAACAGACACTCTTATCCGGAGCACTTTTTTGTCATTTCCCCCAAAAACACACAATTTACTTATATTTTGACTATTTCCCCCGCCCCCTCCAGTGGAATCCACAAACCCTGGGTACCTTTAAAATCACCAGGATGTTGTAAAACAAAAACAAAAACAAAAACTCACATTTGGCGTGGATACCTTATGAGGAAAAAATGTTATGGAGCCATTAAGCGGGAACTACACCAAATAGCCAAAAAAGGGCTCAGTCCAGCAGTTAAGGGGTTAAATCAGTAATTGGAATATATTTATTAAATTTATAAATATTTCTTAAAGAACATGCTTTTTAAATGTAAAAATTATTTTATTTATGTAACATTAGTTCTGATAGGTGTTATTTTAAGTCCCTGCCTCCACAGTTTTCTATAGAAGTATGTTGCCACACCTATAACTGGCCATGTGTGGTACTTGACTTACTCTAAAGTGGGATGGGAGTGCATTTACTACTACTATTTTGACACCTGAATGGCTGTAGTAATTTTTGAAGTGTAGTTTATGAATGGCAGTGGCCTTACTCTTTGGTGGGTTGGTGTTTCTAGTAGCCTGTACCTTTCTGAATCCCTCCTTAAATTTCCTTAAACCTCTCTCATTTTGCAGTACGTGGTCACCATTTCCAGCTACTTTCACTTGTAAGCTCACATTTACTGGTAAAATATAGGCGTACATGTGTGAAGATCGCCACCACCCTGGTGGAGATCTTCGCAAAGACAGGCGAGGTGGAGGTCTCCGCCCGTAGCTTAGTGAATAGCATTTTGTTGTACCACTTTAATACTACAACATTTGGCTGTGAATAAGCCTCTTAGACATGAATCTTACTACTGACAGAGGAACTTATCTAAAACAACGAGGACTTTAGCATAAAAGTGGAAAATCAAATCTTCACCAGAACCCCTTTCCATGTCAGAGTTTAAAATGTTAAGTGGTTGAGAGCTTTGGAGGCATCCTGGTGTCAGACATTGAGGTATAGGCCAAGATCCTGTTTTAGCAAAATACTTCACTCCAGCCAATTTGATACCAACAGGTTGCTGCAAATTATCATTCACTTCAATCATGAACAGCCTGTAGAAACATTTACAAAGCAATCTTGGTAGGCTGAAAGATGGCCACCATTTTTACTCGTTATTTGGACAATGCTAGTATAGTGATTGCCTTAATTGCTATAGTGAGGTCTCCAAAACTACTCTCGTAGTGAAACTATGGAAAACGTAAGCAGTATTAAGAGGTAAAGAAAAAGGACTGCAATTCCACAAAATACATTGTCATTAAAGGATGCAAGGAACTAAATGAATGACCGAATAAAAGAAGGACCAGAACCATTGTTAACAGTGTAAATTACTTAGTTACATTATGGTTACTCGTGCAGCAGGCACAAAGAAATAAGAGATTGTCAACACCTGCTTCAACATTTACTTAAGAGCTGCATTGTGCATTTGTATGGAGGTAAACAATTACTTACTTATTATAAACACAATGGGTCAATACATTCACCTGAAAGGCAGTTAGTTTTTATAATAACGTTTTACTGTTTCTAACATAATGTCTGTGTTGAAAAACACCTCATTTTAATTCCACAGAAAAACCGGTCTATACAGTGGATGTAATTAAAAGATAAGCAGCTAAGAACTCCTTCAAAATAAACATTGGCAGGCATCTTACCTAAACTATAGCTGGAAACAAAGGGGAAAAAACAGTCTTCAGAGATTAGGTGATTGGAATTATAACAAATCTTGAATTCCAACTAACAGCTAGTATCATAATAAACAGTGGAATAATTAAATGCTAAGGCTACACAAAGCATTATGCTGAATTGCAGCTGTGTTTCTACTTGAAGTCAAGTTGGAGGAACAAGTAAAAATGCTCTGTTTTACTACTTTGAGGAATATATGGTGTATTACTTACCTTTTTATCCGAATTAATTAGTCGAAAAGCTTCAGTCACTTGCTGGGCAGTTGCCCCACCACCTACATCAAGGAAATTTGCTGGAGTACCACCATGAAGCTTAATTATGTCCATTGTGGCCATGGCCAAGCCAGCACCATTGACTGTGAACCAGAGAAAGAGAAGCATGTTTACACCATCAGCTCTTGAATTAAGAGTGGCAACGACATAACAAAATGACTGAGCTACACTCGACCACATTGATCAAATAATCCATACCATCACTTGTTATCTCTAAAGCAAGCAGTTCCCTATTTCACTGAAGAGATACTCATCACAAAATATTTTTGTACCTTTAATCAAATAAAACTTGCAATGCACAATGACGTATACTTTCTACAAGGATTTTAATTTCCTATGATCCCATTGTGAGAAAATCTTCGGGATTTCAAAGCCCCTTCCCAATCTAACCACTCCTGTGTGGTATGCAGTAAAGAAGGTTTCTTACCTAGACAACCTATGTTTCCATCAAGTCCAATGTAGTTGAGATCTGCTGTAGCTGCCTGCCTGTCTCGCTCATCTTCCTGGGACCAGTCACGTAGGTCAAAAACTTCCTTCTGACGGTAGGCCGCATTACTATCAAAATTAATCTTCGCATCCATGCACATCACTGGAGAAATCAAAATAAACGCTAATTGGACTTACTTTGTAGTTGTCGAAAGAAAGATCTACTTACTTTAATAAATATGTATCTTATATGAATGTCATGAGAATCTGGTAGGGAGCAAACCTCCTGGGGTACATCGGACACCCTTGATACAGAGCAATGAGACCAAAGGGTAAGTTCTTTTCTAACAACACGAAATTCCAAAGTGAACAGCAATAACCTTTTGACATAGAGCAGAATGTACTTCATATTAATAATAAAGCTGACACACACACACACACACACACACACACACGCACACGCACGCACACACACACACACACGCACACGCACACGCACACACACACATTGCCTTATCCTCTTAAATGTTCAAGCTCTTCTCCTTTTGAAATGTATTCCCTGGCAGCAGGAGTAGGGAATTATTTTGGGTTCTGCACCGTGAAAATAAACACAAGATGCGTGTTGTAATTTATTGAAGACATCTGTTAAGCAGTTTAATGTAATACTCTTTCAAAATGGGCAATAGATTAAAATGTGTGCCCAAGTACACAATTCCTGTTTCCTTGTAATGAGCACTGTCAGTAAAATAAAATCAGTATTAGCAACACCAACATGGACAGCTTTACCATAATATGTATAGCAGTCATATGGTGGTGCCAAAATTCCATGCATTCCTGTGACACAATGGGGGTCAATTAGGAAATATACACATTTGGAAATGCATCAGGTCTGTAATATGGAACACAAACTTGCCAATAGACAATTAAAGCTGTCTGTAGCCAGACACTAAAAACTTACTACCATCAATGCCAGATTATCGACAAATAAAATGAATCTCCATGGGACAAAGGTTCAGAAGAGAGAGCTGAAAACTGAAGCGCTAGTAATTTGTTTAAGCATCTTTTGTAATTCTGGTCAGTGACCTGCCCGCCTGCAGGTATGAGAAGCGGATACTGAGAAGTCACTGCAAAATGTTATACAGGAGAGCAGCTATGCCATTTTCTTATAAAAGGTGAGTAACAATGTCACAACTAGAAAGTAATACTAGCGGGTTGTTTATACAGTTAATTCAGTCTTCCAAGTATTACACCAGTATAAAATCTGCATTTTAAGCGTATTTATGAATTCACAGCTCTACTGTAAAATGTATTACAGTTGAGACATGGCGTCACAATTCCAGCTGCATCATGCAATAAAATTGTGCATTTCTGGTCTGCGAGTGCAGAAGCAGCAACGTATGTAATCATGCCAAATAAGAAACCATTGCTTATTTATTAAGCTTGGAAACCAGCATTAAACGTGTTACATATAAATGAATGATCAAACAGATTTTCTTTTCTTCTCTCTAAACAAAAATCAGTTTCTCTGACCTGTTCAAAATAAGATTGGGAAGAAAATTCTCCAATCTCCAATATCTGCTGAATGAAACTCGCACCAGTACAACTCAATAGGAGAGATCATCAGGTCTGGACATTAGAATCATTTGCATGAGACACCATCTCCGGCCAAGTCCTTGGGACAAGCATTTTAGCCAAATAGACTCCCAGTGAGAACTCAAGTGATTCAGCCTTGATGTTCCGCACAGAACCAGAACTGAAGCAAAGAACACACTTCACCCACAGAAAAATATATTGGTCAATCAGCTAATAATGAGAATCACAGGAGTGAGTCTTGAATCTCCAAGCATTAGACCTATAAGAACCCAAGAGCATGCTTCACCAATGTTTGATTTGGTGCGCAAGATCCTAATATTCTTGAAAATATCAAGGTTTCATAGGAAACCTGTCCCACAAAATACACATCAACATGAACAAAACATAAAATGGTTCTTCTCTATACCCATCGAGAAGAACCTAATTGAGAAATAAATTACGAAAAAGAAGATTAACATGAAAAATATAAGGGAAGATTGCAATATCAAGACAGAAAATCAAATACTTTACAATTGTAAAGTAATGATTCTGTAAAATGAAGCATATAGTAAATGCAACATTCAAAAGTGAATGAATCACACATTTATTTATTCATTGATGTAGCACTACCTGCCATACCAAACAATTTTCAGAACGCCTAAGGACCACCAAAAGGGATAAAATTGGAACAAACGAGTGATCTATGGAACAAAATGAATTAAATTACATTAACAATGCCAAAGATTGTTGTATATGGTAATGCTAAGGAAATGCAGCACATGCAAGAAAGGGATTATATTTGCACTTTAGGGTTAATTGACAAGCTACCACAATAATACCAATAATAAGCAAAGATTAGAAATAACTAAATTGAAGGATGCTTCCATTACGGAAAAGCTACAAATATGCCCTTTGGCTACAGAGGTGACAATAATCAACATTACCGCAGTTTAAAACGTTACACCCACTCCACATTAAGCACCATGAACAACTGAAGCTGGATTCAAGAGAATGGGTAGCGGGGGATTAAATATCCATGCCTGCTCAATTTCCACTCCACTGGCTTTTCCTGGTTTGTAGCTGCCCAAGTTCATGAGAGTCACACTTTCTGTGCACCAACTCGCAGCACAACCAAGATGGCAACCTTTCACTTCTCCATGCAGCCACACGCCATGGGTGCGAGAGTCTGCAGGTGTCCCACTTCTACAGAACCCAACAGGAATTTAGAATTTAGAATTTGTTCATTGTACAGTTAATAAAAACTCACAATGTTAAAAACTTACATTTATGAGAAAAACCTTATTTACATTTATAGTATAAAAAAGAGAAAGTGGTCACATTCTATAAGATCATAAAATTCTTGATTACATTTTGGTAAAGTCCGTTAAAAAATAGAAAAAATTGTAGGGACAATTTACTCCGAAAGTTTTTGCATAGTGGTAGCTTGGCAGATAACTAGGCAGGCTGTACGATTAAAGTGCAAGTGCTTTAAGTGAGCCATATGGCTATCTCTTAAGTCTTGTGGCCTCTATATCGAAGAATTTTGTTAATCTGCAATTTAACTGAGTCTCTTCGGGGTTAAAACACAGCATCACAGCCTGCCTACAGCTAGTTATGCCCTTTTGGTTCCATAAAACTCGAAGTAAGGAGCGCCTTATGTCCATAAGGTTTGAGCAAATGCAGATAATGTGAATTAGGTCCTCTTTTCCTGCTCTGCAGAGTCGACAACAGTTTTCCGCGCCTTCCCTTTTCCAAGGTGCCAAGTGAGGTAATATTGGTATAATGCCGAGGCGCAGATTTAAAAATTTGTTTTTTGTCGTCTGCGTTAGGCCCGTTTTTAGATATTCTTGCGGCTTCAGAGCATTGTAGTCTTTCAATACTGTCCACCCGTGAGCTCTCTTGGCCAAGATTTCTTTATCCTCTATTGATGATATCATTTTGGTTACTTTTGTTACCACGGTTTTAAAGCTTTTGATGTCTGTGGCTGACTCCCAGAGATTTGTTAGTCCCATGGTCTCCAGTGATTCTTTTAGGTACTTCCTTGCGGGTGAGTTCTCTCGAGTAGAGAGTTCAGTCCAAAGTTGGGCGTTTAAAGATCCTTGGTCGGCGTCTCTGATTTTTCGCCAGCTTTTTATGTAAGCGCCTCTTCTCTCCACCGTTTGTCTCTGTAGACCGAATTCAAGGCGGATTTGGGCAGGCGAGACGTAAGTAGGTAGATGGAAAATTGCCCTATATGATCGACTGATGGCTTTATCTAATGTCGTGGCGTCTTTTCCTTGCATGGGTTCGCTGCCATATGTGAGCATAGGCTGTAAGCGTGCTCTAATCACCTGCAGGAGAGGGTCCAGTGACCGATCAGGGAGAGCTTTCTTCAAGGGCTTTATTGAAAGGTAGAATGTTGTGCCCTTCCGACGGATAGCCTCTAGTTGGTGTTTAAACGAACCTCTACTGTCTAAAAGTATGCCTAAATATTTGTAGGTGGCTACCTGGTCTAACCTCTGACCATCCAGAAACCATACAAGTTTCTTTGATTTATTATAGTTCATTAACATGACTTTTGATTTGTTTAAATTGATCTTTAGTGCATTATTTATGGAAAATGTGTTGGTGGTGTCCAGAAGATGTTGAAGTCCGACAGGGGACCGACTAATTAGGACCAGGTCGTCTGCGTATAAAAGATTTGAAAGTGAGATATCGCCCAGCCGCGGAGCATGTGAATTGGTTTTCTCCAATTCTCCAGGGAGATCTGCGAGAAAGAGGTTAAACAACATGGGGGCTAGGACGCAACCTTGCCTCAAACCTTTGGTGGTTTTAATTTGCCTTGAGAGGTGCGTTCCGGAGCCCAATTTAATCTTAACCCAAGTGTTGGTGTGTAATAATATCAGCTGCTGTAAAAGTGGCCCGGGGATCCCCCATTTTTCCAGCTTCTGCCAGAGTTTGCTCCGGTCTACATGGTCAAACGCGGCGCTATAATCTATGAAACATAGAAATAGCGAGCTCTTCGTTGTTTTTGCCGCGTCTGTCAGAAGAGTTAGCGCCATGATATTGGTCGTTGTGCCTTGGCCTTTACAAAATCCGGTTTGATTAACTGGGATGATGTGCTTTAGGGTTGCCCAAGATGTTAGTTCCTCCAGAAGTAGGCCCGAGTAATACTTTGCCTCTATATCAATTAGGGCAATAAGTCGATAACTGCTTGGGTTGCTCCTTTCTCCCTGTTTATAAATCAGACTTATTATAGAGCCTCTCCAGGATGTTGGACTTGTGTTTGTTTCCCTAATTTCATGAAAGACTGGCGCCAGTATTGCACTCCAAAAATTAGCGTCTTGCTTGTACATTATTGGCGGGATTCCATTGGGGCCGGGGGCACCCTCGGGTTTGCCTTTTGAAATTTGTGACCTGATCCTAGCTGCTGCTGTTACTGCGTATGTTTTTTCATCTCTATTTGCAATTGGTATGAGGCTTGTTGTTACTTCCTCGTCCAGATTTGCGGTATTGTGCAGAGATAATTTTTTTGTATAGTCGTTGTTTACTTCATGTTTATGTTTTCCAGTTTTGTTGGTGCTTGGATACGGTCCAATTGACCGGGTTCCACCTCTGGGCGGATACCCCACTGAGTTTTTAACATTAAAGTGATTTGATAAGTGGTGTGCCCATTCAGATTCAGATATATTTGAATTAATGCCTTTGTGGCCTGGTCGTTGGAGGCTGTGAATTGATTTCCAAAATCTAGCGCTGTTCTTCTGTTTTGAGTCGTACAGAATTTTTACCCAGAGTTCGTCGTTCAGTTGCCTTTTCCTTTCCCAGGTCTTCTTCTTTAGCTGTGCCTTAAAGATTCGCAGATCCTTTTGCAGAACTTCATTATTTGATTGATCGCGGAGCTGCCTGAGGGTCTGCTTTATTTTCCGTTTTAGGCTTTTTATCTCTAATGTTGTTACCTTGCCGAGTGTGTTACACGGCATGTTCCCTTTTGGGTTTTTTGCTCTGTGGCATGTGTAGCTCCGTGTTCCATTACAAATTCTTCCCAGGCCTTTAATGGGTTCTTTATCGAGCTAGTTATCTGGTGCAAGATTGTTTTTGCACTGATTGTTAGTTCTGCAGTCTTATCAATCTTGCACCTTATTCGCCTATAATTAGTGGTGTACTCTGTTCCAATATTTCTCCCTACTTCTGCTTCGGTCGCGCTGGACATACCTAGTTTCACTTCTAGTGGTAAATGATCACTTTGGCCACTCTCTCCTACCTGGAACAAGCTTATTGTTTCAAACGGTGGTAGTGTTGCAAGGCTGAAATCGAGATGAGAAGAGGTGGTTGAGGAGAAATATGTTGGTGCCGGCGGTGTGTCCTCTATGAATCGTCCGTTTAGAACTCTCAAATTTAGCTGCTCGAGGTCTTTCAATAGTTGGTTTGAGCATCTTGTTTGCTTATTTGGAGAGGCTTTGAATTGGGTTGGTATTCCCCACACGATGTCCATTTCCAATGACATTTCATCGTCTGATTTCTCTCCAAAGAGATGAAGGTTAAAGTCACCAGCCAGGAATATGTTCACCATTTCCCTTTCCTCCGTGAGTCTTACCAGTTCGCTAACAAGTTCTCTTGCCCCGGTTTGTCTGTGCTTTGGGTGTATGTATATGTTTATAATGTATAGTTGTTGAGTAACCTGATTATTTCTGATTGTTATTACTAGTGCCTGGATCGCATTAGGGGAAGTGATTTTTGCATTGATTTCTTCCATTGTTCCAATGGTTGAAATTGAGGCAAGTGAAGCCAGGCCGCCTGAGCTGTGACCATAGGAAGAACCTCTGATTGCTGGGTGAATTAAAGTTGTGTATCCTTGTAGGGATATTTCGTTCTCTTCCCAGGTTTCCTGGAGTAAGATCAGGTCAAATGTTTTTATATAGTTTAGTGTTTCTGGGTCCTCCAATTTGTCAGAGAGACCGTTAATGTTCCAAATGCATATTTTAATTTTGGGTGTATCAGCTATCAAGAGGGTCTGGCCTGGTGCTCTTTGTCACTTTGTATCTTCTATGGTTATTGTCCGCCGTATGGATGTCCTATTTATATCACGTTGCTGAGTTGTTAAATGTTTTAAATATGATGGGCTACTATCAGATCCTGGGGAGTAGCTGCGTGCTCCTTTCAGTATTGTTTTAACAGTTTGAGAACATTCTTTTTTTCCTTCTTCTAGGAGCGGGGTGGGATAGGCTGGTCTTTTTCCTACTTCGAGCTTTATTCCCCATTGGGAAAATCTGGGTGTTTCCCCAGGATTAAGGCTGCTAAATCGTTTGTTTTCCATGTAGTCTTAGTCGTTTCGTGACCTTGTAAGTCGAGGGAAGGATGAAATTCAATTGTGAGCAAGTCTGTTGTGTTGATGTTTTTTAATTTTTCAATTGAGTGGATGAGCCGTAATATATTACCCCTGTTTAGGGTGTCCACTCTTCCTCTAGATTTGAATTCCGGAATAAAGAGAATAATGTCTGACTCTTTTTCCCAGGGGACAGTATTTGCTGATGTCTATTTGGCTCATATTGTTTAGGCCCATGTATGGGTTGGGTTTTGATTATTATATCGCTACATTCTGTTCTGTCTCCATGAAGATTCTCTTTTACTTGTGCACTGACTGGCTTGGTCATGCATTGTTTACTTGCCTTCGTCATTAGTTCCTGAACAGTAATTTTCTTACTGTCGCTAACGCTGTTTTTGGGGTGGCCGGTGTTTGTGACCTCCGTGTTGATTTTAGCAGGCTCCACAGAGGCCTGCACTGCGACCTCCGTGACCGGTTGTGTTATTACTACTGGCAGATTACCTGCAAATGACCGATTTGTACTTTGTATTTCGTTCGCCAGTTCAGGTATGTTACTGGGTAGATTGTTTTCAGCTTGGCCGAAGAACGTCTGCACTGTCTGTATACTTGTTTTCTTTTTGAAAGGTGACGGTGTGGCAATCTCTACTGCGTTTGAAATCTTTGCATCCAGAGTGCTTTTGTGTAGAAGTGATGACTTTGTGCCGTCCATGTAATTCTTAATAACTCCTGAGTACTCCTTACCCCAGGGTGTGATTTTTTGCTGGTTTTCATCATTGCATTCTGCTTACGCTAGCTTTCTGTTCCTACCCTTTCTTTTTTGTTTACGGCGTGCTCGCGCATTCATAAGGCTCACTGAGTCAGCCCTTTCTTTATTTAAGATGTTCTGAGGGGACTCTTCCGATGAAGTTTTGGGTTTTGGTGATTGGTCCCCTTGCTTAACGATTGCGTGGTTATCGCTGGTAATTCCTGGTAATTTTTTACAGGGGGTTGGTCTACCAGGCCTGGCCTCCGTTATGGGGTGCGTTGTTATGTTTAATTTTAAGTCCCCCAGGAGGTTACCCAACATCGTGGGTAATGTGGATAGTTTGTCGATTATAGGAGTACAGACGCAATCTATTCTTTCTATTTGAGATAATTTTGCTGCCTCTTGTCCTCTTTTAATGAGGCCATTAAGGTCTGCAAGTTTTCTTTCTATCCCGGTGGTGGCTTCTGCTAGCGATTGCAGAACAGTCAGCTGTAAGTCTAGTTTATCAGATTGGTACTGTAATGCTGTTGATGACAGCTGAATTGTGTTAAGTAGAGTTGCCCAAAAGGTTTCAGTGGGGCCTCTGCGCCCCTCGGTGGATTGGTTGGGGCGCTCTTCTCTAATACTGTTTAGAGATGGATTAACGTTGTACGATGCCACTAAATCTTCCCATTCTTGTGACGCCAAGAAGGTCATGTCGCTATCTGAAGTGCACGAGTCCCCATGTAGTGAATTTGGGGAAAGGTTTACGGGATCTATTTTCATTTGCTGCTTCTCAGGTACTGGGGTGTCCCCTTGTGTTGTCAGTTGCTCGTGTGGAGGGCTTTTAACCGATGCGTGCTGATTGGATGGTGGGGAATAGGTGAAGGATAGCTGGCCTCTTGTGATGTTAGGACTTTGGTGCTCCGGAAGCCCTTCTGGTTCTGCGGCCAGCTTACTCGATTTGTCCATCTCGTGCTCTGGGCCCCTGGGATCTTTTTCCTGATCGCCTGCGACTTTTAGTAGATTGTTTTGGCTAATGTCTCCCTCTGTTGGTTCTACGCCTTCAGCAGCTTGCTCCCTTTGTACTCCTGCCCCGTTTGTTCCTCTTATGTGGACCGTGGTCTCCATTTGATTTGGGAACGTGTGTATTTCTGCAGCTGTAAAATTTGATTTTGAGGCAAAAAACTGTCTGCGCCATCAGGACGCAATGGGGGTTGTAGACCGATTATAGTGTCGTTGTTCGAGTAAATTGCTTTGCCGGGATCTTTTAGAAAGGCAAATTTCGTATAGATTTTTGGTTGATAGTAATTTTTTGACTTCGTTAGGGGTTGTCCTTCTATGTTTATTAGTTCATAGGAATTTGTTCTTTTGTCGCTTTCAAGCGTGTGTTTTTGCTGATTTGCGTTCTTTTGCTCTATTGTCGGTGTTGGACGTTGTCCTTTGTTGATTGTCGGACTTTCGTTTGAGCAATTTTTTATATCATTGAAATTACTTTTACTTGGAGTGATTCTATTACTGTCCTTAATGCTATTTGCGCACAAGATGTCTTTTTCTGGGGGCTCTTGACTTTCATCCACTTTCTTCCTTTTTCGTTTAGGCGATGGCCTTGTTAACGGTCTTCTTTCTCTTCCGGATCTCATGTCGATCCCACTTGGTCCTTTTCCTGTCTCTCTCCCGATGTTTAGTATACTTCTGTTTCGGGCCGCTCGCTGCTTTCGCACCTCTTCCGCCTCCCCTTGCCTCGCAGCAGCAACTGCAACTAATTGCTGCTGCTTGTAGCTTAGATGGAGAGGCGCGGACTGGGGTTGATTTGATGGAGCTTATGGATTGGCAGGTGCTTAGCCTTCCCTCTCCTACCCTCTATGTTATTGAACTTATTGGGGTGAGAGAGGGGAGAAATCACGTAGAGACGACGTAGATTAAATGGCTAGTTATGTTCGTTTATGGGCCCAAATTGCCACTCCTATTGCTGGCTCTCAGGCTCTCGCTGGGTCGCAGGACACCCCCTCTCACTTCTACTGCGCTATGCTATGCAGTTGTTGATAGCACTGGACCAGTTCGAGTGTTGGCTCAGCTGTGGCACGGTGTAGCTCTTATCGCGAGCTCGGGGATACGTGGGGTGCTTGATGTGGAGCTCGAGATGGGCCTTGATGAACTTGACCCTCCCTCCCCTGTCCCTGTCGCAGTGCTCACCTTTGTCTCCACAGTCTGCTACTCCAGCTCTTGTGCAGTCATTCAAGAAGCCTGGTGCTGGTGCAATCAATTCTATCCGTGCTGTCGCTCACCGGCACCTCCACCTCTGCCCTCGCTGCCACCAGGGGTCGGGGTCTGCGGGAGGTCTGCACGGCGACCCAAGCAGGGAACTGTACGGCGGGTCCCGGCTGATCACGGAGCGCAGTACACTGCTTTGAGGCCCCGCACCTCCTCCTCCACTCTCGCCGCCACTTGCTGCAGCCTGCTGCCTGCTACCACCGGGAGCCACCGGGGGCCGCCGTCAGCTCAGCGACCCGGCAGGGAGCAAGCAACGCAACGCAAGGAGAGTGCGGGATGCGGGCGTTACCGCTCCGGTTTCCGGCCGGGTACAGAGTGCAGTCTCAGAAGTGCTGCTGTACAGTGCGGCGTCGGGTTCAGCCTCTGACTTCTGGCCACAGGAGCGCGAGGTGGTAGTTCACGGGTACGGGGAGGTAAGCGCTACTCCTGCTCCTCGCTCCTCGCTCCTCGCTCGTAGGTGCAGTGTTTGTGACTGGCTGACGGCAAATGCAAAACCTGGACTGGAGTAACAGAACCCAACAGGAAGTTTTGTAGAGCAACAACAACAACCCGGTATTTGTAAAGCGCGAACTAATCACCCGAAGGGTCTCAAGGCGCTAGGGGCCGTCAGGGAGATTAACTGAGCTATTGCTCAGTCACATGATGATTAGCTGATCTGCCTCACTGATGAGAATCTAATTGAAAGGTCGGAGTCTAAGGGTTTAACATCGGGAAGCTTTAAATATAATTAACAAAAGGTGCAGTTTGGAGGAAAATTAACACACATTGTTGTATGCAATAAATGCAGGTGCCCTTGAGACAATCTCCGAGAAGCCTCAGTCGGGAACTTTTTATTATGGGATGAAACAACTAAGGGTGGGCGGAATTTGCGGAATTGCGTTCCGCGAAATTCCACAAAACGGCAAAAAATCTCCGCGAGCACGCGGAATTTCGCGTGCTCGCCGAGATTTTGCTGCGCCCCTTTATATCTGTAAGTGCTTCCTGTTGAGGTTTAATTTTTGTGACCGGAGCATCGTGCCAGCCCAGAATGAATCCTGCCCTGCATATTTATCCAAGAAGATGAGTCCGTTTTGTGCAATACCTCTACTCAACTGGAGTACTTTCTACTGGCTAATCAGTAAGTGCTACCTCGTTGGGAAAATGTATAGTGCCTTTCCTACACTACTGCTGCAAAGGACCAGAAGAATTGTCTCCAGTGACCTGTGTGTCTAACTTTGCCACCACGCCGAAGCGCCGGGGTCCTTTGATTAAGCTGTCCATCATAGTGGGGAAAGGGCGGGAAGACGTTGCATACCGCGAGTGTATGTGGGGCGGGGCTACTAGCCTGTTCTCATGCCTCTTGTTTATAAAGGGTCAGAGCAGGATCTCAGCGGCAGACGAGGAGAAGGAACCTCCTGGTCACGGGAACTACACGAGGATTGCGCTCGAGAAAATCAAGGATGCAAAGACCTCCATCAAGGATTACAGCTAACTTTACAGGGTGGAAATGGAGAGAAGTCACACGAATTCTACACGAGGATTGCGCTCGAGAAAATCACCGGGGTCCTTCGATTAAGCTGTCCTTCATTCTGGGCAAAGGGCGGGTAGATGTTGCATACCGCTAGTGTATGTGGGGCGGGGCTTCTAGGCCCGTTCACATGCCTCTTGTTTATAAAGGGTCAGAGCAGGATCTCAGCGGCAGACGAGGAGAAGGAACCTCCTGGTAACACAGGAACTACACGAGGATTGCGCTCGAGAAAATCAAGGATGCAAAGACCTCCATCAAGGATTACAGCTACCTTTTCAGGGTAGAAATGGAGAGAAGGCACATCTGCTTAGCCACAACCTCGCTCACGAATTTTTGGGCTGAATAATACGTTACAGAATTTGAGCTTCAACTCGGGCACCTGCTTTATTTATACCCGAATTCCGTTCCGCCGCGGATCGCGGAGGTTTCGACATTTCCGCGTTCCGCGCGGAACGCAGAAATGCCGAAATTTCGCAAGTTCCGCGAGCGGAACGGAATTTGCCGCCCAGGGTTAGAAACAACATGATTTACGATGGCTGAAGGCAGAGCACGCTTGCAGAGTTTTAACATTATATTAAACTGTATCCGCCTAATTAGTCACGTTTTTATGTACTGACTTTATATCCGTTGCAAGAGCTTGTAATTCGTGCATTTCAGTGCATCAAATAACGTGTTTAATTAGTTGCGAAGTTAATCCAGCTCATATTTAAGGCAGGTTTTATATTATTCTAATCCTGCGTAAACGAAAATATTGCGTACCCCGTTAAATTTTGAAAACAACAAAGCTTTCATTCATTGGGCAACTTCATTAATTTTGATACTTATACTACATTCATTTCGATTTTGATACTTGCAAGAAAATTATTTGTCATTTTATTTGCCATGTATACGCCTTGCATGACCCTTACTGACCTATCTGCATGCACGTTCTCCTCGAGGGATGGGGGGAGGGAGGGATGGACGGACGAGACATCACTACACACTGCACTTAACAATGGGATATCTAAGCCTTTCCTTGTACAGGCATACAGTATTGTAAGCTCCCAATATCAACCTGCTCGTTTGAGGGTTTGTGGCACTGTTAATCAAGAGTCCATCCCAAATAGAGAGGGACTCACTAATGCGAATGGGCATTTGTAAAATACTGTTTCTTACAGTGCAGGATATTTTCTAGTTAGCAATCGACTTCCTTAGCCAAATATACATTGAGTGCATTACTTTACCTGACAAAATGTGCTGTTATCTTGTCATTGAATCGTGAGTGGTGTCTTATATAAAAAGTATTAATTAAGGTGACGTGGCAGGTTTGGACGGGTGTACTCATCGGCCCTGGAAGAACCCGAGAAGGTGACCATGCTGGCTGTCAATGAGGCTTTGTTCTGAAACTCGAATACGAAATGTCACACTAGCCATAGTCCCCAATTTCTTCAAAACCTTTCTTCTGTTAATTTAAACAAATTCAGTTCGCTGCCATGCGGACCGTGCAAGATGTTCTTACCTGGTACCTTTCTCACCTCCGTACAGGCTACCCCCTGCTTATCTTCATTGTCACTTCTACATTCTGGAAAAGCCTCCAAGATAGGCTGGAGTTGGAAAGACTTGGCACACTTCCAAATGGAGTTAAAAGAAATCTTTTGATGGACTTCACTTTCAAATTACATTTTACAGCCACATATTGATGGCGTGCTCCATGTACATGCCACTCATATCCTTCTGGAATATTGCACATTATAGCCATGTAAACCAATTATAGGTAAGGTATTCCCATTTGGTATGGCGTCGGCGCTACAAATGCAACACATAATAACCACATACTTTGTGTCAAGAAACATCAAAACACCTGGAGATTATTGTAGTCTAGATTTTGCGTTAAACAAAGCATCTTACACAAAGAAGGGAGATAATAAAAAGCTAAACAAAATGGTGAATGACAAATTCTAAACGCATTTTTGGGGTAAGGTTATAATTTTTATTTGAATATGCTTGGCATTAAGAGTTTCTATATGATTTTACACGAAAGACCATGCTAGTCTCAGAAGGACAAAAAAAGTTGAGCCAGCAAACTTGAGTAAAATGGAATGGCTACGAAAAAGTGATCTTGTAAACTAACAAAGTCACATCAAACGATGCCATTACTTCTTGCTCTCAGTGCACACAAAAAGTCACAATGTCAACCACACATGGTAGAAAGGCTCCCATGTTCAGATAACAGCCAGTAAACAATGACTAGTGCAAAAAATATGAAGCGCAGTGAGCAAGCTGTATGTTAAGGTTTTGTCAGAATTTTCCAGTGCTTCCATTTCCATCTTTTACTTATTCTATGAAAGGCCCAGCAGGTCTGGTTAGATGCATCTATAGGTTTATTAAGCATATGTCTCTAATGGTGGGTGAATTATGGTGCATTCAAGGGAGTTGGGCATATGGCTCCACAAGAGATTAAAATTTGTAGGTTGGAAATGCTTTCACCCCAAGAAAGAAACGTTTTCTTAAGTTGATTGAATGGTGCTCTGATACCAAATTCCTTTACTATATTTAGTGCACAGATATTAGTGTATATATACAATTTCATTTATTAGGAGATGAGCATCTTCAGATAACTGGACAGCGGACATGTGTTTTGTCCCTCCTTGGCATGCAGGCCTAGGGCATTTTCAAGGCTTCGGGAGAAGAAGGATGTGAGGAAGTAATACTCTTGGTAGAAATCCACTCGTATCCCTATGATCCTGTTGTCGGGTTCTATGTCGGACACATCAAAAACTGATATGTTTGAGCCTGGCGGTCTAGGCAAACATTATGAAGAGGTTAGTCTTTTTGAGGTCTGACAACCTGTGAAAAACTAACCTCACCGCAACGTATTCCAGAACAAAGACTATTTCTACATAGCATATGATTCTATGGGATAACAACTGAAAAGTTCCGCCAGAACAATCGGCAACAGGACCATAGGGAATGAAATTGTATACAGCTTAAAAATTTCTGTATAACTGTGCACTAAATGAAATAAGGGACTTTGGTATCTGAACACCATTCAATTAATTTAAGAAAATTATTCTTTCTTGGGGTGAAACATCGTCAGTCTACAATTTCCATCTTTTGCACTCTCATACTGGTCACGCTTAAAAACCCAGAACTACTTCCTTTCCCAGTTCAGCAGTTTGGATTGCTGGATATAGTTTTATTTCGATGCCCCAGCACCCTTGCAACAATGGATTGTTAGCTGCAGTATCTGCCGATTTAAAAATGGTTACCCGTGTTATACGGACCCAAGTAGGGACTACGTAAATAAAAAGATGGTTGATTGTAATTGTAGTTATACCGTGCTCACAACACCCGATGAGGTGTTGAAGCTCTTAACGGCAGAATAGGGAGCTGCCCACTCAGGCTGGCTGCAGGGGTCCCGAGGAACTTTCTGTCATCAAAATAGGATGCTGCATCTTGTTCAGGGAGGAAGGTCTCTCATTGTGTCAAAAGCATTCAAAGTTACTAAAACAGTAATCTTGGGATTGTTGAGTGCAGGTTCAAATGAAATGTATGACAATAGTTTACATCATCAGTCTGGTAAGTCGAGTTGGATGGTCCTCTAAAAGGATCTGTGTTTGAGCTCATAGTCACAAGTTCAATTGCTGGTGTCCACCTAGCCTTTCATTTGTATACAGTTGATAAAATGAGTAAAACTGAGTTGGGCAACAATAAACATCTGTTATTGAGCGCCAAGATAACCTTCTGGGTGAACGTGCACTTTAGAAAGTCACATGCTGTCTCGTTATAGAACAAGGATTGCAGAAGCCAGTCGAACATGAAGCAACTTTCAAATAAATCCACACAAAAAAATGGCAACAGAATTTAGATAAATATAAGATGTGCAAAGCTCTCTCTCTAGGAGAGTACGCTACAGGGGTACACTGTCATGCTCCTATTTAGGAGAATGCAGGCAGATCCCCATGGTGTAAACACTCACAGTAAAATATCAAATGCCACGTCACAAAAAGTGTTTTCAAAATGCCTGTATGCTCAATTCCATATAGCACGTCTACAAGATAACAGTTCCCTAGGATAATGGCTACTTAAGTGAAACTGAGAAGAGTTTGCTGTACTATTACTTTAGACAACCTCTTTCAAGGTCAACTTTTCTTATAACAACGATTCATACTTTTAAGATTGAGGGAATTGATTTTTCCGTTCCCTATGTTGTTCTTCCTATTCGCTTACTATCACTGGTTATATAGCGTCTTCGGGCTTCAATAAAGATTGATTAATCCAAGTCAGGCTTCAAATCATCTCACTGTTTCAAGTAGTCATCGTGCATCTGCAGAAGCCTACTTATCCAAGATAAGCCTGGGCGCCCAAAGCACAGAACTAACCTCATCTATTCTATACGCTCTCTCACTGAGATTTCAGATGCATCACAGTATTACAGAAAGCACTTGGTTAACAGCTCTTTTTCTAAAACAGTGGACAGTACTGGACAGGAAGCCAAAACCCCTCAAAAATGTAATATCAGCAGCCTCCTGCACCAAGCAAGAATAGCCAGTGAGTCCAAAACTCTCCAAAGCCCGTCTAGGTGATGGACAGTAAAGGCCTCCAAAAGAGCAAACTTAGAAAGAAAAAAAGGGACCAATTCCAGCTTTTTTAGTTCTTGCCTAAAGATAGCGTTAGCTGTCTTGCTTCCCTCATGTTTTCCAAACAATTTATTATAAATATACATGCATATAGGGTTTTTTTGTTCAACCCTGTTTATCCACTGGGATGCACAAATGCCATTCAAATTATGCTACCACCCTCCACTACATACACATAGGACACTGGGTCAGCACAGTTCAGCCGCTCGATACCTTCACTTTGAGTGGCTTCATTTTGTTTGTGGACATGTATCCATCCAAAATAATCCCCAAAAGATAGACATTTTAAGACACTTGTATTTACTAGTGACTGCTAACACCTTTGTTTAATAAGGTGTCACCACTGGATTAAAATCAAGACATTTATGACATATGCAGTCTTGACTCATTATCATAAAACACTTTGGCATATTTAATTATCTCGTGGAAGACAAGCACATATACTTAAAATAGCAAACGTGTGTGAGCAAATTTATTTGTTGAAGCCACACCCTTCCTAGCTCTGAAAAGGTCATTTGAAGCACTTGCATCTGACTCAAAAGGGACACCTAGTAACCAATTGCGGTGCTACAGCTTCAAGATAGAATTTCACTTGAGAGAATACACTTAGGTTTGCCTTGATCAAGCACAAGGATTTAGGATCATTTTGACATTTACAGAAGTAGAGCTCCAACTGGGGGCATTGGCTATATTCATATTTGTAAGGGCTTAACATTGAGGTTTAATTTCAGTGAATTGAGCATGTGTGTGTATGCATGTGCGTGTTCATGTATGTGCACATACATACACAAACCAGAAGAGTCCCTAGTTTCTCAACAAATGTCCACCTTGTTTTGAGAATATTTAATGCATTTTTTAAAGGTTTTTGCGATACCAATTGGGGGTCTGCACAGGGTACCACAGCATGAGCAGTTTGGAACGACGGCATCCACCGCCCAAACATAGATTTTATTTTGTTTAAAGCAGTTATCGATCAAGATCGGAGAGACTTTAATGCCATAAAAATAAATTAAAAGTTGAATGCATGTAGTGATAGTACCATAATAAATAGAAAATAATTGATCTAAAATACTACACGTTTTAAACATTCTACTAAAAACACAACAGAAAAAAAACTGAAAATATGTTTTATTTGTTCATTAAAAAGAATTATTACCATGATAAAAACTTGTAAAATCCCATCCAAACCATAGTCCTCATGTCATTAATTGTGGTGAGCCTGTGTAGGCCCATGTAGCTTGGTGAAGAAAATCTACCTAACGTAACAAATAACCAGATAAGATAAACAGCACAGAACTAGTTTTTCAAATGAAAATCATTATATAAAAGTATGAATGCTAACTTTGCCACTCAGTAGTCCCCCCCCACCACCATTTGTTGCAGTGTTCTTAATACATTTAGTAGAATGCAGCCACAAACCTGTGTAGGTTGTTGAATCTTTAAGGGGATTGATTCCTTTCAGAATCCACCCTTCACACCTAAACTGTGGTGTCCTTCAGGAGTCCATCATCTTTCCTCTCTTATTCTACCGGACCTAATCAGATCATTCAAGCTTACACGTTACAACTATGCTGATGACACACAAATCACTCTCAAAATGGTTGAGCTGACCTCTAGAAGAGCCAAGGCTTTAAGACTGCCTCCACGTCAGATGCATTGATGATAAATAATTACATAACGCCGAACATCAAAAACCCAGATATCATAACCTGTGGACAATGGCACAAACACAGGTCTGCGGCCATATGGCCTAGGGAATGTGATGCTCTAACCAGAAATTAAATTTAAGCAAAGCAAACAAAATAGAAAACTGCTCCATGGTAGCACCACAGATCTTCATCCAGACGTGCAATAACAAGTACATTGGAGGATCTGCTTTCTCTTGGCAAGCCTCCAAGCACTGGAAGACTTTGCCAGCAAGAGGCAAAGTACTCCAGCATATTTAAAATTCAGATGAGAGGTGAAAACCTGATTATTCCTCAGATAATTACATCAATTCCTGGCTTTGGGGAAAATCCATAATGTGAATTATCACAACATCACGACACTGAATATTATATCTGGCCGTATGTTACATGAGTTACCATTTTGCAACATTTTGCTATCTTTTAGGTCAACCATATTAAGAGGCGTCTAGCCACAAAGTGCAAGACGAGTATGTTACTTACCTTCGGTAGCGCCTTATCTGGTGGAGACAGGATCTAGCCACAGATTCCTTCCTTACCTTTGAATTAATCCCAGATGCCAGACTGGATCCGGAAAACTTTCTACAGAAGTACCTCTGCGCGTCGGTAGAGGCGGTCGAGTGACTCTGTAGTGACGTCGTCCATCAGATGTGACGTCGACAAAGTCCGTATAAGCCGTCCCCCTACGCGCTGACGTCAGTTTCTTCCGTGACCACTTACCGTGTTAAAACGCAGAGCCAATAATAGAAACTGCTAGGAAACAGTGTGCCCAAAAAGAATTTTCTTTTTGTAAAGCATTTGGTAGGTATGAATGTATGTACGCAGATAGATAGATATATATATATATATATATCTTATATATATATATATTAAATTGAAAGGCACGATAATGCCAGAAGGGATCTGGGAAAGGAAAAGACAACCCAGTTGGCAAAGTGGGGAGGAGGGGGGAGTCGGTAAGGAATCTGCTGCTGGATCCTGTCTCTACCAGATAAGGCACAACCAAAGGTTATTAACTTATTCATCTGATAGAGACTTCTAGCCGCAGATTCCTTGCACCTTTGAATTAGAAACCCAAGCAATACCATCCCTGGAGGAGGGTCTGCGAACTGGTCCATGAAAGATCCCAGACTAGGGCTAGCCAGCCTTTATAAAACGGAGTGCGACCAGCTGTCGGAAAGGGAGGTGATGGAGAGACACCCCACCAGAACAACCGTAGAAAACATGGGAAAAGACACCCACGGCAGAAGAATAAGGATGGGTTAGAAGAACACTTCAGATAACCACAACACCATAGATCATTCCCAATGGAACCCGAACTCCTTACCATGGGCGTAAGTAATGCGAAAAGCAACACCCAAAGCATTAAGAAAGCATGGCAAACACCAACAAAAAGACTGGCCAAAGGCCATCCACGGCCATAGGAAACACTCCAAGAGATAAGAAAGTCCTCTGGGAACATATAACGGAGAACCATATAGGACGAAGGTGTGGGACTGCAAAGCATGAACAAGTGAAGGCCCTGTGGGACACAAGGAACAAACACAGCAATGTAAACAATAACGTGCTCCCTCCTAGAAAGGTAGCATGACATGACTAAATATAGAGAGACCGATAAAAAGGATGTACCATTACAGACACAACAGAATACTATCACACACCCCAGAAAAAGAAAGCAATCGGACATACTATGATCTCCAAATGAACACCCGTAAGGGGTAGTAAGCGCTATATGAATACAAAATTACAATACAATAGAATAAAACAACACCACTGACTGAAAGGAAACAAAAAGGCAGCTGAGAGATGACCAAAATGGAAAAAAGCAGGTGAAAAACAACATGCCAGAATAGAGCAACAAAGTCCACTCTCTGGGACTGTAAAAGAGCAAGTTGAAGAAAAGGCCAACACAAAGGAGGCCTATTCAGACAACCACTCACCAGAGCTGGTTAAAGCAGCGGAAAAAGACAGAATAATAAGTGTGGGAAGACCAACACCACAAGCGGAGGTCCACAAACAACCGATTCTTATAAGAACTGGAGTAACAGACAGAGTGGCAGCACACACAGCATAACAAGTGCTAAGGCCACGAAAGAAATATGTTCATAGGAGACAGGACCCATAAAGGTTCAGAAGGTATAACTGAAACATCGAAAGAAACCCATAGTATACCACGACTATGTAGGAGAAAGAACCTCACACCTCTTTCAGAAGAAGAGAAAGGAGAAATTGAGAGAGAAAACTTCACAAGCAAAAGGAAATCTCCGGTATCTACGATACAACCTGTGTCCAGCCAACAATTTCTGTGACATCTAAGTGAGGATCTCTGCGTCACCCAAGTGCGTATTTTCCCACTCATGATTCCAAGGGATAACGAACCCTCAAGGAGTAAGAACTGTATCCTCGCTCTCGAGAAGGGAATGAAAATCCCCGGAAGAATCCGAAAGGACTAGCAAACCTCTGTACGAACCAACCCAAGAGATGGTGGTCACGGAACAAAGCCGAGATTAAACAACCAGTTCAGTAACTAAATGTTGGGGTTGGTACAGGAAGGGTCATGGAAATGTTTCCCACAAAGCACAAAAACACTGCCCAAAGCGAAAAGCAATAACAGTTCGCACAGGGCAGAAGCAGAGTAAAAACAGACCACATAGTGGCATTTAGAGAAAGAGTCGGCAGAGTAGACCACCCATGCCAAGAAACGGACAAGGTACATCCACAAGGAACCTTGGGAGAAAGAGATGACAAGAGACCTTTGTACTCATGCATAACGGGAGCTAGCACAAAGAGGCTCTAAGCCAGAAAGAAAAGAAAGAAGACACACTGCCTAAGGCAGGAGCTGACAATGTACCCTAGGTCAAGAAGTACGCCCTCGCCAGGAAAGAAGGACACCAGACAAAGTGTAAGGAAAAGAGCAAGGAGAAACCCCATGTACCATCGTAACAAGAACACATTGTGATGTCCCCTATAAGGAGTACCGAAGGGACAGAAACATATGGAGGAATGCCCGTAGGGCATACCGACGAAGTAGCCTGGAGGACGGGGAACAAGGCAACAGTGCATCCGCACAAGACAAGCAGAATACTCCAATGGAACTTTGGTGGAGAAAACGAAAGAACACCTTGCATCAACAGGCGTGGAAGCCTACAGGGCCATAAAACAAAATGTGCCCCAATAATGGGGACCATAATTAGTCATTGACAGGTCGGTTAGTTCACTAAAAAAATACCTGTAGGACGCAGGAGCACCTCACCCGATGCTACTCATAGGTAACTTGTGAAAGAAAAAGCTAACGGCACTGTTACAAAAAGGCTCACATGTAAAGAAAAAACCAGGTGACCATACCCCGCAAAAGCTCAATACAGGGAAAAAAGAGGAACGGACGGTATAGCAAGCAGGGCTTAAGATTTCGCTCCACCCGACTATCCCAAAAACGGTGTAAAGCGGAGTCAGCATGAGCGGCAAACAGATGTTGCCCATCGAAAGGCATGTCCATCAAGGAGGATTGAACATCGGTGCTTAGCCAGGCACACTGGCACTCGGTGCTTAGCCAGGCACACTGGCAAAGAACTACCAAAAGAGCCATGGTTCGCCAGACAGAATCTGTGGTATCCATGCCACAGCGAATCAGGAATTTAGCCGCCTGATGGCTATCCTGGACCATCATTGTAAGAGTGTACCGGGTGTCATCAGGGAGGGAGGGGAGAAGGCGCGAGACCGAATCCCACAACATATGAGAAAAACGAACTAGAACGCAAACGGTACTAAGGGACCGCAAAGCGGAACTGGTGGCAGAAAAGCTATATCGACCAAGAGCATCTAGACTTTTAGACTCTGGAGGGACGGGGCGCCGGTGGAGGATATAGCAGCATGAGCCACAAATCTGCGCAGAGTAGGATGTCGGAAGAGACAGATCGGGTCTCCAGGGGCAGAACAGTGCCTATGAGCTATAGACCGGTCCACTGAAGCCCTTGAAACAGGGTTAGCCCAAGAGCCCAACAGAATATCAAAGAGGGCTTCACTGAAGGAGAGCATAGGCTCAGCCCCTATCTGGCCCTGATGAAGCACCCCAATTAGGGGATCAATGGCCACCTCTACAGAAGGGAACTGCAGCAGAAGCTCAGCGAAAGCAGAGCTAGCCTAAGTAGCGAGGCTAGGAAGAGAAAACAAGCCCAAGGATGGGAAAGAGTCTAGGCCACTAGCATCACCAAGGTCAGACACCCAATGAAACTCCAGAGGAGGCTGAGAAGTGTCACTTATGTCATCACAGACATCACTAAAATACTTGTTTCCCAAGGGAAAAATAGATGGGGGCTCCTCTGAATGCAGAGGAAGGTAGCTCAAAAAGAACTGTTCTGCTGATGCTGCCCCCGACATCGTCTGGCGTCGAAGAGGCGACACCTTGGTGTCGCGGAGGATAGACACAATAGCGGTGATCAGTGACGTTGGAGCCGGTGGATCCAACACCGACTTCACAGGTGGGTACCCTGAAGGTGGGTGCACCAGAGCCGATGAGGATTCAATCACTGATTCAGAGGGCCTCACTGACGCAGAGGTAGGTCTCGCTGGCATGGAGTCAGTCCAGGCTCCTCAGGCCTCCTTGTGGCGGAGACGCGCACCGGAGGGAGGCGGAGAGCCAAAAATATCATGAAGGGAGAGATAATATTCCCTCATCTGATCCTGAGTAGCCTCAGAGCTGGGAAATACTGGAAGGCATGGGATAGACTCTCGCTGCGACCCCAAAACGGGAGGCGTGTCAGAGACACCACACGTATATGGTAAAGTCAGGAGAGACCACACCTTCGACTGCCTACGGCGTGACTTACCAGTCGACAGCGAAGATGAAGGACTTTGTAAGCTGGCCCTCGAGTGGTCCTCGAAGGGAAAATAAGACCATGACTGAAGAAGGGCCTTCGACCACCATGCAGCCAAAAGTGTCATGCGACACTCCTGCAACGCCGACGACCGAAGCTGAAGACAGGAACGCACTCTTCAGAGTCAAAGTGCATGCCCAGACACCACATGCAAACAGAAGGAGGGTGCAGGACCGACATCGTCATTCACAGAGGACAATCAGAAAAGGGCACACCGCGTCGTCAACAAACCTCAAGATAGGCTAAAAATGGCCAGAGGTACCGCTCTACGGATCTGCGTGGAAGTGCGGAAAGGAAGAAACTGATGTCAGCGCTTCAGAGGAGGGCTTATATGGACTCTGACATCCATTAGATGTCGCCACTACGAAGTCGCTCGACACCTTCTACCGACGAGCAGAGGTACTGCTGTAGAAATTATTCCGGATCCAGTCTGGCACCTGGGCATAATTCAAAGTTAAGGAATCTGCGGCTAGATGTCTCTATCAGATAAGTGAATGCAATCATTCAAATGAAACTTCTCGGGTGTTTTGATAGAACCAGCTGGGAACATACTGTCCAATTTAGAGGCCAGATTATCAGACAATAAGGTTTTGTGTTGGTCCATAATAAACCCCCAAAGCGAGACTATTATTTGATTTTACACAAATAAAAAAGGGTTTATTCATAAAGGAAATAGATCTGCTGTGCAGGGTTATGGGGTCTGAGTTCTGACTTACTCACAATTACATTTCTTTAGATCTGAAGCAAGCAGCTCTATATGATAATGTGCAGGTCGAATAAAGAAAATTGCAACCTTGCAGACACATTGGTGTACTGCAGGAAGCGTTGCAGGGGCAACTCAATGACATTTAAATCTGAAAATATCTCTTCTGGTTAAATATGCGGTAAAAATAGCCTCAATAAGCAGACAACGGGGAGAATCTGTCAATATTACTGTTCTGGTAACTGTGCAAGCTAATCCTTGCCTCCTCCTCCCTCTCAAACACTTTGATCATTCTGCGCTCATTCTCTCTGCACATTATGATTATGGTTTCCTTTTTAGAACCCCTAGTACTGGCGTTCAATCTGCCAAAATAGGCTATTTTGTCAAGCCATTTTTTATTTTTTATTCTAGTTCCTATATCCGTTTTGCTATAGCTTCCATATGTGACTACAGATGTTGAGAAAGGAAATAGGATTTAGTTGAAGCCTAGGTGAAACAAATCATTACCCTTTTTTAGGTCGAGCCTAGCGGCAGCGCAAATGCGCTGCTAGCTCTGCGAGGCATGCAGTAGTTGAGTATGCTGTGTAACCCTTGCCCACTCTCCGCCCATACTTTTCATTGGCTGGTGTCATTGTCTTTAGTAAATGCTGGCTTCTGATTCATTGTGAGGCTTGTTAGTCCGGCCATGTTACCGCCCTGTCTCCTTTTGTTACCGCCCATGAGGACTATCTTTTACTGTGTCTTAACGCTGTGTTATGTTTCATATAGGTACCCTAATATAGGCCCGGGTAATATCATACACCGTCACCTACATTATCTCCCTTATACTACACAGTAACGAACCTTTACCTAGTTCTAGTCCTGGGTGCAGAAGGTTTTTTTTTCCTAAACAATGGAGTCCTATAGCTCCATCAATAGACTCACACAGTATGAATGAATATTCATAAGGGTTCTTGGAAACCAGGCAGGGGCTACACCACCTACCCCACCATATCTACGTACAAGGTTCATCCCATACGTCATCCTCAAATCCAACAATGGCTAACACAAGAAACAAGGGACAAAGGAACCATAGATACTTTCTGTATAAATACAGCACATCTTGCTAGTGTTAGTCAGAGGGAACCGAGACTTCCAGGCCGACACACTGACAGACGCTGAGGCTCCTGCATGCAGACGCTCCAGCTGACAGTGGTCTGAACATCCCTCGCGGGGTGTCCAACTGGAGACCAAGAAGGGCTCCTACATTCTCACACGTCAGGTAATGGGGTTCGACTAAATCCTAGAGGGATTCTTGGCTTCACACCTACTCACATGCTAGGTACACTTAGGTACATCTAGATAGGCATCGTAGGAGTACGCGCTTTCTTTTATCCTGCATTTTATATTCATGTGTTTATTCATGCGTACTGCAAGATGGTAGAACTGTACTATCCATTTATATTCACTGTACTGCTAATCATATATCTCTGCTACTGTCTAAAGGTTGTTACAGCTCATATATTCTACACAAGAATAACAACTGTTCAATAAACCCTTATTGAAACACCCAGGCTGTTTATTCTGTGTATCTCTGAGACAAGATAAGTAAGCACGAGTGACTGAGCGAAAAGTAATTTATTGTTTCCACGATCCTGAGGGATCAGGGTTGTCATGTTCTGAGGTTGCCAGAAACTATTCTCTCCCCGATAAGAGGAGACACTAGTGGCACTGTGAGCTAGCTAATGCAAACAGGCTAACATTTTTGGTGGGGGTGTTCAGAGTCAGTCTGCCACCAAGCCCACAAATCATGTTATCCGAACGCGCAGATTCTGTATAGGTTATATATAGGAACTACACGACATGGCGCCCAACGTTGGTTGGGTACTTATTTAACAGTAGAATCTGAGTAGTTTAGTCGTGCTAATTCTCAGAGACCCCTACTCACAAACACCAGAGACGTCTGGAGTGGGTGGGCACAAACTCTGCCACAGCTGAGTAGGCAAAATATCCTATTTATTGGCTGTTGGTTAATCAAGCTTGAAGGACACAGTGTTCCTAAAATTGTGCAAATAAAACCTTATCTTAGTTCCCTTGAACAAACTTCTTTGTTACAAAGTGACTGAGGGCGAAGATAACCCTGTAGTAAATCTACACGTCTCAGACGGAGAAGATACAAACGCAATTCAAATTGCACCTAAATTCAGACGTACAATCACCCTGAGACTGTTAGAAAATGGTTTATCAGCTAGGGGTGGATTAGTAGTTTTCGTGATTGAGGCACACGAATCAAACAAAACAGAGGTATGTTATTCGTGGGTTACATTCCCAGCAGCAGATGCAAGAACACAGACATTTCACTACTATACAGAAGGAGATGCACCAGTGGAATATGGTCCGTTCGAGGACATAGAGGTTCCGCTCACGTACCAGGAACACGTATACTGGTAAAAAGGCGCCCTACCCCATATAAGAAATAGAGTAATATTAGGCCCGCTCGGATGAGACGGGGCAACATGGCCAATATTAGCGGCCTACACACCACATCCTGACATTGAAACAATGCCACTGGCAGACTTAGTCATACAACACAAGGATTTAATTAGAATCTACAGAAACTTGACAATTCGTCATGAGGAATTTCACAGTCCAACCAGCAACAGTTGCAACAAATGGTACTCAATATCAGAGTACAGCAACTAAAATCACACCACAAACATTACACGCAGTAATGGGCAAGATGCTCACGAAACGTGAACAAATGCCATTCTGGGTAGCTCAGAAAATAACTCAGCTCAAGGCAGTATTCCCAAATACTACCCTGTTTGAAAAACACAGAATGCTAACAATCTGCTTGCCCATGGGGATAACACCATAAGTAGAGGATTGCACATCTTGGGGTACAGTCTTTGCTGCCATATATACCAGGACACATGGTATTCCTTCATTAGCAGTGATACCAGATGTATTACTACAAATACAAAACGAGTACGGAGCAGAACCTGCTCTGAACTTGGGGATGAAGTTACTAAATAACTATGACCAGGTATCAGCCATAATACTAGCTAATATTAAAGGGGAAGCAGCTTCAGTGGCAATCCGCCAAAGACTAAGGGAGTACAGTCCGTTAGATCAACAACACGAACTGCCCAAAATAATTGAAACTGCATATGCAGAATTAGGCAGAGACAGTTTGGGTGGGAAAGCTTTAAAACCCCAACTAATGGGCAGTCCTGAAAAGGACAATTCCAAGCAGACACCTGCTTCTTCTAAAAAGAAGTGGGATAATAAAAAACAACAAAACTTTAAAGGAAACAGATCTCAATCCAGAGGTAGATCTCCTCCACAGTAGCCCTCTGAGAAGAGGTACAACCTCAGGAATAGGGATAATATTAGGAAACCCGACAGGTATCAGGATACTGATACACGTTCCTCTCGTTCCTTTCAGGGCTCGACAAAAAACTCAGAGAGAAAAGGACGGTCCGAATACAAAGAAGAGCGTAAAAAGTCCAGAGACAAGCAGCTCAAGACTATACTTCCAAAAAAGAAGAAAAGCCTAAATCAAAACCTCAGTTTAAGAAGAAGAAAGTTGCAGGCCTAAAAATCAGACATGCCCAGAATTCTGAGGACACAACTCTTGAACGGGGAATGGGCTTAGACGATGCTAGACAGTGCGGCAGAAGTAACAATAGCTCACCAGAACCTGATGGAATTTCTGGTGACAGCGGACTTGAATGATTACATCACGGTGGAAACACCAGATACAAGGGTGAGCGTCCCACATAAGTTACACGAAATAACACTCCAAATGGAGGGGAACAAGCCCAGGAAAGTTAAAGGTCTCTTTTGGAAAAACCTATCATCTGGTTATGACATCCTATTAGAAGAACAAGATTGGCCGCCAGCATTCGTTATGGAGTGCCCTAGGGGAGAAACGCACAAGTTACTAACTTGTGTAACGATATATCTGTAAGAGACAGTAGTTAGTGACAGATTCCTTACCTTAGAATATCCCCAGGCGTCAGGCTGGATCCGGAAAGTTTTGCGTAGCAGTACCCTTGCGCGTCGGTAGGCGGCGTCGTGCGGCTCCGCGTCCGTCGTCGGCGTCGTGATCGCCGGGATGACGTCGCGGGCAGTACTTAGGCGCCGCCCCTGCGCGCTGACGTCAGTTCTGTACACGACTTTCCGCGCCAGGAACGCAGAGCCATGCAAGAAGCTGACACAGGTGTCTGAAAAATACTAGGGCCCTGAAAGGGATGTCCTTAACCCTAGAAATCAGTTCGCAGAACGGGGAGGATGGGTGGGCGGTAAGGAATCTGTCACTAACTACTGTCTCTTACAGATATATCGTTACACAAGTTAGTAACTTGTGCATCTGAAAGAGACACGTTAGTGACAGATTCCTTACCTTAGAATAGATACCCCAGCAATACCAACCCCGGTGGTGGGTCTGCGAACAAAGATCAGACAAGGAAGTCCTGGAGGACAGAACGGCCAAAGAAGCCATCCCTCCGGACCTGACTGTCAAGGCAGTAATGCTTTGTAAACGTGTGCAGCGAGGCCCACGTAGCTGCCTGACAGATAACCGGCAGCGGAACACCGCGGCCCAAGGCCGTGGTAGCAGCCGTTGCCCTGGTGGAATGGGCACGCAGCCCAACAGGAGGCTCCTTCTTGGCCAAAGAATAGCAGGTCTTGATGCACAAGGTAACCCAGCGGGAGATGGTCCTCTTGTGCACCGCCCGACCTTTTTGGCGCCCACGTAGCCAACAAAGAGCTGGTCATCCACCCGGAAGTGTTTTGTGCGGTCGATATAGAAGGAGAGCGCACGTTTTGGGTCCAGACGGTGGAGCCTCTCTTCCTCTCTGGAAGGATGCGGAGGCGGAAAGAAGGTGGGCAAAGTGATGGTCTGCCCAATGTGGAAAGCAGTAACCACCTTTGGCAAGAAGGACGGACGCGTTCGAAGAACAACCTTGTCTGGATGAACAGACAGAAAGGGAGGTTTGCAAGATAGAGCCTGGAGCTCACTCACCCGCCGAGCGGAGGTGATGGCCACCAGAAAGGCTGTCTTCAGAGTCAGAAGAGGACAGTTATGCAGAGGCTCAAAGGGAGCGCACATTAAAAAGGTAAGAACCAAGTTCAAGTCCCACTGAGGCATTACAAACGGAACAGGAGGGAAGAGGTGAGTAATGCCTTTTAAGAACCTGTTAACAACAGGGGACTTGAAAAGGGAGGGCTGATCAGGGAGCCTGAGGAAGGCCGAGATAGCACAAAGATAACCCTTGATGGTACCCAGGGCAGAACCCTGTTGGGCCAGAGAGAGAAGGAACAGAAGGACCTCAGAAAGAGGGGCAGAAAGGGGATCCACAGCCTTTGCTGTGCACCATGCCACAAATTTGTTCCACCTGCAGGCGTATACCACCTTAGTGGAGGGACGCCTGGCTGCCAGAATCACATCACAAACTTCGGGAGGCAAGTCGAAAGGAATCAACTGCCGCCGCTCAATCTCCACGCAAGCAGGTGTAGACTGGACAGGTTCGGGTGGAGGACCGTCCCCTGCTGCTGCGACAGAAGATCCTCCCGAAGAGGCAGACGGATTGGGGGATCTATGCTCATATTGAGTAGCTCGGGATACCAAACTCTTCGAGCCCAGTCCGGAGCCACAAGAATGACTTGGGCCCGGTCGTGCCGAATCTTCTTCAACACTCTGGGTAGAAGTGGTATAGGCGGAAAGGCGTACAACAGACCGCAACTCCACTCGCGACGAAAGCGTCGCCGAGCGAGTGCCGCCTTGGAAATTCCAACGCGCAGAACTGATGACATTGCGCGTTCTCTTCGGTGGCGAATAGATCTAACCAAGGCTCTCCCCACTGTAGAAAGAGTCCTTGCGCCACTTCCGAGTGAAGACGCCATTCGTGATCCATCATGCACCTGCGGCTGAGTTCGTCCACCCTGGCGTTCAGAGAACCTGCCAGGTGTTGAACCATCAGGAACATGCCCTGATGTTCCAGCCATGTCCAGAGGCGCAGAGCCTCCTGACAAAGGGTCCAAGACCCCACCCCGCCCTGTTTGTTGCAGTACCACATGGCGGTGGTGTTGTCTGTGAACACCTGCACTACCTTCCCTTTGACAGAGGGAAGGAATGCCTTGAGTGCAAGCCGGATCGCCCGGAGCTCCAGAAGGTTGATATGGAGCCGGGACTCCGCCGGAGACCAGAGGCCTCTGATCTCCGCCTCTCCCATGTGACCGCCCCATCCCAGAAGGGACGCGTCCGTCACAACTGTATGCTCTGGCTGGGGAAGGGAGAGGGATCTGCCCATGACCCATTGCCGGTTCGAGAGCCACCACTGCAACTGTTTTGCAGTCCCCTCCGAGATCTGGACGTGATCGGACAGGTTGCCCTGGTGCTGCGCCCACTGGAACTTCAGGTCCCACTGCAGAGCCCGCATATGCCATCTGGCATGATTGACCAGCAGGATGCAGGAGGCCATGAGGCCCAGCAGCCTCAGGGTCATCCGTACCGAAACCCAGGATAAAGGCCGAAAGATCGGAATCATAGCCTGAATATCCCGGACTCGCCGTTCGGGAGGATAGGCCCGAAACTGCGTCGTGTCCAGAACTGCTCCGATGAAAAGGAGCTGTGGAGAAGGAATTAGATGCGACTTCGGCACATTGATGGAGAACCCCAGCGAGTGCAGGAGTTCGGCCGTAGTCTGGAGGTGGGAGACGACTGCCTGGGACGAGCCCGCCTTCAGCAGCCAGTCGTCGAGGTAGGGGAAGACTGAAACCCCTGCCCGGCGCAGATGAGCTGCGACCACCGCCATCACTTTCGTGAACACCCGAGGGGCACTGGTAAGGCCAAAGGGGAGCACGGTGAACTGAAAATGCTCGGGGCCTACCGTGGAACCGAAGGTAACGCCGGTGGGCCGGCAGGACGGGGATGTGGAAATACGCGTCCTGCAAGTCCAACGCTACCAACCAGTCTCCAGGGTCGAGGGCAGTCAAGACCTGAGCTAGGGTGAGCATCTTGAACTTCTCCTTCCGGAGGAAGCGATTGACGTTCCGGAGGTCCAAGATAGGACGCATGTCCTCCTTGTCCCTTTTGGGCACCAGAAAGTAGTGGGAGTAGCAACCACGCCCTACTTCTGGGGTCGGAACATGCTCGATGGCCCTCTTGGCCAAGAGGGCCGTGACTTCCTTCTGTAGAAGCACCAAGTGATCCCCTGACATGCGGTGGAATTGAGGTGGCATGGCTGGGGGGGTGGTCTCGAAGGGGAGGGAGTAGCCCCTTCGGACAATGTCCAAGACCCACCTGTCCGAGGTGATGGTGCGCCAGTGGGGAAGGTGATGGCGGACCCTGCCCCCTACTGGCGTGCCGTGCACCTGAAAGGAGGGACTAGGAGGGCTTGGAGGCCGCGGACGGGTTGGAGGTGGTGGCCTGACCCGCACGCTGGTTGCCCGATCCGCCCTGACGTGAAGGGGCGCCCCTACCGTGGCCACGATAGGGGCGAAAAGCAGAAGGCAGCGGAGGGCGTGTAGCAGAAAGGCCCAGGGACTTGGCAGTAGCCCGTGAGTCCTTAAAGCGCTCCAACGCATGGTCTGCTTTGGACCCAAAAAGACCGACTCCATCAAAGGGCATGTCCATGAGAGTATTCTGGACATCCCCTGAAAAACCAGCAGGCGCCCAAAAGAACGTCAGTGAGGGCGTCGTTAAACGGCAGCACAGTCTCCGCAGAGGAGGCTGCCGGCTGAAGCACCTCTGTCAAGATGTTAGGCTTGACCGTCAAAGTAGGGAGCTGGAGACGTAAGGCCCCAGCAGCCCTACGCAACACCGTACCAAAATTGGCCCCCTCCTCCGTAGCCACGGGAGGAGACAGCATGCCAGTGTCAGGGGAAGTATCCAGACCACTGGCCTCCCCTAGACTCTCTGTCCAGTCCTCATCATACTGACAGTTGCGCGTCAGAGGGTCATCAGACCCCTCCCAGTCCTCCTGGTCCTCCTCTGGTTCAAAATAAGGAGGAGGAGGGACATTTGGGACCCAAGGTCCCATCGGCGCCGGAGCCGGCGTCGAGCGACGTCGCTCCGGGTCCATGTCCGGAGCCGGAAGGAACTGGGGGACGACGACGCCGCCCGGAGCCCAGGGCGGCGTCGAGAACGGCACCGGAGACATCGGCGCCGGCGGAGGTGTCGTGAGGTCGACCGGCGTCGATGGGGGTTGTGGAGCCGGGATCGAGGCCGGGGCCGAAGCCGGAGCCGGGATCGAGGCTGGAGGCACAAGCGACCCCATCAGGGCCCGCGGGGCCCGAAGGCGCACCGGAGGGGCCTGAAGGCCCGAAGAGGCGGGCCATGGCCGACAGGAACTCCTGTACCTTGGCCGGATCCGCCCCCGAACCCGGGAAGGGCGGGTATGGCGGGGGCGACTCCACAGGCAAGTCCGGGGCCGCGGGGACGGTGCCGGGAGGGGCCTCAGCCGAGTCGCGAGACCGGCGAGGCGAAGTCCGAGAGCGACGATGCTTCTTGGACTTCTTGTGCTTAGACTTACCGGACGAAGAAGACTTCGACGCCGACGACCGGTGTGCACTCCGCGAGCGACCCCTGGACCTCTCACGCGACCAGGGCCTCCGTGGAGCCGAATGCCGGGCCTCGAGGAGCTTTCGAGACCGCTCTCGCAAAGCTTTCGGGTTGAGGGCCTGGCATTCGGGACAAGACTCGGTGTCGTGGCCTCGGCCGAGGCAGAAGAGACACTCCCAATGCGGGTCGGTGACGGACATCATCCGCGCACAGGCGCCGCATCGCTTGAAGCCGGGCATCCCTACGACACCTTTAAGTTGGAAAAAACAGTGAAAAAATCACCAAAAAGTATGGTCAAAAATTGACCAGGGCACTGCTCTTCCCGGATCTGCGCTTGCTGGCGCGGAAAAGAAGAACTGACGTCAGCGCGCAGGGGCGGCGCCTAAGTACTGCCCGCAACGTCATCCTGGCGATCACGACGCCGACGACGGACGCGGAGCCGCACGACGCCGCCTACCGACGCGCAAGGGTACTGCTACGCAAAACTTTCCGGATCCAGCCTGACGCCTGGGGATATTCTAAGGTAAGGAATCTGTCACTAACGTGTCTCTTTCAGATGGTAATTTTTCCAGCATTCTCTGACCTCGTTCCCATACATCTTAAAGCACAGGTTACTAACTTGTGTAACGATATATCTGTAAGAGAGAGTAGTTAGTGACAGATTCCTTACTTTAGAATATCCCCAGGCGTCAGACTGGATCCGGAAAGTTTTTGCGTAGCAGTACCCTTGCGCGTCGGTAGGCGGCGTCGTGCGGCTCTGCGTCCGTCGTCGGCGTCGTGATCGCCGGGATGACGTCGCGGGCAGTACTTAGACGCCGCCCCTGCGCGCTGACGTCAGTTCTGTACACGACTTTCCGCGCCAGGAACGCAGATCCATGCAAGAAGCTGACATAGGTGTCTGAAAAATACTAGGGCCCTGAAAGGGATGTCCTTAACCCTAGAAATCAGTTTGCAGAACGGGGAGGATGGGTGGGGCGGTAGGAATCTGTCACTAACTACTGTCTCTTACAGATATATCGTTACACAAGTTAGTAACTTGTGCATCTGAAAGAGACACGTTAGTGACAGATTCCTTACCTTAGAATAGATACCCCAGCAATACCAACCCCGGTGGTGGGTCTGCGAACAAAGATCAGACAAGGAAGTCCCGGAGGACAGAACGGCCAAAGAAGCCGTCCCTCCGGACCTGGCTGTCAAGGCAGTAATGCTTGGTAAACGTGTGCAGCGAGGCCCACGTAGCTGCCTGACATATATCTTGCAGCGGAACACCGCGGCCTAAAGCCGTGGTAGCAGCCGTTGCCCTGGTGGAATGGGCCCGCAGCCCAACAGGAGGCTCCTTCTTAGCCAAAGAATAGCAGGCTTTGATATACAAGGTGACCCAGCGGGAGATGGTTCTCTTGTGCACCGCCCGACCTTTTTTGGCGCCCACGTATCCAACAAAGAGCTGGTCATCCACCCGGAAGTGTTGTGTGCGGTTGATATCAAAAAAGAAAGCGCACGTTTTGGGTCCAGACGGTGGAGCCTCTCTTCCTCTCTGGAAGGATGCGGAGGCGGAAAGAAGGTGGGCAAAGTGATGGTCTGCCCAATGTGGAAGGCAGTAACCACCTTTGGCAAGAAGGACGGACGCGTCCTAAGAACAGCCTTGTCTGGATGGACAGACAGAAAGGGAGGTTTGCATGATAGAGCCTGGAGCTCACTCACCCGCCGAGCGGAGGTGATGGCCACCAGAAAGGCTGTCTTCAAAGTAAGAAGATGAAGAGGACAGTTATGTAGAGGCTCAAAGGGAGCGCACATTAAAAAGGTAAGAACCAAGTTTAAGTCCCACTGAGGCATGACAAACGGAACAGGCGGGAAGAGGTGTGTAATGCCTTTTAGAAACCTGTTAACAACAGGGGACTTAAAAAGAGAGGGCTGATCAGGGAGCCTGAGGAAGGCCGAGATTGCACAAAGATAGCCCTTGATGGTACCCAGGGCAGAACCCTGTTGGGCCAGAGAAAGAAGGAACAGAAGAACCTCAGAAAGAGGGGCAGAGAGGGGATTCACAGCCTTTGCTGTGCACCATGCCACAAACTTGTTCCACCTGCAGGCGTATACCACCTTAGTGGAGGGACGCCTGGCTGCCAGAATCACATCACAAACTTCGGGAGGCAAGTCGAAAGGAATCAACTGCCGCCGCTCAATCTCCACGCAAGCAGGTGGAGACTGGACAGGTTCGGGTGGAGGACCGTCCCCTGCTGCTGCGACAGAAGATCCTCCCGAAGAGGCAGACGGATCGGGGGATCGACGCTCATACTGAGTAGCTCGGGACACCAAACTCTTCGCGCCCAGTCCGGAGCCACAAGGATGACTTGGGCCCGGTCACGCCGAATCTTCAACACTCTGGGTAGAAGTGGTATAGGCGGAAAAGCGTACAACAGACAGCAACTCCACTCGCGACGAAAAGCGTCGCCGAGCGAGTGCCGCCTTGGAAATTCCAACGCGCAGAACTGATGACATTGCGCGTTCTCTTCGGTGGCGAATAGATCTAACCAAGGCTCTCCCCACTGTAGAAAGAGTCCTTGCGCCACTTCCGAGTGAAGACGCCGTTCGTGATCCATCATGCACCTGCGGCTGAGTTCGTCCGCCCTGGCGTTCAGGGAACCTGCCAGGTGTTGAACCATCAGGAATATGCCCTGATGTTCCAGCCATGTCCAGAGGCGCAGAGCCTCCTGACATAGGGTCCACGACCCCACCCCGCCTTGTTTGTTGCAGTACCACATGGCGGTGGTGTTGTCTGTGAACACCTGCACTACCTTCCCTTTGACAGAGGGAAGGAATGCCTTGAGTGCAAGTCGGATCGCCCGGAGCTCCAGAAGGTTGATATGGAGCCGGGACTCCGCCCGGAGACCAGAGGCCTCTGATCTCCGCCTCTCCCATGTGACCGCCCCATCCCAGAAGGGACGCGTCCGTCACGACTGTGTGCTCTGGCTGGGGAAGGGAGAGGGATCTGCCCATGACCCATTGCCGGTTCGAGAGCCACCACTGCAACTGTTTTGCAGTCCCCTCCGAGATCTGGACGTGATCGGACAGGTTGCCCTGGTGCTGCGCCCACTGGAACTTCAGGTCCCACTGCAGAGCCCGCATATGCCATCTGGCATGATCGACCAGCAGGATGCAGGAGGCCATGAGGCCCAGCAGCCTCAGGGTCATCCGTGCCGAAACCCAGGATAGAGGCTGAAAGATCGGAATCATAGCCTGAATATCCCGGACTCGCCGTTCGGGAGGATAGGCCCGAAACTGCGTAGTGTCCAGAACTGCTCCGATGAAAAGGAGCTGTGGAGAAGGAATCAGGTGCGACTTCGGCACATTGATGGAGAACCCCAGCGAGTGCAGAAGTTCGGCCGTAGTCTGGAGGTGGGAGACGACTGCCTGGGACGAGCCCGCCTTCAGCAGCCAGTCGTCGAGGTAGGAGAAGACTGGAACCCGTGCCCGGCGCAGATGAGCTGCGACCACCGCCATCACTTTCGTGAACACCCGAGGGGCACTTGTGAGGCCAAAGGGGAGCACGGTGAATTGAAAATGCTCGAGGCCCACCATGAACCGCAGGTAACGCCGGTGGGCCGGCAGGACGGGGATGTGGAAATAAGCGTCCTGCAAGTCCAACGCTACCATCCAGTCTCCAGGGTCTAGGGCAGTCAAGACCTGAGCTAAGGTGAGCATCTTGAACTTCTCCTTCCGGAGGAAGCGATTGACGTTCCGGAGGTCCAAGATAGGACGCATGTCCTCCTTGTCCTTTTTGGGCACCAGAAAGTAGTGGGAGTAGCAACCACGTCCTACTTCTGGGGTCGGAGCACGCTCGATGGCCCTCTTGGCCAAGAGGGCCGCAACTTCCTTCTGAAGAAGCACCAAGTGATCCCCTGACATGCGGTGGAATTGAGGTGGCATGGCTGGGGGGGTGGTCTCGAAGGGGAGGGAGTAGCCTCTTCGGACAATGTCCAAGACCCACCTGTCCGAGGTGATGGCACGCCAGTGGTGAAGGTGATGGCGGACCCTGCCCCCTACTGGCATGCTGTGCACCTGAAAGGAAGGACTAGGAGGGCTTGGAGGCCGCGGACGGGGCGGGGTTGGTGGCCTGACCCGCACGCTGGTTGCCTGACCCGCCACGGTGGGAGCCACGTCCTCGGCCACGCGAAGACGCTTGCTGCGCAGGCCGGTGGCCGGGCAGCGGACATGACTGGGCGCCCCTTCCGTGGCCACGAAAGGGGCGAAAAGCAGATGGCTGCGGAGGGCGTACAGCAGAAAGGCCCAGGGACTTGGCCTTAGCCTGTGAGTCCTTAAAACGCTCCAGCGCATGGTCTGCCTTGTTCCCAAAAAGACCGACCCCATCAAAGGGCATGTCCATAAGAGTGTTCTGGACATCACCCGAGAAACCAGTGGTTCTCAGCCAGGCGTGACGGCGCAGCGCCACTGTCGTTGCAATTGATCTACCCAGCGAGTCGGCGGTATCAAGGCCACATCTAATGGTAAATTTAGCCGCATCTCTTCCTTCCGCAATGGCGCGGGAAAGCAGTGTCTGGACCTCCTCAGGACACTGGGGCAAGGCTTGCGCCACCGAGTCCCACAGAGAGTGGGAATATCGGCCCAAAAGGCAAGTGGTGTTGACAGACCGCAAGCCAGCACTGGAGGAAGAAAAGACCTTCTTCCCAAATTGATCCAGGCGTTTGGATTCCCTATCCGGAGGAGCGGTAGGGAAGGCGGTTTGGGAAGCAGAGGCTTGGACAACCAAGCTCTCAGGAGTGGGGTGTTGGGAGAGGAACAGGGGGTCGCCCGGGGCGATGGCGTCGTGCCACGTTCCTATCCACAGGAGCCCCTGTGGTGGGCTTGGACCAGGTGCCCAAAAGAGCGTCAGAAAGTGCGTCATTAAACGGCAGCAGTGGCTCCGAGGAGGTAGCCGCTGGCTGAAGCACTTCCGTCAGGAGGTTAGTCCTGACGGCCACTGTAGGCAATTGGAGGTGTAAGGCCCCAGCTGCTCTACGCAACACCGTTGCAAAGTTTGCTCCCTCCTCCGTTGCCACGGAAGGAGGAGACAGCATGCCAGGGTCAGGGGAGGTGTCCAGCCCACTGGCATCCCCAAGTTCCTCAGCCCAGTCCTGTTCGTACTCACACTGCCGTGTGAGAGGGTCCTCCGACCCCTCCCAGTCCTCTTCGTCCTCCACAGGTTCAAAATAAGGAGAAGGAGGGACACGCGGGACCCAAAGTCTACTCTCAACGGCGTTGGAGCCGGCGTCGAGCGACGCTGGTCCGGCGCCGTGTCCGGATCCGGAGAGAACCGGGGAACGACGCCGCCCGGAGCCCCGGGCGGCGTCGGAAATGGCACCGGAGACATCGGCGCCGGCGGAGGTGTAGTTAGGTCAACCGGCGTCGATGGGGGTTGCGGCAGCACCGGAGCCGGGATCGAGGCCGGGACCGAGGCTGGTGTGACAGGCGGCGCCGGGACCGGAGTCGTCGGCGGCGCCGGGGAAACCCCATCAGGGCCCGCGGGGCCCGAAGGCGCACCGGGGGACCTTGAGGCCCGAAGAGGCGGGCCATGGCCGACAGGAATTCCTGTATCTCGGCCGGAGTCGCCCCGAACCCGGGAAGGACGGGTAATGCGGGGCGGCTCCACAGGCACTCCCGGAGCCGCGGGGCGGTGCCGACAGGAGCCTTAGCCGAGTCGCGAGACCGGCGAGGCGAAGTCGTGGAGCGATGACGCTTCTTAGACTTTTTATGCTTCGACTTACCGGAGGAGTGCGAAGACTTGGACCCCGACGACCGATGAGGACTCCGCGACCGGCCCCTCGACCTCTCACGTGACCGGGGCTTGGTGTGGCGCGGAGCCGACTGCCGGACCTCGAGGAGCTTTCGAGACCGCTCTCGCAAAGCCTTCGGGTGCAAGGCCTGGCAGTCGGGGACGACTTCGTGTCGTGGTCGCGGCCGAGACAGTAGAGACACTCTAAATGCGGGTCTGTGATCGACATCATACGACCACAGACGTCGCAGGGCTTGAAGCCGGGCATCCCTACCGACACCTTCGGAGTCGATAGACTCGTGAGAAAAAACAGTGAAAAATCACCAAAAATATAGTCAAAAAATGACTAGGGCACTGCTCTTCCCGGATCTGCGCTTACTGGCGCGGAAAAAGAAGAACCGACGTCAGCGCGCAGGGGCGGCGTCTAAGTACTGCCCGCGACGTCATCCCGGCGATCACGACGCCGACGACGGACGCGGAGCCGCACGACGCCGCCTACCGACGCGCAAGGGTACTGCTACGCAAAAACGTTCCGGATCCAGCCTGACGCCTGGGGATATTCTAAGGTAAGGAATCTGTCACTAACGTGTCTCTTTCAGATCATGCATATGCACAGGAGTGAGCGGTTGCCCTAGCTCCAGCACTATACAAAAATCATGCCGGTTGGGATGAGGATTCAACCCACCACATGATCCCGTTAAAAGTTTCACCAAATGCTCAGAGGCAATACCCAATAAAGCAAGAAGCTAAAAAACAGGTCAGGGAGATCTTAGATCAACTTGAAAACCAAGGGGTGATTGAAACATGCACCTCACCAATGAACAATCCTTTGTTTCCAGGCATGAAACCTGACAATACATATCGTCTAGTTTTAGATTACAGACATCTAAACACTTGCACAAAGACATTTGCTGTCCAAAATGCACACAGTGCCGCATTAATGAATAACATTGTGCGGAAGAAGTACAAAACTACACTAGATATCTCAAATGGATTTTTCTGCCAAAATATAGCGCCTGAAAGCAGGTATTTGACCGCATTCTCAGAGTTGGGGTCCCAGCGACAATTTTGTCGCCTCCCCCAGGGGTATAAGAACAGCCCGGGGGTATTCTCAGCAAGAGTACTGAGTTACTCCAAAATTTTGATGAAGAAGCATTGTCCTATGTGGATGATATTTATCTGAAAGACGATGACTTAAAAAGGCACTTGACCAGGGTGAGCACCATTATTATGGGATTCGCCTCTGAGGGCTACAAATTTAATTTTAAGAAATCTAAAATAGCCCACCTCAATGTCCTATTTTTAGGATATGAGCTTTCAAGTGAAGGGAAAAGTCTGGCTTCTAACTTTTTTAGAAAAGTGTGCGCTGCTCCAGCCTCCGAGATCATTGAAAAATCTACAATCGATACTGGGATTCCTAAATTTCGGCAGAACATACATTTTGGATTACACAAAAAAAGCAAAACCTTTCTACGACTTAATAAAACCTGACTTTTCAGTTAGACAATGGACACAGGAACACACAAACGTCCTACGTTCACTACAAGAAGACATGATAGCTTCAAAACACTTACAGACACGCGTGAGTAAACGCAACTTAGTGATCCCAGTAATAGCGGGTCAATACGGGTAACACTTACTTAACTTTCAATGAAGGCGAAACAGTACCAATCGCATACAAATCACACCTGTACACAAACGCAGAAATGCGTTTTACTTCAATGGAAAAAATCCTGACAGCAGTTCAGACCGCTGTAGCAAGAGAAAGAGCCCTGGCTCAGGGGAAACGCATAATTGTCATAACCCCAGTACGAGCTTTAGAAGCGGTTACAAAGGCTAGCATTCCAAATGCAAAAGCATTACATCCGAGATGGATACAATGGGCTAATTCCCTTACTGCAACGGATGTTGAATACAGATTTGATCCAAGTCTAAAAACACAGGCATTCCTGCAATACGAACAAGAATATCCTCTACCAAATGAAATTTTGCCTTTAGATCAGTATGAATATATAATTTACACTGACGGATCAGCTCAACCGGCCATAGGGAGTAAGCAACAATACAGAGCAGCATGTGCAATCGTTAAAGGTCGCATGCGGGATGGAAAATTCCATCCAAGTTGCACCAAAACGCAATCTGTAGGAGACTGCACGGCTCAGTTGGCAGAATTAAAAGCACTAATACTGGCACTTGTAAATACAGATCACGAATTCCCCACACTAATTGTGTGTGATTCCTTTTACTGTGTACAGTCATACAATGAATATTTACATCACTGGGAACTAAACAGGTTCAAAGACGCAAAAGGTGGCACAATTAAGCATAAAATGCTATGGGAACAGGTGGTTAAGTTGAGAAAGGAACTACCATGGGCTCACGTGATTCATACACTGAGTCATCAACGTGATGGCGTTCAAGTTGAAGGGAATTCATTGGCTGATGAAGCCGCAAAGGGGGCTGTACGAACGGCTTCCGTAGCTGCAATCACTCGTTCAAAAACAAGGATAGACGGTGAGATTATGGTGGCTGTTATTGCTTCAAGCAAAAACAGCGGTGCAGTACCAAAGAAATTTCCACTCAGGTACTCCTACAAGTTAGATGCAAGCAACATTCCATATGCTCAGATTCCTGGAGTGGGGGACAGAGCAATACCAAATATGGATCGTAGGCAAGGTTTAATTATTGCTGCACACAAGTGTTTGGGCTCTGCACACACAGGCGTTACAGCGACTATTTCATTGTTGAAACAGCGCTATTGGTGGCCAGGTCTGACAAAACAAACTAAAGACTATGTCTTGAAATGTGACATCTGCCAACAGATGAAAGGTTCCACCATAACACGCCCGGCACAGACACCGCTACTAAAATCAGACAAACCTCTCGCATGCGTGTATCTTACCACTGCGGCCCCTTACAATCTGATGGGGCTTACAAGTATATCATGGTTGCAGTGGATTCCTGCTCAAGATTCCTATGGGCATGGCCTCAGCGCTCGGCTGACGCTCGAACTGTTATCAAAGATTTGCGAGTCTTTATAGGGACATACGCAGTTGGCACGTTACATTCGGGCCGTGGCCCAGCATTTAGCTCTCGGGCTTACAAAGAGGCCATGGAAAGTATGGGCGTAGCATTGCGGTACTCCTCTCCGTACCATCCTGAGTGAAATTCGGTTGTGGAGAGAAAAAACCGGAACCTAAAGCAATCTTTAACAGCTAGGGTATTAGGCAAGGGCGGTAGTTGGGTCAATCATCTATATGGGGTATAACGAGCACTCAATAACCAGCCAAGAAGTTCTCTAGGGGGTGTCACTCCATATGAGGTCCTATTTGGGACGAGAATGTGGGTACCTGATCTTGATTGTGAAGGCACAGTGGCAGATGAGAAACCATTTGATAGCCATGATCGTTTGGCTGTTTTACAGGATCTAAATGAATCCAGGACACAACACAGTTACGTCCTCCAGAAACACACCGCCACTGGGGAAGTCAAGGCAAACACGGCAAGACCTGTCTGGATCCCAAAGGTCGGGGATCTGGTCAGAGAGAAAATAGCGGACTAAAAAGAATTTGGACCATCATACAGAAAGCCTGTACCTGTCCTAGAAGTTCAAGGAACATGAACTGTACTTTTGCCGCCTCTTGCCTGAAAAAAGGAGAAAAGATTTGTCTCAATCGACTTAATCAAACCACACTATGTGGCCGATACTGAACAGTAGGCCTTGTGGACTCCACAGTAGCAGACGCCCTCCTCTAGCTACAATCCAAGAAGTTCAAACAGAAAGACTCATCACGTTTGAAGAGCCTCCTGTGCGGAATGAAGGACTATGCAACAATCCTATGGAACTCTTTCCCCTTGAACCAGAAGTTCAACTTCAAAATTCAATTCAGAACACACAAGTTGCAATTAGACCAAATACAGACATCTACGTCAACATGCCTCGACAAGAGCAAAATGCGATTTCAACAAATCCCGATGCAATTCCTACCATTGATCGAACTGCTTCTGGCTACTTCAAGAACTTTGATACGTTTTCCTTGGATCCAAGTGAACCGGAAACGACGCCAGCCCAACAAACACGCAAGCAACAAGTCAAGAACTTTCTGCACTTTCTCAAAAAGACTTACCTGGTATCACCTTGGTTAGAACTCTGGGTAATTACTGGGATACTGTTCTTTCTTTTCTGGCTAGGTTTAGTTATAACTTTTAGCATGCTTATTAATGGACGATACCTTCAACAAAGCTCTACAGTCCAAAAAGTTAATTTGATTCTGAAACCACATCAGTCCTCACATCGTGAGCAAAGAGACTTGCCATCAGTGAACATCACAGCAGTTCCTATACCGGACGGTATAGTTTGGGACAAGGTTGATTTTGATATATTCGGTCCGACTGAACTTTTAAAACTTTCACATGTATTTAAAATTTCATTGAGTGATATCATTACCTCCAGTACATTTTCTGATGATTGGGACTCTGAAACTGTTAATAACATGTTGTCTGATTTAGAAAAAACTGCCCCATTTCCGAACACTGAAATGTTAGAAGGTAATTCAGACTATGACGCTTTGTACTGTTACCAACATTATGGTCATCATTTCCTGCACAAATCTATTTCACCTAGAAATGTTTTTGAGTACCACCAGTGGGAACATTGCCCTACACCACCAAAAAGTAGTTTACATACATTTGCACAGAGATTTTCATATTTTTCAGGGTTTAACACCACTGACCCGACGTCATTTTATTATAAAGTTACACCGACATCGGCACTGAAAATTATGTTGACTAACACCAAACAGATATGCTCTGCTTCCTTTATTGCCCAATTGTCTGAACAGGGTTTTGACCTATGGAAGGACACAATAGACTTAAAATCAGTCTGGGGTTCTAGAGACTGGCAAGTCCAGGGAACAGAAGCGCTATTTAGAGCATGCCTCATTCCACAGCAGATGATAATTCTAAATGACACTGTGCAACAGACATCCTGTCTTGGACTAGCCAAGAACAAGGACCTGAACACACCTCGGATCCAATACCATCACAGATGGAGGGGTGGCAAAATTCAACTACACAGGGAGGGGCAACAATAGACGTCATTTTACAGTACAACAGAACAGACCCCAATTGGAAAGAATGGGTGGTTTGGCCCCTAGACACAAACGCATGTCAGAAAAGATTCTGGGGTATAACCGAAGGGTTTAATATCCACAGGCCAGACCCACACTATGTACAAAGAGAACATCCAGGGGTAGTGACGTCCTACAGTGTTGGGAAGTTGTGCCTTGATTGGCTAGAGACCTCAACACTCACAGAAGTGAAACAACACTTGACCTTACTCACACAAGACATGGATTTTAGGGACTTTTTACTAGGCCCCAGGAAATCACATCAGAAACGTTTCATATATGCTGGCATTTATGCTGCCTACAATGAAAATTGGAAGATATCCCAACAAGAGGCCACAGAGAGAATACGGGAAATAGACCGTATTAACTTAGAAAAGGCATTAGCAGTAGTGGAGTAATGGGTTAACAACTTTGACCTCCAGGATATATTCCTTAGGCAACATTGTATCTTCTGCGATAGACATACTGGAACAAGATTTAGCCATATTACAACACGGGCAATCTCAGTTACGTTCTGTTATGTTATTAAGCTGGACGCTACAATCTTTGCGTGCAGGCTATGTGCCTTGACGTTTCATCAACAGTACGTCTCTGTTTTCTGAATACAATCTAACAGATAAACAGATGGAAATGGCACAAAGGGGAGCAAAATATACAATGTTGCGTATTGAAAAACTGGACAGACTACCGTTTATGGTAGCGGAATCTCCATCTACGGAGTGGCTTATCCATGCCCACATAACTCTACCGGTCACTACTTTTCAGTTTCAATATTGCCTTAAGCAAAGGCAGGCTGGCAAATATGAAAAGATGGTTAAGGACTACATTAAGGAATCTTGGGAGTTACCATACAGATTTCGATGCCGGAGTGGGGATCGAGAAGTGTTTCTAAGCAGTACAAACTGAAAGAGCGCTTTAACCGGTTCTCTCATATGCCAGGACATTTCACTGCACGAAGCTTGCAATGGTTCAATAGCAAACTTGTCCTGCCACATGAAAGGGACTCCAGCAGCCGTGATTACACCGGTATTCGAGCTGCTCTCGAATGGGAGTTACTTGATGCTTAACGATCAAGGTTGCTGTGGGATGCTTCCGGGCATTGCCTATCTGGTCACTGTGAGAGTCACTTGCTGTATGCAAGTATTGTTTCCCCCAACAAGTACAGTCAGGGAGGCGCCGTTATGGCCTTCGTTGAATGTTTCCTTTATACAGTTTGATACTTTGAGCAGACTGAAAGCCATGCTTTTACAGCAAACCGTACCCTTAACCTCCGCTCGAGAGACCTTTGATCTTCAAATCGCAAGGACCTCGACTGAGATACAGGCCCTTATATGTACAAACTGCCCCATTCATTTCTCAGAAATGGTAGGTCGTATCTTCAATATGTCTGATACGAGTGGTATTGTACATCTATTTAAGACCATAGGATCAGGATTTCTAAGCACCTTTCAGACAATCCTCTGAGTTATTCCAAATTTTATACACTCCGTATTGGGAAGCGTTTTTGGAGGTCTTCCGCTGATCCTGCTTTCTATTGCAGGAATCCTGATTGTCATTTTTCTGCTCCGCAATGGACGGCCCAATTACCAACGAGATGGCAAAAGCACTCCTGGAGCACAGGTACCGTGAACGCATGGTACAGCATCTGGGCACACCTCGCCTACGGGAACTGAGTGCCTCTTGATTCCTATCGTTTAGACCAGTCTGGATGGACTGCATCTTACCTGTTCTTCGATGCCTGTTTTGCGGTGAAGAATGCGTGTTGGATCTCTGTCTGACACTTGCATCGGACACGCCTGCGGACTTGCATACCAGGCTAGAACCCCTGAGGGCCCATGCTCGGCAATGTCCCCAGCGTATTCCCATATTGATGGCTGCATTCCTCGAGAATCCGCAGGTGCCTTTTACAACTGGGTTGAGCATCAGCTCTTCCACTAGCACGGAGGTTTCGACAACACCACCGGCTGCCTCTACACCAGCCATCGGCAGCTCTGAATATAATTTGTGCTCCATTGACGTACTCTGCGAGGTGTTACAAGGACCGTCCCCTGCAGCGGCAAGCAACGACGATGTTGCGTCTCCCAGCAAGGACACTTAATCTATAATTGGCTCATCGTGTGCTGGGAAAGAATTCTGATTTTTCCTTTTATTTTCAAAACTTAACTAAATTTGGAACATTTCCTTTCAATTGACACTTTTCGTTGAAAAGCATGGCCATCCGACGCTTGTAGTGGTTCGACTTATATAAACGAACTCAATAAGGACTTTGGCTTAAGTAATAATTCCAAAAATACTTAAAAAAAAAAAAAAAAATTCTCTTCCCCTCTGTGACTGTTTTTTTAAATGATTTTAAGACAAGGTTTTTATAAAGCTCACTGATTGTTTTTATGCGCTACTACCTAGTAAATAAGAGTAGTTCGATGGCATTTTATCATTGTTGACTATTCGGAAGAGGAGTGGGTTTCATATAGGTACCCTAATATAGGCCCAGGTAATATCATACACCGTCACCTACATTATCTCCCTTATACTACACAGTAACGAGCCTTTAGGATTGAACCTTTACCTAGTTCTAATCCTGGGTGCAGAAGGAGGGTTTTTCCTAAACAATTGAGTCCTATAGCTCCATCAATAGACTCACAGTATGAATGAATATTCATAAGGGTTCTTGGAAACCAGGCAGGGGCTTCACCACCTACCCCACCATATCTACGTACAAGGTTCATCCCATACGTTATCCTCAAATCCAACAATGGCCAACACAAGAAACAAGGGGCAAAGGAACCATAGATACTTTCAGTATAAATACAGCACATCTTGCTAGTGTTAGTCAGAGGGAACCGAGACTTCCAGGCCGACACACTGACAGACGCTGAGGCTCCTGCATGCATACGCTCCAGCTGACAGTGGTCTGAACATCCCTCGCGGGGTGTCCAACTTGAGACCAAGAAGGGCTTCTACATTCTCACACTTCAGGTAATGGGGTTCGACTAAATCCTAGAGGGATTCTTGGCTTCACACCTACTCACATGCTAGGTATACTTAGGTACATCTAGATAGGCATTGTAGGAGTACGTGCTTTCTTTTATCCTGCATTTTATATTCATGTGTTTATTCATGCGTATTGCAAGATGGTAGAACTGTACTATCCATTTATATTCACTGTAGTGCTAATCATATCTCTGCTACTGTTTAATGGTTGTTACAGCTCATATATTCTACACAAGAATAACAACTGTTCAATAAACCCTTATTGAAACGCCCAGGCTGTTTATTCTGTGTATCTCTGAGACAAGATAAGTAAGCACGAGTGACTGAGCAAAAAGTAATATATTGTTTCCACGATCCTGAGGGATCAGAGTTGTCATGTTCTGAGGTTGCCAGAAACTATTCTCTCCCCGATAAGAGGAGACACTAGTGGCACTGTGAGCTAGCTAATGCAAACAGGCTAACATTTTCGGTGGGGGTGTTCAGAGTCAGTCTGCCACCAAGCCCACAGTTCATGTTATCCGAACGCGCAGATTCTGTATAGGTTATATATAGGAACTACATGACAGTGGGAGCTTTCATCACCAGTTCCCAGAACTATTTACTTCATTAAGGGATACAGCACGCACGAGGTGCCAGCTTCGGTAATGGAGGCCGCTTCCTAACCTAATTTGATTTTTTTTTTCTTTTCAAGCTTTAATACGGAGCGCGGTGCCCGCTCCAGGGACACCGTGCTCAGTTTATTATTATTACTTATTTAATAACGAGCGCAGCGCCCGCTTCAGGGACACCGCGCTTGGGTTCATTTTAAAATAAAATAACTTTAGTCATGAGCGCGGCGCCCGCTTCAGGGACACTGCACTCTTTCTTTTTTTTTTTTTTACTTCATAATTACTACGTGAATAGCCTTAGTTGTGAGAAATTATAAAAACATGTCAATCAAGTTACAACGGTTCTCGCATTCAGACAGATGATACTGAATTATTTTAGCCTCCTCCCCCGAGCTTCCTGAGAAGGTAGTGAAGGTGGTCCTCAATGTACGTGATGAAGGGAAGTGGGCAACCAGCTCTTCAATTTCAGATGTAAATTCAGGCACTCGCATTCCAACCCAAGAGAAGGTATACATGCACAGTCATTTCACTTTCCATAATGCGTTGTGACAGATTTAGGCTCTTGGCACATGGTGTCTGTTAGTCTGAAGAGTTTTTCATTGGCTTAATTGAATTGACGTTGTAGTGTATAAACTTTGAGCCTGACAATATTTTGGTGTAGCGCTAATGGAGTCTCTGCATGGTTCATCTCAAAAGCAAAAGGGCCTTCCGCTACGAGCTCCAGATAAGGAAGGCAAGATTTCATTTAATGTCTATGATTAGTGCAGAAAAATAGACCAACATTGGTCGGGAGTGCTCTTAGTTTGCAATAATAGTTTTTGATCTGGAGACCTGATATTTCTTAGCACTGTAAGTAACGCCAGTGCTTAATTTGAAATGGTGGTTTTCCGGTGCTCAGCACCGGCACTTAATTATCAACACCGGCGCTATTCATGAGCACCAGTTAAGGACGCATTCATTTACAGGGAGAGGAAGTGATTTGCCCTGAATCACAGGATGTTGAGCCAACGATGAGACTTGAACCTGGTTCACCAGCTCTGGCCATTACACCACATTCTCTCCCCATTTTCATTATCCCATAGGTTTCTGACCACGCGTGGACTACATTTCTAACTTTTTGAGAATTCACAAATGTTTCTATTAGCACCCCTGGGAAGGTTTGACATTCACAAGTTCTAAGCATTAATCTTTTATGACCATGTGTAAGCGTTTCTACTTGCATAAATTTACAGAGCATATAATTTTGGAGGTTTTGCCTTTTCATTCCACCTCTGGAAATGTATTTAATGCTGCTCTGGGCAGGAGTACATCTCAAACCATTTTCACGGTGGGATTAATCTGTGGAAAACGTTATGGATGCACACAAACAGGTATGTTTGTGGTATTCCCGAACTTTCTAGGGTGTTCCTTCCCTGGGACACCCATTCTGTGCCCCAGGGAGTTTATTTACTTTAACAATAAGCATTTGTAATGCAATAGGTCTCGCATTTACGCGAGTTTAAGCTATTGGCATTATAAATGACAATGCGTTTTATTTAGGTTTCAAAAACCAAAACATAAATAAAAGGCATTGTCATATACAATGCCAATAGCTCAAACTGGCGTAAATGCGAGACCTGTTGCATTGCAAATGCTTATTTTCCAAAGTAGTTGCTAATTTAACACCTCTTTCGTCGTCTTTTTTTGTTTACTCGATTACTGCTTTTTTTATTAGTTCATGCAACTAAAACATTACAAGCATACTAACACCAGTGCGGATACCTTTAATAATGGCATGTTCACCTTTCATGGTACCATGATTAAAAACTCACAACTAAACCTGCTGCAATTGCAAGGGTTGAAGTTGTGCAATTTGTTTTGGGGAAGCCTGAGAAAACATCTTTTCCATGAAGCTGCATTTGGACTGCAGGGTGTTAAGAGATTTCCTTCGGCTTCGCATTCATGCTAGAATCAACATGTTTCACGGAAATGGATCAAGACCTCACAGACAAAGACTCAGACAAAAATGATAAGGCATTATGATCAAATTATAAACCCAGAACTATCTACAGCAACCGCTCAGCGGAGTTAAGAATACACAGGTCATGCCATATAACCAGCAAATCTCAACCAACACCAGCTATGGAACAGCATGAAAGGATAATGCCTACTATTAGTGTAGTCTACAAGAACTGTGACTAAGTCAAGCTACTCCAGCTTTTTCTGTACTGAATCTTAGAATTGCAGGACTTTTTTCTAAAAATTACTTCATTACCAAATATCTTTGCTGGACAGAGGCTCATTTCAAACCCTACTGGAAATTCTAACCTCGGACATTGTGGCACTAAGGCAGTGGCGTAGCAAGGGTGGGGGGGGCGGGGGAGCATGAGTTTTGGGGATTGCGGCCTCCCCGTTACCTACAGCCGTCGCAGGAATCGCCAGCACGACACCCCTTCAAGCCGCCACAGGTGGCAAACGCAGGGCGCCACATGAGCTAGCTACGCCACTGCACTAAGGTTGCCATTGAAATTCAAACACTTACAGCGCATTCTGAATATCTGACTCTTCTATCAGTAATCTCATGGGTGCACAGGTCCTCTGCAATGATGGAGATCTGTAAGGCAGCACTGCAAGGTATCCACCGTGGAGGCCCAGTGCACCTAAACCATGAGCTCATTACATTATAGGCTAATTTGAAAATGAACCTGGACTATTTACATATAATGGGCAGTTTAGCTGCACCTTGATTAGAGTCATTCTGTAATATTACTGATCTGTATTTTATTCTCAAACCACCTGGTGAGTACATTTTTGTTGGTTACACTTTGGTGTTCACCTTCATCATTGATACTTATAGACCAGAGCATACTATTAAGGTGAACACACAAGCCGCTATATTGGGCATATCTGCATGTCACTGTGTCTAAAGGCTAACCCATGTCTGGGTATTGTTTCAATCAATCAATCAATCACAGAATTTGTAGAGCGCACTACTTACCCGCGAGGGTCTCAAGGCGCTGGGGAGAGGGAAGGGGGGGGGGGCGGGTGCTGCTACTGGTCGAACAGCCAGGTCTTGAGTAGCCTCCTGAAGGTCAGCAGGTCTTGGGTCTGCCGTAGGCTTAGTGGAAGGGTGTTCCAGGTCTTGGCGGCGAGGTGTGAGAAGGATCTGCCGCCGGTGGTGGTTCTTCGAATGCGAGGGACGCTGGCGAGGGAGAGGTCGGCGGAGCGGAGCTGGCGGTTGGGGACGTAGAAGAAGAGTCGTCTGTTGAGGTAGGCTGGGCCAGTTTTGTGGAGTGCCTTGTGTGCGTGGATGAGGAGTTTAGGTATTGTATTGTTTAGGTATTTTATTTAGGTATTGACCAACACACACCTATGAGAACTCCCTGAGACTGATTTCATATTACTTGTCAACAGGTATTTCATTCGCATATCAAAATCTAACCTCTATCTACTTAGAATTATAGTTTTATTATCTCTTTGTCCTTTACAATTTTCCCTTTTCCACCTAGGTGTCCTACATTTCGTCTCTCCTGATGAGGCCTCTACATTTCTAAAGGGGTCGAAACAATCTCAACAATATGGCACCCAAACTTAGCTCAATGGATGTCTATCTCTAGATCCTATGCTAATATAATTTAAAAGCAGCCTTGTTGAACCAAGACATTTCAGTCTTGTGACTTTTGACAATACACATCTTATATGTTGGTCACATCTTTTCTTTCTTTTGTGTGATCCTGGGGACACAAAGCCCTTTTCTCCCTTACTTTCCTGCGCCAAGCACTATGGATATAATTGTTAATAGTTATTTTGTCTTTATTGTTTACGGGTAAAGCATGTATTGTTTTTGTATTGTTTAGGATGGACTTATTTTATTTTACTCAGTTATTGTTTTCAGTGATTCAACCAACCAACTGTTATTTATCCACTGTCAATTGAGTCCTTATTGAACCATTGTTTTTTGTAAAACAATATTATGGCAGATGCTGATGCTCCACATGCCATGTAAATTTCCGTTCATCTGGCTGTCCGTGCCTCTTGACTCTGTTCTTGTACTGACAGACCTGGCCCTAACCGGAGGATGAAGCGCGAGCACCTGTAAGGTGAAGAAGACACTTGGATATCCAGATGGAATTAAAGTGCCTTACAAAAAACAGGTTACTGTTTTTATTCGAATGTTTAAGAATTGTCCTTGTTTTTAGGGTTGTGAAAGACGTATTGTGGGCTTACCAAGAACACAGAAGAGCTTGCAGCCTGCCCAAAGTTTTGCTCTACTGTCACTCATTTCCCTGCTTATTTGATACGTTGCCTTGTCCATCTTGTGTCTGCCCGTCTCCTGAGATACTGACGATTTACCTGTGTCTTTACATTGCTCACTGTAGGAGAGTAGGATCTGCTTCACATGGGTACCCCCACTTTTTGCTGATGCTTCACTGTTTTTCGACATTAGTCTGGCTGGGGCCCTGCTAATCAGAACCCCAGCCTAGCTGCTTCCTCTCTAAAATGGTTTCCATGTGCCTTAAGCACATCACTGATTGGGATCTGGAGTGCCCTTATAAGTCCCTAGTATATGGTATACTATGTACCAAGGGCATAGGTACCTCAGAGGCCTGCCAGGGGCTGCAGCATGAATTATGCCACCCCTGGAAGGCCTTCCAAACTGACACCACAGGTCTGCTACTGCAGCCTGGGTAAGGTGGTGCATGCACCCCTTACTGGGATATAGGTTACCTATATCACTAAATACATACACACATATAAACCTATAAGTCACTCCTAAGGCAGGCCTTATCAATCCTAAAGGCAGAGTGCGTGGTTCCTATGTGAGAGGGTGCCCCTGCATGAGCAGGGCCCCTCTGCAGCGTTCGGAGACCATCTCTGATGCTGTTTGTAGTGCAGCCTGACCATATACTCTTAAGCGCATTATATCCTCGCGGTAAAATGCTAACTTTGGAATGGCTGCACCTAAACATGTCGTGTTTGGTGTCAAACATCTTGGAATACTACCCCCCGCCAATACTGGCGGCGGGGGTAGCATTCCACCCTTCTAGAGGGAAAGACATGTTAACTCTGACTAGTCCGGTAACTTCTTTCCAGAGCCCTGGCATCACAAAATGGATGCTGCTGCCACAGACACGAGTCTGGCCTCCTGCTGCTGGACGAAACTCCGGCAGGGGAGGCCTGGACAATAGGTTTCCTGTCCCAGGGAGGTGTGACCACCTCCCCAGACAGGATAATGTGTATTGGGGCTGGGCGGGAGCACTTTCGGGTGCTTTGAAGTCCTGCACTGGGGGCACATTTGGTGTCCCTGTGCATACCCCAGTTCAAACCGGATCAGGGGCTTGCAGCCCCTGCTTTGGCGCGAACTGGACAAAGGGAAAGGGGTGTAGCCACCCCTCTGCCCTGACCCACCCATAGGTGGGGCCACAGAGTAGTCCAACCCCTATTTTTAGAATAAAGGTAGGAACCCAGTCCTTAGGACTTTAGATTATACCTGGACGAAACTCTGAAACTGAATCCTGGACCTTCGACGCTCTACGACAAGATTAGAGGACTGAAGAATCTCCCTTGGGGTCAAGGAGTGACTCCCCTGCTTGGCAGGCACCAAAGAAGCATCTGTCCGGTTCGCATTTCTGAAGCTCCCGTCGGACGCCGAAGTCATCGCATCACCAGAGGTGGATTCTCAGTCTTCCCCGAGGCTACCCTGAGTCCCCAGCAAAGCTGAGGCCCGTGGCTATCGTGGGTGACTTGAGACCGTGACCCCTGGACACCGAGCACATTTGCAAGTGCATCATCTTCTGGGTCTCCCAAGAAGTCGTGCTTTGGGCTCCGAGTAGCCCTAGCCTCCAGCACCACCTGCACCGAAGATCACTGGCCCCCACTCCACGAGTGTCCTGTAAGCCAGATCCACGTGCGGCGTCACGAGGCTCCTTCGCGGTCGCTAGCCCGTTGGCTAGTAGCCCTTAACGAAGGCCAATCCTTTTCTTACTTGGCATCCTGGTTGCTCCAGGCCTGCCCTCACTTACCCTCGCTGGGTGAGTTCCACAGACCTTGCTGGTCTGCACCATCGACGATCTACATCTTCACCGAGACTTGCCGTTGCCAAGGCTTGTTGGGTCCAATCCGGTCGCCGACACCTCAGCACTCGACAGACATCGTGTATCAGCCCGAATCCTGCTCCTGGTCGCCGACAACGACTCCTGGACCTCGTGGCTGAAGAGTCAAGACGACCGTCAACGCACCTGAAGCACTCGACATCGGTGGGCATCTGTCCATCGCCTTCCTGGTCACTGGCTAGTGACTCAGACTCTGTCCCCTCTGCTTTCAGGTTCTTCAGAACTCCGATCCACTCTTGGATCCACCCGGACACTTTTCTCTTGGCCGCCAGCAGCACTTTGCAGCAGATCGCCATTCGAATCGACGACGAAACCCGACCCCGAAAGGCACCTATGCACCCGGCTTCCCTGGGTGAGGTAACACGAGTACTCCGGTGCTCCCGTGGGTAGAGACTCTTCAAAGTCCTAGATCTCAAAGGGTTTTGTCCTAGTCCTCTTTTAAGTGTCCCTTTTCTCTATTTTCCCGATCCCGACTTTCTCCATAGAAGTTAACGGCGTATCGCGGGTTTTGTGTATTTACACTGCACGCGTCTCCCGTGGGTCCCCTGTGTCACTACCTTGGGTGGTTCCTTGTGGTCCAAGCACTTCTAGAGGCTCTAGGCCTAGTGTCTAGTTCAGTCGTGGTTCGAATACCACTTTATTGGTATATGGTTTGGTACACCCCTAGGGCCCAAACGTGTATTTGTGCTATTACTGTGATTTAATAACTTATAACTTATGTACTTCGAACTCTAGCCTCATAAAGAGACTAGAGGGTGTGTTTAGCAATAAATACATATATTTTGAATATATACCTGGTGTGGTGCTCTTTCATTTGGTCACTCAAGAGATAAAAGACTGGTAAAACAAGCTGCTTTACATTCCTTCCAAGACTTAGCCTGAAGGCTGCTCTCCATAGCTACCACTAGGATAGCTTTCAATAAGGTTGTCTTTAACCTATCTCCAATAAGGGGTTGTTTGGACTGGTGCAAGGTGCCCACTATAATTAGTGGACAGCATATACCAGGCCAACTTCTCACACTCACCATTAGTGCTCTACCTTTTGTCTTAAGCACACCACGAGACTGCATCTGTTTTCCAACTATCTCCCTAGTGTACTTACCTTCCAACCCTGCACTCCGTGTTGCCCTCTTTTGCCGTTGGGCTTCTCTCCTGCCATCCTGAGTTGGGTCCCCTCGTGTATGCATCTACCCCACACTCCATGTAGCTCTCTCCAGTTTGCTTTTCTCCTTTCTGTCACCTGCACCACCAGTGTTACTTTCGCCCCGCCCATGTTGTGCATGTGCCCACTTCATTTTGTACACATACATGCCTCCAAAATTACATGAGCAGCCGTGTCAGAGGCATTTTTTTAAAATTCTTCTTTAGTCATGCTGTACTCCATCACTAAAAAAACCATTGGTAAAGCCAATAAGTCCTGAAGGAGAGACCTATTGGCTTTGTCAATGCTTATTTCTTCTTGCCCGGTTACTGATCAGGCAGAACTTCTTTCTCTAGAAGCTCAATTTCAGTGTTACTGGCTGTTAGTGCCCTCTACAGCAGACAGCGTAATTCCTGCCCAAGCATATCAGACACTGTATAAAGTGTCCCTGCTGATGAAACTGAGTCACAAACAAACGAGATCCATAGCCACAGAGCTTCAAGTTTCTTCTCTTCACATATACTCAAATTGTTAAAAATGAAAGAAGGAGAACAAGAGAAAAATAAGGTGATTGTCAGACAAGCACATAAAGCAACTTAGAACGAGATGAGTTGTAAAATGAAAAATGCAATAAAAAAAAAAATAGAAAAGTTTAAAAGGTCATGGCTTTTCCATTAACTTATATATAGCACCAAAAGTCGATGACCACCACTGGCATCACTTTAAAAAACAAGAGATGTCGAGAACTAGGCAGTTGTGGGGAAACTCTTTGGAAAGCAGTTTGAGACAGACATTTATGTCCCCACATTCCAAAAGTATGTTTCCAATTGCAGAAGTATTCAACAGAGAAAAAAATACGCAACACTAAAATATCGGCCCTGATTATATGTTAAGAGATTCAAGCGAAGACATCCCGCGGCTTGGAAGTGAAAAATTACGGCCCCCATTTAAGGAATCATAAATTGCAACAAATAACGATTCATAATTTGGGATTCCTTAAAAGGAATATACAAAAATTGATATGTCAGAAGTGGTTACAATGTGCACACCAGCTGCTAACGAATCCATTGGTATTTTGAGGAGTGACCTATGTATTAATAAGTTGGTTCTCAATATCAATTCGTAGTGGGTCGCAATTCGACCTACCTCATTAATATGCATGAGGCTGGTTGCGGGGGGGCGTGGCCGGCAGCATGGCGGACTAGACGCGTCCGACTGAGGCTCCGCTGGCCGAGCATTCATCCTGACCTTATCCTACCTTCACCACTTGAGCTGGCACACAACAACTTACGTGCTGGAAGCTCGAACGTATACGGCACGCTCGGAGAGCGGATTTCGGAAGAATCCGAGCCTGTAATGCCTGAAAGCGGCGGAGACGGTGAGGCTCGCGCGGCGTGCAAAGTGGCGGCCGATTGAGGGCTGGACACAGCGGCCGCGGCAACGTACGGCGGCCGATCTGCATGCCCTGGAGGGGCTCCGCGGAGGAAGTCAGGGGCCGCGGGAACTGCGGTGACTGATCCCGATCCCAGGGACCGGTGCTGGAGTGATCCCGGCGCCTGGGGCGAGACGAGGCCGATGCGGCGCTGAGGAGCCTCGGGCTGGATTCCACTTGACCCCGGCGGAGGAGCCTGCAAGTAGTAAGCAGGAACCGGTGTGTGGCCCGTGCTGTGACTGGGGGCTGAGAGTTCCTGCGAGGTCGGGGTGGACCTCTGGGGCCATCGTACGGAGCTGTGAGGAGCGTGTGGGGCGGAGAGGCGGGCGAGATCGAAGCCCGGGAGGTAGCGGAGAAGGCGACACCGGGGAATTGTATGGAGCGCCCCTACTGAGATCGGAGGGCTGGTGGCCCATTGCGACAGGGGCAGGAGAGATAGAGACAGCGGCCAGCCGCCTGCCCCATTTCCTTTAATTTTCTCTCCATTTCCCGGCACTCACTCAGGATTTCCTGCGGGGAGGCAGGACAGTGCACCGGAAGGCCGTGAGGGCGGGACGGGCACCTCTGTTGGGAAAGGGGGGGCCCCCCCTGAGATAGCCTACTGGCTCGAGCTGCGGCGGGAGGACTGCCCCTTGTGGAAGGCTACCGCGACCCGCACCTGGGGAAGCACCCGGCATTGTTAAGGTGGACCACCGCTTGAGCCCCAGAAGCGGCGGCTCGGAGGCCCGGGTAGCGGCCTAAGGACAGACCACAGCCCTTAAAAGTGCGGCGACAGGATCCCCAGATCCACCGGGGCATACTGCGTTGGGACTGGGCTTGCCGCGTTGTGGCAGTATCGGTGGAAGACCACGCAAACGGGGAGCGGGTTTGGAGGACCCGCCAATCAAAATTGTAGGGTGGTCAAAGGAGCTTGCACCAACTAGCGGACCACCACGAGCCCTGGAGGGAGTGCCTAGCTGAGGTGGTGGGCCATCCATGGTGCTTTCTGGCGAGTGGGGGGGGGGGGTGGAGTGCAGCGGGTGGCTTGAGATCGGCGACACGCGGGCGTACCCCCATCCACGGCTGGAATCGAGGGAATTGCAACCCATGGGGAAGCCATGGGGCAAGCAGGGGGGGGCCCATCCGGAGCCTGAGGTGGACGTGGCGGAACATCGACAGCAGGACAAGGTGGAGCTCCACCCGGAGAGCCTGATGCAGAAGCAGGTGGACCAGATCCTCAAAGCTATCACAGACACTAGGGATGCGCTACAGCAAGACATAGCGCAAGTGACCCTGGGCCTCCTCAGAGCAGATCACGCAAAGCTAACTGAGCGGGTGAAGCAGACTGAGACCACCTTGGAGACCCTGGAGCCGGCACAGAAGACGTTGGATGCTCAGATGGGAGAAGTGCGCCGACGACTGCAGGTATTGGAGCGCAGGACCGAAGACGCGGAAGGGCGTAATAGGAGGAATAACGTCTAAGTGGTGGGCCTGCCGGAAGGCGTGGAGGGGGCCAACATGGTTGATTACTTGGAGGCCTGGCTGCGGGCTGTGGTGGCGCCGGAGGGCCTGTCTCCCTTCTACACCTTGTAGCGGGCGCATAGGGTCCCTGCTAGGCAGCTGGCGCCTGGGAGGCCCCCCAGACCGGTGGTGGCGCGACTCCTCCACTATAAGGACAGAGATTTGCTCCTGAGCAGAGCTCGCTTAACGGGCCCGTTTAAGGTGGATAACAGCAGTGTGACGCTCTTCCCGGATTATACATTCGAGGTGCAACGCCATCGGGCCTCGTTCTTGGAGGTCAAGAGGGCGCTCAGAGAAGAAGGTATCCAGTATTCTCTGCTGTTCCCCGCACGCCTAAAGGTGATGATGGATGGAGCCACGTACTTCTACACTGACCCTGGGGAAGCCTGGAATTGGCTGGACTCCTACAGAGCAGGATCAGGAGAGGCGGGACGTGGTGCAAGGCGGCGTGTGGAAGCGCCGCGCTCGCACCGCACGAGACGCACTAGACGATGTCGCCCAGGCGCGCAGGGCCTTACTGTGACACAGACGGAAACGGAGAGACTGTCAGCACTGCAGGCCGTAGTGGAGATATCCCGGGCTCAGGAACGGGAGACGTCGGCCCCGACGGACTCGGAGAAGGGATCTGTGGGGGCGGACTCTGATGGCACTGACGCTGGGAGTATCCTGTTGCCACATGTAACTCCTGGGACTGCGGACGAGGTTGCGGATGCCTGACTCAAGTAACTGAGTTCCATATGTTCTGTGGGGAGTGGAAAGGCAATAACATGGGCACCCCTAAGAGAGAGAGTGAGACCGGGAGGAGGGAATAGTTTTGGAGGGGGGATACCTGTCCGGAGCAACCCTCTTTGCAGCGGAATATTTGGGATGGTATGGAGATCATCTTGATGGTGGGGCGTGGGGTTAGGTTCCACGGCGGTAGGGACCCAATTCTTCTCGGCTATGGGGCACCCCCCTAGTTTCGGTCCTTTAGTGGACCCCTGGTAGAGACCAGGGATACAGTTTGAGAAAGGTTTGGATGGGTACTAGAGTTTTAGGACCTATTCTGGGGAGGGTTAGTTGGGGATTTTTAGTTTTTAGTTTGGGAATAGTTAGTGCCACCGGTGTGCCATGGGTGGGAGTACTTTTCAGGATGTGGACAAGGCATCACTATGGGGATGTTACCTGAATTGAAATGTATTACCTGGAATGTACGGGGAATGCACACGATGCAGCGGCGATATAAGATACACGCCTATTTGGTGCGCAGGGGGGTGCAGATCGCCTTTCTTCAGGAGACTCATGTCGACCGAGCTGAGGGGGTGGCGCTGCGGCATAGGTGGAGAGGGCAGCTGTTCTATACGGCTTATTCTGCTTTTGCCAGGGGCGCACTGATATGGGTACGAGCTGGGGTTCCCTTTCAACCGACACAACAGCTAGTAGACCCGGAAGGGCGGTTTGTAGCGGTCATGGGGAGATTGGACGGTAAGGAGGTGACGTTATGCAGCGTGTATGCCCCCAATCTGGACCAGGCTGCCTTTTTGCTCGGCTGTCGGGGAAACTGGCGCCTTTCCTGACCGGCCCAGTGATTATGGGAGGAGACTTTAATTCTGTAACTGACATTCATATGGATAGATCCCATCCACCGTTACCCGGGCTCCTATCCATAGGTTATCTCGGAGTCCGGAAAGACTGGCAGGATAAATGGGGGCTCATAGACACCTGGCGGGTGCAGCACTCGGAAGAGAGGGATTATTTCTACTTTTCTGCGTTGCATGACTTACACGTGCGATTGGACGCTGTGTTGTGTTCTCCGGATATCCATGCTACTGTCCGTCTTAGTGAGTACCTGGCACGGACGATTTTGGATCATAACCCCTTGCTGCTGACACTGAATTGGACTAGGGAGAGACCTTTAGTCCCCACTTGGCGCTTGCGCCCAGAGGCCTTGGAGGACCCTGTCTTCCGTGCGGGGGTACAGGCTGGCATAGAGCATTACTTCCATGAAAATGAGGGCACAGCGTCAAGCCTAGCACTGGAATGGGATGCTTTTAAGGTTGTAGTGCGGGGCCTATGCATATCTCACGCGGCAGGGGTACGAAAGACTCTCCTTTCTGACGTAGATACAGCGGAACAGCGGCTGCGGCAGGCGGAACGAGCCCACTATGGGAACCCGGAAGCGCAGGGCGCGGTTGCAGCGGCTAGGGAAAGTGTGGCCGTACAGGTGGAACGGCTGCGCTGTTTCGACCACAAGGCGTATCTGGTGCGGGCACATGCAGAACGGGATAAGACGGGTACTCTATTGGCCTGGTTGGCTAACCCGGTCCCTAGGGGCTCGCCTATATTGGCGTTGACATCGCCTGCGGGGACCCAGGTTTATACTCAGGGGGACATTAATGGGTTGTTCTTAGACTATTATTCTGACTTGTATGAGAGCCGGCTCCGGACATCGGGCGCGGAGCTCGAGGACTTCTTAGCGGAGGTAAACTTACCACAACTGGAGAGGTCGCTGGCGGATAATCTGGGGCGGGAAATCACCGAGGGGGAAATACGGGGAGCGATTAAAAACATGGCACGCAATAAGACGCCAGGCACCGATGGGTTGCCGATAGAGTTTTATTCGACTTATGTTGACCTACTAGCTCCTAGGCTGCTGGCGGTTTTCCGAGAGGCCCAGACCCTGGGACGATTGCCTGCCTCCGCTGGCGAGGCCATCATCATCCCTTTACTGAAACCGGGCAAGGACCCCTTGCTCAGGGCGGCGTACCACCCCCTGTCCATGTTAACCACTGATTATAAAATTCTTAGTAGGATTCTTGCGACGCGGCTCCTCCCATACATGGTGCGACTAGTCCATAGTGATCAAGCGGGATTTATCCCAAGGCGCACTACGGCGACTAATGTGCGACGCCTCTTACGTATTTTGGGGGAGGACCATCATATGACCCCTGAGGCGGTGATCCTCTCAGTAGACATTGAAAAGGCCTTTGATAGCCTGGAATGGCCGTATTTAATGGGGGTTCTGAGAGTGATGGGTCTCGGAGACTCCTTCGTGAGATGGACGGCGATTCTATATCAGTCGGTGACAGCTCGTGTGCGTACGGGAGCGAAGATTTCTCCCTCCTGTTCAGCGGGCCGGGGGACACGGCAGGGATGCCCGCTCTCGCCACTGTTATTTGCACTGGCCATCGAGCCGCTAGCTGCCCATGCCCGACTGGGGATATACTACCTCGGGTTGGCCCTTCATGGGGACACGCAGTATATATCACTCTATGCGGATGATTTATTAATCTTCCTTGTAGACTCGGACGAGGCTTTGGGGGAGCGAAGCGATTGCTCCATAAGTTCGGTAGGGTATCCGGGCTGGGGGTGAACTGGCAGAAGACATGTTTGTTCCCGGTGTTGCCGTCAGGGGAAGAGCTTGAACAGGTCGCAGGGGTCCGCTGGGAATCTCGATGCCTGCCTTATCTTGGCACTCATATATATCATACTCCCGAGGACTTGCTGGAGGGTAATGTAGGAAAGGCCATGCGAGGCCTCAAGGGCAGTTTTGCCTTTTGGAGCACACTGCCACTCTCGGTTGCGGGCCGGGTGGCACTCCTGAAGATGGTGGCACTCCCCCAGCTTTTGTATTACTTTCGGACGCTGCCGATCTGGGTCCCTGGCTCCGTATTTAGGCAGCTCCGCGCCATGGTGGGAGGGTTTTTGTGGGGGGATGGCAGGCGACGGGTGGCTCTGACGACGATGATGCGTCCGAGGGGCGATGGGGTCTGGCGGTGCCAGATTTTGAAGTATATTACCTTGCGGCCCAGCTTCAGTGGCTTACTCAGGCGGTGGCTCGGGAGTTCCGGGGACCAGATGGCCCTGAGGGGAAATGGGTTCAACGGCACGTCTTATCCTTTATTGTCCTACAACAGCGGTTAAGGCTTGGGCAGCTCACTGGTGAGGAGAGGACGTTGCGACTCTGTTGGAATCGGTGTCAACGCAGGGCGGGGGTGGCTCGTCCTTATGCTCCGGAGATCCCTCTGGGGATGTGCACGGCCCTCCCGCATGGCGGGGATTGGTCGGCACTGGCTGAGTGGGAAGCCTTGGGAGTGCAGATGGTGGGCGATCTTTATGGTGACAGGGAGCTGTTGCCATTCCAGGACTTGCGGGATAGGTACGGCCTCCCCAGAGGAGATTATTTACTGCACTCTGCCCTAGTGTCGGCTCTACAATGCCATTGGAAGGAGGGACTATTGGAGCCGCCGACCTCACTGGCATGTCAATACGTGGTAATGGCAGCGGGCACCCTTAGAGCAATTACGTGTCTTTACAGGTGTATGCTGACTGAGACGATGGAGCCACTGCGAGATTTCCAGGGGAAATGGGAGGCGGACCTAGGTAAAGAGATTCCTGAGAAGACCTGGGCGCTGTTAGTCCGGAGGAACTGGAAAAGTACAAGAAACGCCAGGTTTCAATTAGTTAATTTTTTCATCTTGCATAGGGCGTACTTAACACCTGCCAGACTTAATCGATATTTTGACATGGACACCGCCAAGTGCCCACGCTGTCGGTTGGAGGGGGCGAATTTCCAGCATATGATGTGGTGTTGCCCCCAACTGGGGCGGTACTGGGAGACTGTGATTGAGACACTGCGGGAGGTGACTGACCGTAACATAGAAGCTGACCAGGGTACCTGCTTATTGCATTGGTTCCCGCATACCCCTAAGACAAAAGTGGCGAGCAAGTTTATTGATTTAGGACTGGTATTAGCTAAGAGAGAGATTACATCCCATTGGAAAGCAGCGAGTGGGCCTGTAGCTGGGAGGTGGAGGGCGGAGTTACTCAAATGGGCACGGAGTGAGGGCACGCTCAGATTCCAGCAGGCAGCACGCATAGAGAATGTAAAATCATTGGAGGCAGCACAGGCGTGGGAGGTACTGGTAGCAGCGCTGCAGAAACCTGAGCAGGAATCGGAGGGGGACACAGACTCGGGGGCAACAATAGCGTCGCCGCCGCATGAGGCAGCGAACGAACAACAAAGAGCCTCCCAGGTGTAGCAGTAATCTGATCCCATAGGGGGCGGGTGAGTCAGAGAGTCATTGTGTTGCGAGTACCTGGAACATTACACTGATCAGGTTGTACTTACTTATTAGCGAATTGCGAATGGATTGGACACACCGGTGGAGAGGGCAGGGAGGGGTAGGAGGGTGGGATAAGGCGGGTTTTATTGAGTTTTTTATGTTAGATAAAGAGAGTAGTATTTGCAATTGCTCTGAGTTATAGTGCTGTGGTGCAATTAACCAAGACTATGAGATGCACTGATGGCTGCGAACATGTACTGAGAGGGAACGATGTCTTAATATGTAATTGCATGTTGGTTGGTTTTGAAAATCAATAAAAATATATTTAAAAAAAAAAAATGAGGCTGGTTGCAAATTGCGACCCACTACGATTGGCTACAATAACAGCCATGGTAGCCTGCGGGGGTCAGCAGACCACAATGTCTATGACTGATTTAAATAAAGCATTTTTTAAAGTGCAGCCCCTTTTCCTTATAGGAAAAAGGTGCATTAAAAAAAATAATTACACAAACCTTTTTTATGAGCTGGCAGTGGTCTCAGTGGTTCATTCAGATGTTTGGTGAGGTTAATAGATGAGCTAGAAGTGGGTAAGTAGTGTTAGGTTGCAGGTGCATCACTTTTCAAAGAAGGAGAGGTTGTGATTTTGAAATTTGTTTTGAGCAATTTGCATCAATACATTACTAGAAATTAAGATAAACATTCATGTGACTTAGAGAAGATTGTTCTCAGAGGGAAGTGGCATGCAGAGGATAGAAAGGAATGAGAGCAATAGTAAAAAAAAAAAAAAAAAAAAAAAAGGGACTAAAGAGATGACCATCAGAATCTGTAAAAGTAGAGATCGATCAGTTGTTTTTCATGCTGGAATGAAGACTTTGTTAGCAAATGGCTGCTAGTTAGACTTCCTGAAGCACTGCCTTTTGTTAGGTTGGGGGGGGAGGGGGAGTGTGGGGACTGTAAATTCTGTTGTGCGAGGTGAAGGGGCCCATTAGGTGAGGGCCAGTCTTTTGCCTTTCCTGATCACACATTCAGTTTGGCCGATGACAGGGAAGTGCTGAAGCTTCACACATCTTTTCTCCCCTGTTGTGGGTGCTCCCGGCTGGAGACTAGCATATTGTGAGTGGCATAATTACACAAAGGCTTAGTCTGGAGAGCACCCTGGCAAGTACATCTGAAAGGATAACCCATCTAAACAGGTTCTGCAGCACATTTCATTCAGAAGCATTTATCACTGGGAATGAAGATTTGTGAGTGGTCATGCCAAACCTCCTATAGCGCTCTGAAAAGAGAAAGATGCAATAAAGCAAGTAAGCACCTGATGTAGGCATGCATCTGTTATGTAAGTTATCTATTTTCTTTTTTACTACCAACATTGTTTTGGTCCCATCTTTACCTATAGCTCCAACCTAAACATTAACTCCTTTCTGTCAACAAAGTCTTAAGCTACCACCAAAAAACCACACAAGATGATGTGTTTTTTGTTGTTGTAAATAATAGAAGCTCAAAAGGAAATCTTGCATTGAAAACAGTGTCCTATCTTGCACTTTCAACCACAAGCGTTAAAGTTTACAAAACATCCTCACCGAATACAGAGAGTTTGTTTTTCACTCTCGGTATTTGTCAAAGTCAAATCTAATAATTGACATTTCATTACCTGTGATGTCAACTGCAAATTAGAGGGTACTCGTGTGAGAAATCCACCCGGATCTGGGGCATTTGTCGATCACTAACAACATCAATAGTACTATGAAGGGGTCAGGATGCGGTTTCGCTAACATTATCTACCTTACTCCTGGTGACTTCTTATGTTACGTCTTTGTTTCTATTTTTTATTGTACAAGAAGACGATAACAAAAATATATGAAACAAAACAATAGCAATGGTATCCAATGCCATAATGGGAAGTGGGACAAAGATTTAAACTTTTTTCAACATTTCAAATGCCAATGGAATGTAAAATTGCAGTAATCCTGAAAACATATGTGGGCAATCATGGACCCTATACAATTTCGCCTTTTCCAAATACGTTTATGGTGCATTTTGAATCTGTCAGATGCTTTCCATGTCCACTATAACATACTCCTGTTGCACCTACCCAATTTGAAAATCAGTCCTATGCCCAACACTGCAATCTTCATAACATATTTAGGGCAATGGCAAACAAAGTATTTGTGTCACTGGCAGACATTTCCTCCAAGCTTTTAAATATCACTGGAGTTTTTGAGGAATAACCAGTGGAAATGTTCCATACGTTGCTTATCACTACACTCCTACGTCAAGCAAAGACCCACCTCAAAATCAAAGGGACGTGAGCTGTATTACCGGCACAGTAATTTCTAGAATATTTTCAATGTTTTGGAGAGGGAAAATTGCCAGTAAGCCCATGACATTTTTCTCTTCCTGGAGCATGTTTTGAATATACAGCGACCTCCTTAAATAGATTACTTCTTTTTTTATTGACAGTATGCAGACTATTACTACAGGTTTATTAACTTGCAGATCAGAAAGGGCCACAATAGAGATTCCGTCTAAAACATTTTGTATTTAATGCATTCAACAGCTTGTAGTTTTGCTGAGAGCTTCGTTCAGATTTGAGATGACACAATGCAATACTATTGATCAGGTTTAACAATTATGCAACCAACACATACTATTTTCAGGCATCCACGGTTGCCATAAACAAATGACTGCAGTACAACTATACTGAGTTATAGTCAAACAAAATTAAAGTACTAATTTTATGGAAACAAGGAACTTTGGTGGCCAGATACTTTGCCAGAGACTCTGTGATCTACCCCCGTTTGCAGCATCCTAGGTCGATAATTTAAGATGTATCCCAGTAACAAAGGGTCATCATGCCATGTTTCTTTTATTTAAAAATCTTACAAAGAGTTCTACCATATCTTTCCTGTAGAATAAAGCATCAATGAACTCATCGATAATCTCAAGAATAGACTACTTGTACAGTACATATCATGGCCTGCCAGCTTCATTGCCTGTCATTAAATCAGAAGATTAGGTTAATTAAGGAAGCTGTGCATAGTGTTTCAGGAATTTTAACAAAAAGGACCTTCATTGTTTATGGGTACACTATCCTGCTACATCCTGCATTGGTCCAATTGGCAAAGATGAGTAAGCAAAGAACAGTATGTTGAGCATTCCTCTGTCCAAGACATGTTAGTGGTGCACCAATGACAAATTAAATAAAGCCTCCAACGGACAACTCATGTCTTAAATTTCTGGACACAGGCACCATAAGCCTATGCACAGTTCCAAATGCCCAGGCACAATCGTCAAGTGCCCAGAAACACTATCAAGTGCCCAAGGACAGCTCCAAATTCCTAACAGTAGCTTTAAATGGGCATGCTGAACCACCACATGTTGAGGCACAAGCTACCCGTGCTCTGAGAGTTTCACCAACTGAGGTGACAGGGTGGTGTTCTCCTGTATAAATCTTTGCAACAATTCTGATAATAGAAAAGAAAGATACCATAAGCAGCATGGGTTACCTTTGTGGTTTTATTTTGTTAGCCATTGCGGATAAAGACAATTCAGTAATTGTATCCACACAAACAAAACTATCCAGTTTGCTCTTACTCTGGTCATTCAAAATTCGGAAGCATTATACAAGTAGAATAAACAATTGAACATGAAGCACTTTACAGAACCAGAGACACTTCATATTAAAACAAAGCTTGCTCCATATGCTTCACGGATTTCTACATTTGGTGTATGAATATAATAACTATTTCATACGCCCAGCTGGTTACTCTTCACACTTCGGGTGTCACAGAGCATACCCCACGCACTTAAGTGTCATTTAACGAGATTCTTCAAGTGGAATGGGTATTCCCCAAAATGGGTCTTGTGCTCACAGTTCCACAGGACTCAAGCTGCACCTCAATGATAATGCCCAACCAGGCTGAAAGCGGTCTAAGATTGCCTCTGTTCCCCTTTGAAGAGGACCTGGCAGTACAGGCTTCCATGTTCCCATTGGAGTAAGACCAAGTATTATTTAGATACAACTGGTCTTGGGCTACAGTGACATTCTGGTAAAACAACAACAACTAGAATGCAGCTCCAAACTAATGGCTAACATTAATTAAAGCAACTCTTATTTTTCAGAAGTGATTTCGTTTCACTCACTTTTTTGGCAGGAGCTGAATGAACTATAAACAAGATTTTTGGGCTTGGAGATAGCCACTTGTCATTTAAATACAAGTGGCTGGCTGAGCCACAGACCCACCATCTTTACACAGGTACCTGTATTTGGGAAAATCTGGTATTCATATATGCCAGTTAGTTTCTGATTAAAAGACTATGAATAAAAACTACATTGGTGACTGACGTCAGATCTACAGTTTTTTCGGTCCAATACTGAACACAGTTTGGTCCTGGGCAAATTATACTTCCCTGCATCTCAGTTGTCTTATCTGCCAAAATGTGACACATCTAGAGATCGGTTCACTAACAAGAATGCAATTTCTACTTGTAATTTACACGTGGAATTTTACGATCGAAAAGTGTCCTAACCATGATGGAAAATCGGTCAGTACAGCAGAGTTGTTATCATAATTTAAGTTTTAGAGATAATTCACCAGGCCCTTCCAGGGAGAAGGTAATATAGAGGGAGGTGAACAACCGTAAACTTATAGTTTTGGTGGTATTAACATACCTCTTGCAGGTCACTTTCCATGCTAGAATACATACAAATTTATTGCTGTCAAAGGCAAGAGCAAGTGCATTTCCAAGGAGGTACGTGAAACTGAAAGAGATAGGGGAAGGTTTATCACCATTTGGAAAACGATCTCCTCTCTGGAGAAACATGAGAATGTCCAACACTTCAAAACACACTCTTGTTTAAAGAACATTAGTAGAATATCACACCAACCACTACATCTATCAGACCATGCAGCAGTAATATTAGAGATCTCTTTAGAGAATTCTCCCTCCCAGGCTAGATGGACTTTAGACCGAACTCTCCTAGGGTACACCGATGTTGTGAACGCTTTGAAAGCCAATACGGTTGAATTTTTTAAGCTAAATGAGCCGTTGGCCCCGAGATATATTGTATGGGACGCATATAAAGCCTACATTACCAGAAGATTAATTAGTCTCGCAACACGCAAAAGAAAAGAGGACAGGAGCAAATTCTAAAACTTGAATCAAGAATTAAGGAAATCCAGGATGATTTAGGCCACTATAACTGCAGAACTTCACAGTAATCTTAGGGAGGCAAAGGAAACCCTATTAGAATATCTGGAGGGGAACGTGCAGAAAAGATGGAAGGCTAGCAAGTTGGCACACTATGAATATGGAGAAGGATGCGGGAAGTTGTTAGCCTGGAAGGTGAGGCAAGACAATATTAGAAATGAAATTAAGGAGGTAGTAAATAGCGTGACCAAAGAACGATGTACAGAGGATCTAATGATTGGGGAGGCCTTCTTAGGCTTCTTCCAAGATGAATACACTGATGATACAACAGCTACACATACGGAGATCAGGGAGTTGTTACAACAGGATAATCTCCCTAGCCTGGGTATAGATCCACATGTATCCCTAAATCAGGAAATTACTAGATTGGATATAGATGAGATCATTAAAAATCTACAAAATGGGAAAGCACCAGGCTCGAATGGTCTGCCAAATGGGGTGTATAAGTGTTAAGGGAGGAATTCACACCATTCCTGATAAAGTTAATGAATGATATTTATATGGAACATCTTCCCCTCCCTCCTTCTTGGAATGAAGCGATTAGAATACTAATACTCAAACCTGATAAAGATCCAAAAAAATGTGAGGCATACAGACCAATATCCCTGCTTAATTCCGACTATAAAATATTTACCCAAACTCTTGCCAAAAGGTTGGACAAGGTCTTGGGTGATATCATACATGAAAACCAAAAAGGCTTCATGAAGGGAAGACAGCGCTCAGAACTAACTCAGGATTTGGTATGTGCGATTGATGTGGCCGTGGTCTCAGGGACCCCCGTAACTATAATAATGGTTGACGCCGCTAAGGCCTTTGATAAGAGTTAGTTGGCCCTACTTACATGAAGTAACAGAGCAAAATGGATTAGGGCGAAATTTTCTTAGGGCAATTAAAAACATTTATTATGCACCTACAGCAAGGGTATTGGTTAATGGCTTATTAACCTCTCTTTTCCACATAAGTAGAGGTACAAGGCAGGGTTGCCCTCTATCGCCGCTGTTATTTAATCTATACATAGAGCCACTAGCTAGAAGAATAAGAACAGAACAAAAAAATCATACCCTTTCACTATCTAGAATTGACAAAAAAAGAAGCCTTGTACGCAGATGATTTGATAATCTATACAAGCGATTCCAATATATCACTGCCAGTAATAATGGAAGTAGCAGACAACTTTGGGAAAATCTGTGGATGCTTAGTTAATGAGGATAAGACCGATTTTATGTCCTGGAATGGGCCACTGGATAATCTTTTAGGGAATGTAGAAATTAGATATTTGGGGATCCGGGTGGTCAAGGATCTCAATGAAATGGCACACATCAACTTCAATAGACTTATGACAGAAACCAAAATACTTTTGCACCGGTGGGCCCCCTCCTGATCTCCATTCTAGGAAAAACCAACATAGTAAAAATTATGATTCACCCAACATTTACTTTTATTTTCAACACCCTTCCTCTACATTTCAAACCAGAATGGTTTAAAAAATTACAGGGAGAACTTAGTAGTTTCATTTGGAGGAATAGGAGTGTAAGAATTGCATGGGAAAAACTCTGAAAAAAAAGATGGATGGTGGAATTGTGCTCCCGCATTTCCAACTTTACTACTGGGCCTTCTCTTTGAAAAACATAAGGAGATTGCTAATGAACACCCAGGATACACCACCACACTTAAAAGTTTTAACAAAAAATCTTTCTGAGCAAGGCAACCTTTTCTTATATAAATTTGGTCACCCCAAATACTTTAAAAAAGATCAAATTTAAAACTCTAATTACAGCATGTAAAGTATGGATACAAATCAAAAGAATTCTGGGAATTCCATACTACAGTGCCAAGGCCCCAATTTGGAAATCTCCGGGGACCCCCTTGTGTCTCCAAGATAGTTTAGCAGCCCCTTTGCTAGCTGCGGTTATAGAAAAGTGGGGCCAGTTAGTTGAGGGAGGATCTTTGGTATCGTGGCACACGCTACAGAGAAGCACGGAATATGAATTGTCTAGATTCAAATATTATCAATTAGCAAGCTGGTCTCGAGCTCAGTTGAATTTGGGGATGGAATCAGAAATTGAGGATGAATTACAAAGCAATCAGAAATATAAGAAGGAAATATCTAAATGGTACTGGGCCCTGGTATAGGGAAGAGGATGGCCCCCCGAATTTGCCGGGGGAGATCTGGAAGCTGGATATGCCGGGCTTCAACATCTTACACTTATGGCAAGTATCCGTGTCTATACTTTGGTCATCAGTGAAGTCTGCACCACTCAGGAGAAATCATTTATTCACATTATACAGGGCGTACTGGTTACCAAAGAAGCTATCAAAGATGGGTGGCGGTAAGAGGAGGTACTGTCCGAAGTGTGCTCTGGAGAATGCGGATGATGTTCACCTTTTCTGGCAGTCTCCAGCAGTCCAGTCTTTCTGGCAGGAAGTGGGGGAAGTATTGACCAGAATATTGGGGGTAAGCATCAAGGTAAGACTTCCATTAATTACTTTTGGGACACTGAATGGAGAGGGGGTTCGCTTGGGGAAGCTTAGAGCTCAGTTAATTTTCACCTTAGTAGTTATTGCACAGAGAGAAATCTGCTTAAAATGGGTTTCGGAATTACAACCTACCTGTGAGGGATGGAAATCTTCCACTAGTCATATTGCTAGGCTCGACTGTCAATCTGGCTTGGCAGAGGGGAAAAAATGTTGGCACCTTTTTTCTTAAATGTTATTTGTAGCGGAGTAGAGTAGGGGGGAGGGGCTGTAGACTAGGAAAGCTTACATTGGGGAAGTCCAAGGATTAGGACAATTTTTCACCAGTTGCGGAGGATAGTGGTGGCTACCACAATTCCCTCTCCAACTACTGGTTGAAGAAGGCTCCCTAGATCATGGCTCCTGCCCTTTTGTCGCATATGAGGACTATATAAAAAAAAAAAAAAAAAAAAAAAAACACTCTTGCATACTTACCATGTAATGGAAAATCCATGAGCAAATCTAGATATCAGAAGTCACTGTGGGATTCTTTGAGAACGCCATAAAACCCTCAAATCTACTACCAATGTAGGAAAAATCCTATGGGAGTATATTAAAGACTTTGGAGGGTTGCCTTTGTGAATCGAGCCCAACATACACAAATGAATATATATATATATATATTTATCAAGAGATTAACTCTCAGGAGAGGCGAGCCTTTCATGCCATAAAAAGAAATGAATAATTGAACTATAGCGATACCACGTAAAGAGAAACTATTCCAAACAAAATACAACATGCTGTGAAAATAGTGGAGCGGTGCACTACCAAAGAGTTTTCTTCAATAAATCCAAATGTTCATTTTGTATAGTGGTTTATCAATCCTTTATTTTCAATATCAAAATGTGCAAATTCCAGCCAACGCGTTTCGTTCATACATAAAATGAACTTCTTCAGGGCTGAAAGTTATAATACATAAAAGATTTTGGAGTTCAGTATTTGTAGCTTGGGCAAAAACAAACAGAAAGAATTTAGTTACAATACCAACACTACCCATGAAATCAAGCACTTCATCAACTGTAATACACAGTATGTTATTTACATTCTGGAGTGCCCCTGTAAGATGATTTACGTGGGTAGTACTATGCGTAGTCTTAAGATCAGGATTCAGGAACATCGCAGAGCAGTCATCAATGGTGATGAAAGATACCCCATGACTGAACATTATCGTACAACTCACCAGAAGTCCCCCACATTCAGTTTTTTGGGCATCGACCATATTCCATTAAACACAAGAGGGGAGACAGGGATCTGACTCTACGACAAACGGAGGCTAAATGGATATGTAGATTGGACGCGGTGAACAAAGGGCATAATACCGATAATGAGTTTCATTATTTTCTAGGATAGACCAATCTTACCACGGTGGATGCCCGTCAAAGACCTCTCAGCCCCGTTTTGCCAGTGAATCTTTAACCCTCCCTATTATATCATCCCACTTCAACTATAGTTCTAAGCATGTTAATTCTTAATTCTTTCTGTCAAAACATTCTACTGTAGCCGTACTTTATAGCTTCATATCCCCACGCGTCACTGACCTTCTCTCATTAATTAACTGGTTTGCTTGGACCAGGATCTCCCTTAACTCCCACTACCATTTGTATGCTATTTAGTTTTGAAACAATCCTATTTTTTCATGATAGGCTGAGACCAATATCGCCACCTAGCACACACTGCAATCTACTTCCCCTATTTTTATCGCCGTAACAGGTTTGACCTGAGGCACTACCATCTCTCTTTTGCTGAATATACTGCCTCTTTTTTATTAAATATCTCTCAATGAACTATTTTGTGCTAAAATTATGCGGAACGCGCTTCACTATTTTTGACGGCTTAATTCATGATATAGCCGCCACTCTCTTATTGATCTTTTCATTCTTTTTGTATTCCTCTCGATACTTCATTTTTTTTTTCTTTCCTATATTGGCTATTAATTACATTATTTCAACCATGACTTGTGCTGACTCTCTTTTTTCTGTAATAAGGAAGGTTTGAGCAACCTATTTGCTATTTATTTCTTGTGCTGACACTACCTCTCTCCTCTGTTTACATGTCACACACTTGTGCTGACACTTCCCCCAGCCTTATCACCTATTGGAAAAGCGGATTCATCCTCATTTCTGCTGGCCACCGTTCTTCCCTTATAGTCTTTCTTCGGTGTTCTTTCACCGATTACTTTCCCGCCCATTTTCATGGTGCTTATATTAACCAGGAAGTGGGACCGGCCAGTTCAACACTGACTGCCGACCGGACGATAATAACAGGACTGTGTCCCCAGGTATTTAGATCTCTACCTGTTCTTGTAAGAACCTCTTGGCTACTATGACTAGTTTCTGGCTATGGTGCTTGTTTTTCAACCTTACTTTTTATGACTTTCTTCCTTTTAGTTTAATAACTCTGTTATTCTATTTCTTTAACTTATGCCTAAGAATGATTAACAGCGCATTCATTGTAATGTGATTTTCATATTATTTAATTTGTTACTTAGCTTTCATCTTAGCAGCTTGTTTATACGCAAGGAACTCTTTCACTTTATTTATTTACTGTTCCTTTAAGTTTGTCTTTTGGGTTGCAAATAATGCAACCACGTGGATGTGATTTGTACATCACTACAAGCCTAAGCATTTAGTCTCTTTTAGATTGTATTGCCTTTAAATAGGTGATTGCAGCGCGTCACTGTTTTATTTATACCTTTGGTATAATTGGCGCTTCTGCGCATATATTCAGGAGACCGCTTTGTAATTTTTTAATCTTACTACTTCACCAGGTTTTCATGTTTTTGATCATGAAGCTTGCCAAGTGGGTCTGCTCTCCTTCGATAGGTTTATTGTTACATGCCTTTCACTGCCATCCTCTTCTATTGCCCAGCCAGCAAGCCGTCCTTCACTTGGACACAGTTTTTTCTTTTTTTCTTTAACTATTATGACCTCAATGTCATGCCACTTTTTTGGTGCCTGTATATATTCATATTATTTCTCTGGTACTGGTGCTTATTCCCTACAAATCTTTAGTGTCTACGCACTAGGTCGCTCCTTGTTTTTTAATACATTTTCTTTTACTTTCTTAGAGATACAACCATCAGGCACTTATCATGGTAGCCTTTAAAATTTAAATACTTGTGCGTCGACAGCAGGAATTTGAAATATCTCAGATCAAGGGCTCTTCATTGCCTCTGTGTTCCTGCGTCTTCTTCACATCACCATTTGGTAGGTACATGTAGTGCCTTTTCTCTGTTTTATTTTGGTCTTCTTTTCTCGTATTTGTAACGCTCAAAGGTTTCTCCAATCATGTGCTGTTACTTAGGCCCTGGACTAACTGTTACTTGTTTACTTGGACACTATGAGCTACGCTTAGGGTGAACTGTATAGACCCACTAGTGACAATAGCTCCTGACACCGTTGTTGCTATTAATTAACAACTGATACTGATCTATTTTGATTTACATATCTATTTACAGACCAAATGCTCACTGGACATTACATTACAAAATATGTATAAGATTGTTAATGTCTGCCCTTTTTATATATATATATATATTTATATTTTTATATTTCCATGTTTTTTCCTCCCTCTATTCTTGTCTTCAACCCCTACTCTTCCGCCCCCATTTTCTTTTTCCCCTTCACCCTATTTTGTCTGTTTTTTCTTCAACTTGAAGTGACATATTGTCGACCATGAATTTCCATTTTTGTTTTGTATTTTTCCCACCCCCATTAGGTTTCCTTTCTTGTGTTTAGAGTCACCTTCTAATGAAATAACCTTTGCCTTTGTATATAGTTTCTCTCTCGTTTTTAAAGTAAAAGCATATTGTGTGAATACACCATATGTATATATATTTTTATACTTATGTTTTCTTTTATGTATTATAACTTTCAGCCCTGAAGAAGTTCATTTTATGTATGAACGAAACGCGTTGGCTGGAATTTGCACATTTTGATATTGAAAATAAAGGATTGATAAACCACTATACAAAATGAACATTTGGATTTATTGAAGAAAACTCTTTGGTAGTGCACCGCTCCACTATTTTCACAGTTTTCTCTCTGCTTGGCAGCTGGCATCCAACAACGGCAGGTGCAGGAGCTGTATGTGCACACCCAATCATACTATCCATTACAATTTCTTAAACAAGAAAAGGAATAAAGCAGGGAGGTGCGGTTACTCAGATCCGCCGTTGCTCATTCATTCTCTAAAATACAACATGCTACTAAAAAATACCAGTAAAAAAGAAAATCTGTCTTCTATGCACATTAAAAAGAATTGCCTCTGGTGATGACATGGGGATAGAGGGGTTCAATGCTGGAAAGACGTGACATAACCAATGTTGAACCTTGTGATTCTATACTTGCTGCTTGCCACGTGCTAATGTCCTGTCGTTATTGCTTGTAAACGCTTGCTTTCTGCATTGTCAATTCTTGTCTTCAATAAAAAGAACAGTAAAAAAAAAAAAAAGAATTGCCTCCATGACAAAAACTTTTGAAACTGCACACAAGTTGCTGTCCTCTCTTATGTCATTGTTATTTATTAGGGCGTTTAAGACGCTCTCATGCCACCTTGCAGCCGTAAGGAGGAGCCAACAAGTGAGTCAGTTCCTTTGCTCATTAATCATTGGAACATCATGTCGTATATGGGCCTTAATCAGCAGTGAACACTGGTATCTTCAACTCAAACCTATAGAAGACTTTCTGAGATTCTCTGTAGAGCTGAAGGGTGTGGATTTTCAGAGAGTGAAACATCAAATACAGCCCTACCAAATACCACACATCAGGGGTAAGACTAACGCATCTTAATGCTGGTGTCCGCATCACCGCATAAAAATGCATTAGTCGTGCATACATAGCTCCTAAATACGCTCTGGGGCTTATGCAGCGCTTCAAAAACCAGTGTTGTGCGTAGCACTTAATCTCTGCACTGCCGTTCTGCCTGTGAAGAAATTAAACCTGCCAGCGCCATGCCTGGAGGACTCGCTGTTATGGTTACCTGTAGTGGAATATATTGTTTCCTCTCCTGCTGCGGACACCGATTGTGCCCTCTGTCAACCCCACCCGGCCTCTCTGAAACACATGTGTAGTTACTGGATCTTCGGCCTGGGCGGGCAGCTAAATTAAAAGTCATTGAATGGGGCTGTTTTTCCTCTGGTCTCTGGCTGGAGCAGATGGCCTCCGAGCGCAAAAAAAGGAAAGCGAAGTTAAGTGTGCTAACACATAAAATATTAAAATATTGTTAGCGGCACTGCCATCAGCCAGCCAGAGTAAGACACTCAAAAGCATTAAGAGGAGAGCTGACTAACTCTACGCCCACTCCAAAAAACCTTAGAAACTCTTTGCAGCTCAAGGGAAAGGAAGCATTTAAACCATATGAAGCTTAAGGATTATGCAACATCACCTATCTGTCTGTGTCACTATGATGTGCATTTTAACCATTGCGCGCCAGGTTGTAAAATCCGTGGCATATAATGTGAGCAGAATACTAATGAGCAAGCCACAGATCGGCCCCTTTTAGAATAGTCATCGCTAAGTAAAGGTGTCAGTGTTGGAGTCATTGATGGGGTCATGATCAGCTGTGACCTTAACACAGCACGTGCTCGGACCTCTCCATGGACCCCTCCCCCCACAACGGGTGGAGCGACGGCTGCTCCAGAGGCCTACACATTTGTTGAGCAGGCTGGGGCGCTCCTGGCAGGGGCATATTGTAGGGTGACCAGACGTCCCGTTTTTCCCCAAACAGTCCCAGTTTTCAGTGGACTGTCCCGAGACATTTCTCCATTTTTAATAAATGTCCGAGTTTTTGGGACAAAGGTCAGGTAACTGCAATTTTAGGAGAATTGGAATGCATGCTCTCCCTTCACGGGCTCTTCAGAAGAATGAAAGAATTAAGCAATTTATTCAGTTTCCATCAGGCAGCACACAAGGAGTTTGGCTGCATGCTCCCAGCAGAGGGGAGACCGGGTCGGGAGAAGGGCAGGTGTGGAGGTCCTGTCATAGATAATGTTAAGTAAATGTATGCCTGTATATATATGTGTGTGTACACACACACACACACACACACACAAGTGCACACGTTTAAAAGTCATATATATATATATATATATATATATATATATATATATATATGTACATACATACATACATATACATATATATATATATATCTGTGCTCCTTATTTCCACCAACGAGCCACTGCACTCCCGGACGGGTGCCGGCTACATGTGAGGGCGTAACTCGAGTCTTATAAAATTGCTGCAAACTTCTCAACGAAGGAGACCGCAATCATGGGAGAGGAGAACACTCTGTTTATTCACAGAGACAAGGACGCGTTTCGGCTGACGCCTTTCTCAACGTTCAGCTGGCGTACGCCATGTATCACAATATATTACAATTCATTGGTCTACATCATCGTGACATCACAATTCATTGACAGAAACAAAGTTATCTGTTAAGGTTGCAATCAAAACAGTGCTAGTGTGACCGCCTGTTAGACCTGGCTTGTCCAGCGGGTTTATCCCCAGACTTTTTGCTTTTTGGCCTTCTGTTTCTGACCTGTTTTTGTTGGTTTTATGACTCTGGGCACTTTACCACTGCTGATCAGTGCTAAAGTGAATATGCTCTCCCTGTGAATTGTTATGATTGATTGGTGAATCCATGATTGGCATATTTGATTTACTGGTAAGTCCCTAGCACAGTGCACTGTGTGCGCCCAGGGCCTGTAAATCAAATGCTGCTAGTGGGCCTGCAGCACTGTTTGTGCCACCCACATGAGCAGCCTGCAAATGTAACTCAGACCTGCTGCTGCAGTGTGTGCGCAGTTTGGTACTAAGTGCACCCACTTGCCAGGCCCTAACCTTCCTTTTTCTTACATGTGAGTCACCCCTAAGGTAGGCCCACGGTACCCCTGTGGGCAGGGTGCAGTGTATGTGAAAGGTATGACATGCCCTGATGTGTGTGGCATGTCCTGATAGTTAAAAACGGAATTGGCAGTATTTCACTATTGAAAGGCTATCTGTCCCATAGGATAGAATGGGAGTTTTTTTATAACATCTTATAAATATAACTTCCAATTGGGACAAGATAGAAAGATGGAGTTTAGTATGCCTGAACTCAGAATACAAAAATGCATCTTTTAGTAAAGATGATTTTTATATTGTGTGTTTGAAAATACCACTTTTAGAAAGTGGATGTTTTCTTGCTTAGCCATCCTGTGTGCCTCTGCTGGTTTGTGGATTGACTGTCTGGCTTTTGAATGACAGGGGCTGGGTATGTGCATTCTCTCAGATGGCCACCGGGGGAGGGGGGGGACTGGTGTGTGTCCTGCCTTTCCTGGATGAGTCAGGGCTGGGATGATTAGACCAGCGCTGCATTCATGTAGGGGGAGGAGATTTCTTTCACACCTGAATGGGCCTGGTCTGCCTTGGACAATGCTGTCTTCACCTCCTGATGGGCAGCTGCACCAGAGAGGACTAAACTGGTTTTGGCTGGGCAAAGAGCGTCTCTGCCACCAGAGAACAAAGGAATTTGTGCTAAAAAAAGTGGGGCCCAGACCCCTGAACTTTAGATTACTGCTGAACTAAGGAACCTGCCAGGAAGAAGAACCGGGAAAGCTGGAGGAGGAGGAGTACTGCCCCTGTGCTATGTGCTGTTGGAGTTGGCCTGCAGTGGTTGCTTCTGTCTTGGGAAGGGAAAGGACTGGACTGTGCTTTCATCATCCTGCTGATAGAGTTTTCTCCAAGGGCTTGAAGTAGAGCTTGCCTCCTGTTGGAAGTCTCAGGGATAGAAAATACTTCAAAGATTACTTCTGGGATTCAAGAGGAACCTTTGCCAAGGAGAAGAGCTGGAGAAACTGAGGAGAAGTACTGCCCCTTTGCTGTGTGCTGTCTGGGGTTGGCCCGCAGTGGCTGTTTCTGCCAAGGAAAGGACAAGTACTTTGCTGTGTCCTGTGTCCCCTGCTTGAGGAAGATCTGCAAGGGCTTGAAGTAGAGCTTGCCTCCTATTTCTGAAGCCTCAGGGATACAAAGACGTCACCTCCAGCTCCCCTGAACTTCCTTGCTGGGAGTTCTGACCTGCCAAGAGGTACCTGCTGCTGTTCTGGGCCTCTGGAGGTTGTTCCTGCAGTTGGAAGCTGGAAAAGCAACACAACTAAGAGAAGCGTGACGCAACCGCACCCGTTTCCGATGCATCGCTGAAGAAACCGACGCAGCCACTGCCCGCGACTAGAGAAATTGACGCACGTCACATCGAGTGTATCGATCTACGAAGTCTGAGATCACCTCACCGATTCAGACACAGGCCCGGCTGTAAGAACCAACGCATCTTGGGACCGCGGCTGGAGAAACCGACGCATCGCATCTGGGCGCCACACCTGCAAGAACGCCGGGGCCCAGTAAGAAACCCAAGCATCACCTCCCCGCACAGTAAGAAACCGACGCATCACCTCCTCTTCAGTAAGGAACCAACGCATCACCGTCCCTGCGTGGCAGTAAGGCACTGACGCATCACCGCCTCTGAAGTAAGGATCCGAAGCATCACCTTCTCTGGGCGTAGGGAACCGACGCATCACCTTCCCTGCAACAGTTTTTGTTTGTGCGCGTGACGCATCCAAGGTACTTTGTGTGAACTGTATCGCATCTACAATTTGCTTTGAACAGAACTGTTTCTACCTTTTAAAAGTCATATTTTTATTACTGTATTGTGGATTTTTGCCATTTTGGTCTTGCTTGGTTTAGATAAAGATTACTTATTTTTCTAAACTAGTGTGGTGTCCATTTGTAGTGTTTTCACTGTATTACTGTATGTGTGCACAAATGCTTTACACACTATCCCTGAGATGAACCTGTCTACTCGTGCCAAGCTACCAAGGGGGTGAGCAGGGGTTATTTTAGAAGTGTACCCCCCTTTCCCTGACTAAGAAGGGTCCCTACTTGGACAAAGGTGCAAACTGTTGCCAACTAGAGACCCCCATTCTAACACCGCCATTTTATAACATATACTGATGTCATCCAATCTTTCTTAGATTCACCAATACATAAATTATGCAGAGTTCATGATTATTTCACTGCTAAATTCATTTGCCAAGCCCTCACACATATTCAGACCTACATGGAAGTATTTCAATGCTATACTCCTCAAAAGAAACCTATAATTCTTTTAATGGCGACTAATATCATGATTCATTGAAGTGGATCAAAATTCCTTAATTACATATACTCAATCTAGGTGGTGCTAGTATGATCCCCATTTTTTCTTTCTATACTCCTATGTTATTATTCAGAATCATAGCATTGATGTCAAGAATACTAGAAACATATCAATTTAAATTCATAGACCAAAATGCTAAACTATTAGGCCCTGAATGGGCAGGCTGTGCGATTCTCACCAAATAATCACATATCTAGCAATACAGAAAATACTGTGATTAATGGTTTTAGATTAAAAATGTGTTATATATATATATATATATATATATATATATATCTTGATGGAACATGATTTATTGTACCTTGCTCACAACTACTCTCAGGGACCCTCAGTTTACAGGGAAATTGAAACTTCATAAATTCTTCAAACAAAAAGAGAACGATACTCAACATCAACAAAATACATCTGCCACAGGATCTGAAATGGATATACTAACAGGAAATGATCTACCTGTATTAACATTTCTCACTGACATTGAAAGAGCGATGCCAACAGAAACCCACCTAGACAACTGGACATTACACAAACAAGTGCAACGAGCAACTTGAAAGCTAAACCTACTTTTCTTCCAGTGATGCCGATCCATTACATTGACATTTTTGAGGAAGCAGTAAAAAGAGATCTTATGCAATTGAGGATGCAAAAGCAGAGATCTAAGAATATGAACTTAACCAAATAACAACGGACAACTCTAATAAATATTCAGATAGACTGAAATGTTATCTGCAAACCATCAGATAAAGGAGGCAACATCGTTTTAATGACGAAAGACTTACTACCAAGAAGTTATAAGACAATTAACAGATGTCAAATGATATGCATCAATCACGTAAAGAGATGTATGAGAGAAGTATTCAGTAATATATCCTGTTACAAAGATGGTACAGTCGAGGCGTGCTGGACTTGGAAGATCTACAGTTTCTGAAATGTCCAAATCCAATAACACTGACATTCTACCATCTTTCAAAATACACAAAAATAAAGAACAGCCACCTGGACACCCAATTATCTTGTCGAAAGGGAGTCTGTTGGAACATATGTCTCAATTCGCCGACCATTTCCTTTTTAAATTTGTGAAGACACTTCCATCATACATCCAGGATACGAAGGATTTCTTAAAATCAATAGCCAACATCACCTGGGAACAAGATATGTTGATGATAGTGTTGGACATCACCAGTCTATATACTTGTTTCTCTCATGAACAGGGTCTAAAAGCAGTTCATTATTTCCTCAAAAGGAGATCATTGAAGTTTTTGGAGCATAACATTATGCTGGAAGAATTCATAGATTTCTGTCTGAATAATGTAAAAGTTACTTACCTACGTTAACGCTGTATCTGATAGAGACACAGTCTAGCCACAGATTCCTTAACTTTGAATTCTCCCCAGGCGCCAGTCTTGATCTGGAAATTTTTCAGCAGTACCTTTGCGCGCTGGGGGACGGCATCGTACGGCTCCGCTGTGACGTCGTCTCCGGTTATGACATCAGTGGAGCCATATAAGTCCCCTCCGGCGTGCGGACGTCAGTTTCGTCTGTGAAACATTCCGCGCCTGAACGCGTAGCCACTACAGAAACTGGTTGTGGAAACAGTGTGCCAAAAAAGATCAAAAATCTTTGAAACATTAATAAAGAAGAAACATCAAATGGTATATTAATACTAGACATGGATTTTAAAGAAAAACCCCAATAACATCAACGAAACACAGGGCTACATGAAACTCTACGCTCTGGTGAATAACCCCCATGTGAGGGAAGAGACCATACACTCTAAAGACCATTCACCAATGGTAATGAATGGCATGGCAATAGCCAAACAGAACGTACAACACCAGGCTGTTTGTTAACTCACACCCTTAAGTGATATATTGACAGTACCAATATCAAGGTATGATGATACCAAAAATACTTTCATAGAAAGAATAAATGAAAACTGCTCACTGGTATGTCATCCACAGTGAAAGAGAAACACACCCCCACTCTACCAATCACACACATTTGGAAATGGATGTTATTGCGACATCTAAACAAAAGCTAAGTGGCCAGGCCCAACGATTTGTTTAACCCCAACATAGATTGAGATAGTGATCACTGGTAGATAAACCCAGTACTGAAAGGGTATAACCCTTACCTCAAAGGCCATTCGCATTAAGGAATCTGCGGCTAGACTGTGTCTCAATCAGATATAGTGTTACCGAAGGCAAGTAACTTTTACATCTGATAGACATCTAGCCACAGATTCCTTAACTTTGAATTACATACCATAGCTATACCCCACTGGAGGAGGGTCTGCAAACGAATCCTACAAAAGTTCTCAAAGAGAACTAGCCGGTAAAAACGAAAAACGAACCAAATGTATGTAGGAATATCAGAACAAGAGCCAGGCTCTTGATAGCATCCATGATCACTGTCACAGAACATATAAATTAAAAACAACCTTACAGGTCCGAGAGAATCGGCAGTAGAAGAAAAAAGGGTTGAAAACTCCTGAAGAACCATCTGTCAGATGACAGACAGGCAACCCCTGTCCCCCAAAGGGTTAAGAAAACTCAATGACCAAAAAGGGTCAAATGCATGATAAAAGTCATGTAATCTGCATTGTTCATGACAATAAAGAATCAGAAAAGAACGGTCCTGATAAAACCCCAAAACAGGACTTTCAGAACTTATTTCCCCAAGGGAAAGATGAACGACAACAACTCCTTGGTATAAATTATTTAGTTTGGACAAAATGAATATTCCTATTCATCCTATGCACCATTTGTACAACATCTTGCCACAAAGATTCTTATATAGGCATAAATATATATACAAACATAAAAGTGTCACCAGATACTCCGATTGACCCGGCAACTCACATAATTTCACTGGCCAATAACTACTGCCAGTACGCAAGAACGTATAAAGCTTGCTTCCGTACAGCCTTCAGTGCCATAGTCCAACAGACTGAACACAATTTCAAGCTCTGAATAAGCTCAAACACCTAGGCAAGCTAGAAAAGAGAATCAACCGCATCTTTGATTAAAACCTTTTCTTCTCTTTTAAAAAAAAAAAAAAAAAAAATGTGTAACGCATATAATACAGTCTGTACATTCTGTATACAAACGAACTAACTAGAACTAAGAAACCAGTTACAAAAAGCTCTTTTCAATAATATTGAAAAAGGTAACGCACCTAAAAGTGCAGTTCCAAAATATCTTATCAAATGAATTCTTGTCAACGACAGGCACATACGACACCTGTGATACAAGACAATATATGAAACACAGCAGCATATTTTATCATGTATACACCGTATACCAAAAAACCACTCTGAAATGAGGTTCAGCAAGAAAACACAACCCAGAGAGAAAAGGGGTACTACGTCACCAATACAAACCGTAGGTAACTTGCCATAAGAAATGCGGTCTGTCAAATGGTGGCCTAAGAATTTGACACCACAAGAAAAAACAGTCACGATTCCTCACAATATGAGAAATGCTGAAGGTAACACGTACATCCTCTCCTAAAGACAGGAAGTGTGGATCAGACAGAACCACATATACCAAGAACATCACAGGAAACAAAAAACCTATTACAAAACAGTCTACAAGACTTTCGTGGATGATTGCCAATCAAACATACGTTGGTCTTAAGACAAGTTAGACCAACCCGTGCCTCACAACCCTTTGGCTGCCAATTTACTGCACCACAAAGTGGAGCAGGGATAGCCTGCATTTGAGGAAATATTAATTTCTACACTATACTATTCCTTTACCCTAAAGAAAGACCCACAACAAATAGCATCCAAAAGAATGCAAAGTATATACTCTCAAGTAGAGCAACGCTCCAACTTGCTCAATCTCTTCAAAGAATTGATCATAATAAATACATAGTTGGCTCAAGAAGAGAAAAACTGCACTGAATACACTGGTTAAGAAAAAACTACAGAAGCGTGTAAAGGTAACAGGACCCCCCAAGAGGGTATCACAAGAGGAAGAGAGCTGCTATTAGCTCACTATCATAGTCCTTAAGAGAACATAAAACGAAGTCCAAGAAGGACTAAGCTGTATATCAGAGAGATCTATAGTATAGAAAGAGACTACAAAAGTAGTAATCCTGAAGAGCTATACAATAGCAAACCAATAGTAGAGTAAGTCACATGCCCAATAAGGGGGATAACCTCTTGAGACTAAGCTCTTCATCAGAGTAATAACGAAAGAATAAACCAGCCACACAGCTGTAAATGCCATCCGGCGATTAAAAAAGTCAAATCCGGAAACAAATCTTCTCATTATATGCAAAAAGTACTGCTTAACACTTCAACACTACAAGACATAGCAGAGGGAGGAGATAATACTTAAACATAAGAACCACAGCCGTGGATACACAAGAAATAAACAGACCTGATGAGGTCAAATTACAAATGGCCAGCTATGAGGAGTTGTACCGGAATTAGCATGGCTGTCAAATAAACAGGCTCCATCAAAGGGCAAGTCTTTCAAGCTCTCTCGAACATTATCAGGAAATCGCGATTCACGCAACCATGCGTGTCTATGGAGAGTAATTGATCGAGCCATAGCTCTGCCAACAGAATATGGTGTGTCCATCACCGATTTAATATTAAACTTTGCCATCTCACGGCCATCCTGCACAAGCTGAGAGAGTTCAGCCCTGACCCCTTCAGGAAGGGAAGGAAGCAGTTGGTTGACAGAGTCCCACAAAGCATAGGAAGCCCTTCCTAAGACACGATGTGTTCAACGACCTCAAGGCCGAATTAGTCGACGTGAAGATATTCCAGCCACCCATCTCCAATCACCTAGACTCTCTACCTGGCGGAAGCAAAGAAGAAACCTCCAAACTTGACAAAGCTGTTGCACTTTGCACAACAAATCCTTTAGCAGTAGGGTGTCGAGAAAGACAAGCAGGGACATACGGAGCAGGACGATGACGATGCAAAATGGCACGATCAACAGAGATACCCGACATCAACCTTGCCCAAGCACCCAGGGCAATGTCGTACAGAGACTCTCCATATAAGGTAATAAAGGTTCAATACCTGTGCCACTCTGATGAAGCATATGCAATAATGGATCAGACGACAAAGTCACCGACGGAAGTTATAATTTTAAAATTTCAGCAGCTCTCTTAATCGCCTCAGCGAAAGCTGCACTAGCCTCCGTCGCCATTCGTGGCGGAGAAAGCAGATCATAATTAGGAGACGGTTGCAGACTACTATCTCCACCAAATGTCCCCAAAGAGGCTCACCAAGACCAACCAAGTGATCGACGTCACCAGTGTCTGCAGAGTCTTCTTGCAACACTGGAGAAATAGTCACATCTTCAACTTGTAAAGGAGAAGGTGCAGGAGCTGCAGTGGCTATAAGCAGCGTACCCGGCGCCGTTTGATATCGGGCGTCGTCGTATCGACATACACCACAAATGGTGTCTCCGGCGTCGTGTCCACCACCTCATCCGACGCCACCGATGTCACAAGGGAAAGCCGCACCGGGCTGTATCCCGACGTCTTAATGACTCCAGGTACAAAGTCGAGGTCCTCGACCAGCGCCGAGGGCAAACCTGCTGACATGCTCCTGAGTCCCTTCAACCTCCTTGGGGCCCGAAGGCGCACCAGGGGGAGGTGTAAACCCAAAGAAGGATTGCAGAGCATGAAAACCAGCCTGCATCTGGGTCATAGTCACCCCGGCTCCAGGATAAAGAGGGAGGCTCGGGGTCGACTCCTGTGCTACATCCTACGGTAAGGAACGGGAGGAACCAGCAACGACGTCACAAATTTACGAGGCCGTAGACCTCCAGGACTTTAACCCCTTCCGATGGGATTTCTGCGACTTGGATGAGCGACGCCCATGGGAACGGTTCCTTGAACGGCCCCACGCAGGAACTTCAGAGCGGGAAGGAGATCGACGTCCCCTGGACTCCGATCGGGCAGTCGCGCCGTCAGCAACTTTATTCGCCTTTCCCACAAGGACGTGGGCTACAGCCTCTTACAGGCATCGCACTCCTCAGAGTCGTGGTGCTGATTGTATTGTGTGCTCTCCTAAGCACCACATACAGATGGAATGCAGATCCATAGCCGACATCTGTTGAGTACAGGTCTTGCACGTCATAAAACTCAAAGGCATAGGCACATTGTTCCCAGATGCAAAAAGGCATCAAAGTAGGCCAAAAACAGAAGGCCCGAGGAACCGCTTCTCTGGATCTGCGTTGCAGCGCAGAAAAGAAGAAACCGACGTCTGCGCGCTGGATGGGACTTATATGGTTCCACTGACGTCATATCCGGAGACGAAGTCACTACACCCCCCTCCACCTCCCTCCCCTCCTCAGCACGCACAGGTACTGCTGAAAAATTTCCGGATCCGGACTGGCGCCTGGGGAGAATTAAAAGTTAAGGAATCTGCGGCTAGATGTCTCCATCAGATAACATCTTTTTTTCCAGAAAACAACTGTACAAACAAATGCATAAGACAGCTAGGGGCACTTGCTTCGCCCCCAGCTACGCAAATCTTTTAATGGGCTGGTGGGAGAAGCAGGTGGCCTGGGCGGAAAACAATAACCAATGGGTAGATTGCATAATGAATTGGTATAGATATATCGATCTTTGTATTTTATGGAAGGAACCACAGGCATTGGCAGAACAGTACATAGCGTTTTTAAATACAAATTAGGTCAATTTACAGGAGAAATAAGTGCGACCTATGTCAACTTTCAAGATTTGAAAGTATTTATAGCAGAAGGTAAAATCAGTACTGACTTACATTGCAAATCTACAGCAGGAAACTCCATTTTACAAGCTACCAGCTGTCATTCAACCTCATTAAAGTGGAGAATTACCTTAACTGTTCTAGGAAGGAAGATTTTAACAGAGCAGTAGAAGAGGCCACTAAGAGATTTACAATACGAGGATATCCTAGAGAAGTATTAGATAACGCTGTAACAAGAGTAGCTGGTAAACAGAAGGACATGTTACTCGCAGAAAAGAAAAACAACAGAGGTAAAGATCAGGAGTTTAGAATGATCACTACTTTCTCTGAAGATGCAGGGGCAGTTAGTCACATTTTGAGACGCAACTGGCACATCCTCTAAACCGATGCGGTAATAGGGGACAATATCCAAAATTACCCTAGCATCAGTTTTAGAAGAAGTAGGTCACTCAAAGACTAGCTAGTACACAGTCACCTCCAGACATAAACCATAGAGACAAGAGTTAGTAACATCTCTGGTTTCTTCCTGTGCACCAAATGGAAAGCATGTAAAAAAATCCCTAAGAAATTAACTTATGTAGTGCCAGGGTGTGATAAGCGGTGCGGCGTGCGGTGGCCTCAGGTCGCGGTGCGAGCAGCGGCTCGGTGGCAGCGTCAGATGGCGTCGTCGGTGAGACCAGGGTCGCGGTGCGAGATGAAGGCGGTGCTCGTCACGGTGCTGGCAGGTCACGGTGCAAGCAGCGGCGTCGTCGTTGCTGAAGCGCTGTCGTCGGCTGACGAACTGGAGTCGATGGCGCCGGCGTCGGTAGGCCAAGGCTGCGGTGTGGGATGAGGGCGGTGCGTCGTGTAACTTGCGAGCGGTGCCCCCGAACCACGGTGCAAGCAGCGGCGTCGATCTCGGCGGGAAGTGGCAGCGTCAGGCAGGCCAAGGCGTCCTCGTGAAGCAAGGCGGTGCGGAGTGCGGTGCCCACAGGTCGCGGTGCGAGCAGTGGCTCGGTGGCAGCGTCAACAGGCGTCGTCGGTGAGACCAGGGTCGCGGTGCGGCGGTGCCAAAGCTTCGGCGTGAAGCGAGGCGGTGCGGAGTGCGGTGCCCACAGGTCGCGGTGCAAGCAGCGGCTTGGTGGCGGCGTCAACAGGCATCGGCGGTGAGACCAGGGTTGCGGTGCGGCGTTGTGGCGGTGCCCTCTGCGGTGCCAAAGCTTCGGCCGTGAAGTGAGGCGGTGCGGAGCCCACAGGTCGCGGTGCAAGCAGCGGCTCGGTGGCGGCGTCAACAGGCGTCATCGGTGAGACCAGGGTTGCGGTGCTGCGGTGTACTCTGCAGTGCCTTCAGGACACGGAGTCGGCAGTGGCGTCGTAGACGTCGTCGAGTTGGAGTTCTTCGGGTGGCAGCACAAAACACACAGTCCCCAGTGCTGCAGGTCGAAGAACTTGAAGTCTTTGCTGTTCCTGAGACTTCGTGAACAGGGGGCAAGCTCTACCTCAAGCCCTTGGAGAGACTCACAAATTAGGTTGCAGAAAGTCCAGTCCAGGCCTTTCACTGCCCAAGACAGAAGCAGCCACTGCAGGTCAGCCCAGCAAAGCACCCAGCAAAGCAGTCGTTCCTTTTCGCAGCTTCTCCGGCTCTTCTTCTTGTCAGTCTTCTTGTTCCAGATGAGTTCTAAAGTTCAGGTGTCTGGGCCCCAGGATTTGTATCCAAAAATCCTTTGATCTTTCAGGCAGAGGGTGTCTGTGCCCGGCCAGAACCAGTTCTGCCTTCTCTGGTGTGATTTCCTGGCAGGAGGTGGAGACGGCATTGTCAGAGGCAGACCAGGCCCTTTGAGGTGTAAGGAATCTCTCCCCCTTCCCAGCCCAGGTCTATTCAGCCCTTTCCTGACCTACCTAGACTATCTGGAGCCCCTCCGGCCCCCCAGCCTTCTGTCATCCAAAACCCAGACAGGCAATCCACATTCCAGCAGAGGCACACGGGATGACTGAGCAAGAAAATACCTACTTTCTAAAAGTGGTATTTTCAAACACAGAATGTAAAAATCACCTTCACTAAAAGATGCATCTCAAGATTCTGAGTTCAGGCATACTAAATTCTATTTTCTTACTGAATTCCCTGGGCCAGTTATGTTTATAAGATGTTATAAACAAACCTCCCATTCTATCCTATGGGGAACTGGTAGCCTTGCAATAGTGAAAAACGAAATTGGCTGTAATTCACTATCAGGACATGCCACACACACCAGGGCATGTCCCACCTTTCACATACACTGCACCCTGCCCACAGGGGTACCTTGGGCCTACCTGAGGGGTGTCTGACATGCAAGAAAAGGGAAGGTTAGGGACCGGCCAGTGTGTGCACTGGCCAAGTCGACATGGCAGATTACAAACTGCGCGCAGTACTCTGCAATGGCAGGTCTGAGTTACCGTTTTCAGGGCTACTCACGGGGGTGGCACAACCAGTGCTGCAGGCCCCCGAGTAGCATTTGATTCACCAGCCCTGGCACACGCAGTGCACTTTACTAGGGGCTAACAAGTAAATCCAGCATCCAATTACGGAAACACCAATTCATAACACAATTTACACAGAGAGCATATGCACTTTAGCACTGATTAGCAGTGGTAAAGTGCCCAGAGTCCTAGAACCAACACAAACAGGTCAGGGAAAAATAGGAGGAAAAAGCAAAAAGTTTGAGGATAACCCTGCAAAAAGGGCCATTTCCAACACCAGTCTTCACAGATTAGCCAATATTAGGCTGACTACATTATACTGGGAGGGGAACTAAATATTACCTGCCGACCCCAAGTTGATTCCACTGGGTCAACAGTGGTCGCTAAACCCCGCTCCCTCGAACACGGACAGATCTTCTTGACACATTCCATCTATCAGAAGCATGGTGTCATAAACATTGATGTAAACGAGAATATATTTTCTATTCCGCCCCACACAGTGTGGACCCGCATTGATCACTTGTACATGTCCCAAGGCGCACTTCTATGCCTTAACACTATTAAACACTTCCCCCTGCACGCTGTCAGACCATGCCCTTGGACAAGTAACTCTAAATATACCCACACATGCCCCCATGATGCACCACAGGCGTTTCCCTGCCAGTGCTTTATATGATGCAGTTTTTCACTTGGAAGTCAGATGCTATCACTGAATATTTTTCCACTAACACTGGCTTTGTGCAGAAATACTCCACCCTGTGGGAGGCTTTCAAGGCCTAAATAAGAGGAATTTGCATTTCAAAGCATGCAGGGGTACTACGCAGCATTCGCGATGATCTTGCTAAGGTGGAAGAAAAACTTCATGATCTGGACCCTGATGGCAGAGCCTCGCCACACGCACACCATCTACACAACAGGTCAAAACTGCTACATGAGTTTCACGACTTCGCCAAGCGAGGAGTCGCTTATTTGGGGAAATATGCTAGGGTGTGCAGGTATGGTAAGGGCGAGCGCCCTGGTCGAACGTTGGCTTGTTTGCTGCACCTCCGATTATTTGTCTGAAGTTGCTATGGTTTGGCTCAAAACTGGTCAACAGCAATTTTTCGCTTCCCCCATTACGTGTGAGAACTCTCATAGTTCCTTTCTTCACGCCACTTTAACAATTTTAGGCATCCCCAACAGCTTTTGTAATCTGATTCATCTACTATACCGGGTACCCTAAGCCCGCCTGCGGCTCAATGGTACACTCTCGGAGCCCTTCCCCTTAACGCGAGGCACCCAACAGGGCTGCAGCTCTCTCCCCTTTTATTTATAATTGCCATGGACCCTTTGGTCCGTCACCAGCAGGAGCGACACCTTCAGAGGGGCCTTGGATTCCCGCGTGGGACGCTATTAGCCTTCCTTTACGCAGTCTATATATTGCTGTTCATGCATGACCCCCCCTCCCCCCCAATTAATTTGCCTCTGCTTGTTCGAGAGGTACAGCGCTTTAGTGTCTTTTCTGGATTACACATTCAATCAATTTACTCAGAATTTGTAGAGCGTGGCTGCTTCACACGCGAGGGTCTCCTAGTGCTGTCAAATAATTCTGCATGTAACAAAACTGTGACAGGGCTTTTCCAATATGTATTCATATTGAGTCATTTGAACATATCCCCATATTCTTCAAGTTAATGTATAATGCTGTGCAGGAGTAGATTTCACTAGTATCGTTACTGTGTTACACTACAACTTCCCCAAACACATAAGACTATTAATATCTGAATTCCAATCACTGAGTGATGAAATACAAAGTTGACATAAGAGCATTTTAATACATCTAGCAACCAATAAGAAGGGTTCTAAAATAGGAATCTATTAGATTGGAAGAAAGGGTAGTAACCCTTTCATCCTATCAGAATAAGGTTGTGTGTTAGAACCATTCTGTCAGACTGCTGACAGCCAATCAAAACAGCCATAACGAAACTTCATGAACTGTCCCAGACTCCTGTATGGCTACCAGTTTTGCAGCGGTCTGCGCACTGCTGCAAACTCCTCACCTGCAGTTCTCTTCCTTTTAAGATCTCACCTGCCAAACACTTTTCAGCTGTTCGTTCGAGAAAGCCTCTTCGGGACCATACCAAAAAAGTACAGTGGGCTTAAGGCCCACTCACTGCTTATCACTGGTAGGCTTTCTTCTCACTGTAATTTGCTTGCATCTTATTTAACGGCTTTACTTCCTCTTCTTGCGTATCTCCCTTCCCCTGTAGCTTAGGCTCCTTACCATCCTTTTCAGAGGCTGACTTGTATCCTTTCACTGCTTCCATTCATTGCATTTTATTTTCTTGCAGCACTTCATGAGAGTGCACGTGTTTTCTAGCTCTCTCCCTCGTATACTGCTTCCGCTTCCAAACAGTGCCTCTATTCCCACTCCATGCTGTTCCGTCAGCCTCCTCCAAAAGCTCATCCATTGCTTTCCCCACCCCACCCCTCCCTGGCTTTTTGTTTTTTATATTTAAATACCTCCACATGCCCAACCTCAAACAACTCCTTTACTGACATTCAGTTGCCTCCACCCACATTCCTTGCAACAAAACCCTTTGCAGTCCATATTTTTTTTTAATTTTTTTTTTATTGGAGGCCCCAACAGCTGCCATTTGCTGCTGGACTGCTCTACGGTGCTAAAATAGCTTTTGTGGCAATAAAATGTCTTTATTTTTCTTTTAACCAATCCAAGCAGTCCCCGCCACCTTGGATCAGTTAAAAATGGGGCTCATATCATTCCTTAGGAGTGAGCATGCGTGGTGGCACATTCATTGGCATATGTTATTACGCATGGACGTGCATAGGGCATCAATGTGCCTTTATTTCCCCTTTTTTGCAGATGCTACACAACTTCAGCAAAAAACACTGACCAGGTCAATATGGCGAGACCTATTGTCTTTGTCAACACATTTTTCTAGTCCGAACAGGCCATTGTAAAATGGCACACTCAAGCCACGGGTCGCTTTCGTATATTTTACACCTAATAGTGACTGCTCCTGACCACTGTAACGCTTTTTGGAAAATAAAATGACTACACGGCATCTGCGATCAGTGTGATTTCCTCAAGACTGGAGATGTGCTCATACATGAATGTACCAGTTTCTCTTCTTGCTTCGGTGTTTCAGATTGTAATATTTCTACTTACATTACTATGCTATAATAATTTAAGGATAATCGCTCGGGCAGTTGTGATTAAACGTACATTTTTTTGTTTTAAGTGCAGAATTTAGGAAGCCTTTAAAGTGTTTCACTATTAACCTGCAAATAGCATTTGAACTGATTCCATCTGTTATTTGTTAAACTGTGAAGTTTACATCACCCTCTTGAGTCTATGAAAATGACTTAACTAGCACAAACCATTTTTAACACTTTCCAGAGATTCAAGGGGCAAGTTAAATGAATCGATGTTTGTTTCAGTGTTGAATGAACTAGTACTCCAGAAACTTTTGATAAAACTGAGTACAAAATGTGTTCATCACACATAAAAAAGGGGAGAGAGGCAGAATGCTCTACTCCGGCCTCCCTAATCACAGAACTGTTACACACACAGAGGAGTAGAGAGTGGTGGTCAAAAGCGGTGGCACGTGCCAAGTGTAAAAATACTGCCCTCACTCACAAGATTGTGACATGCTTCATCATTGGGCTTGCTTCAATACACCCCCGCGCAGACCAACGCCTGGGGTGGAGCAAAAGGGAGGGGAAGACAATACAAACATGTAAAATATACATATATTTCTTGCCAATGTATATTGGGATCACTGAAAGAGAAGTGCAGTGAAGGTTAAAACTAGCTCGGAGGTGTCGCTGCTCAAAAATTTATTCCTGGACCCCCCCCCCCCGGCCAGGTCTAAAAACGTGAAGGATGGGGGTGACAGGAAAGAATTAAGAGTTCTTCACCCCTCCTTACTGCCAAATCGTCCACATATTTCTGCCGAGTTCGTGGTGCCCACAGTGTTGGGTCACACCGGCATTCCTCAGGACCTTTCCGATCCCAATAGCGTTATGCCCTCAATACCCGGATTAGGTACCCCTGGGAACCTGTTGTTTCCACAGGGAGGGTATCCCTACGTAACACACACTCGATGTTCTGTAGGGGATAATATAAAAAGAGAATTATTATTTGTGCTGGGGTCACTGCTGTGGGTTCTTACTCTGACACACACACGCAGTACCGTCTCATGGCTTACATCTCTCGAGGCACGCATGCACCACCTTATGCTTCATGAATGACCATAATCGGTCCTACACACTTCCCCGATTGGTATGCAAGGGGCAACAACGCCCAAGAAACGGTCAATAAATACATAAACACAATGGTGGGTAATAGGCGACTCCATGATGTCTCCTCCCATCACAATCAGTGTCGCAACAGCACTAAACTGCTACTCACGGTTCCCTGTGTAGGTCACATTTGTACAGGACAATAGGCCGCCGATTAGAAGGTTGTGCAAAGGCGAGCGCCTTTTCAGAAAGCAGGGGCACACAAAACACACCTAGCTTAATAGGGTTTGATCACCCCTGCCTGCTTCTTCTGAAACTGAAAAGGCAACGCGACATGCAAGGGGCGCAGGAAGGCTACGAAAGACAATAACGGTGGCAAGCATAATAATGCACTCAGACTGCTGTCTTATTCGCCATGTCCTGGAGGCTAGCAGAAAGAAAACTTTCTACGGTGACCTCACTTAGGCACGCGACATGTGATCTTTTATCAGGACAGAAGGTCACCCCAGCAAAAGGATTATGATTTCCAATTAGAACATATTATTTCAGATCTGTTCCCACTCACACGATCTTTTTATTTATTAATGGTGATTTATTCACTAACAGAGCATCTCAATAAGAAACGCTGTGTATACAACTAGCAAGCTCGCAAAACTAGAAAACAAGTGCTGCTACATACATTTAAAAGTTTTATAATAAAAGATGCTATTTCTGAAGAAAATATCAAATAAATTCCGACTTTCAATGCCAGTACAAAGACTACTGAAGAACTGAATACTATGATAAATATGTTTTTATATACTATGCACAAGAAAACATAAAAGTTCAAAGACTGATTCTAGGCCATCCCAAAACATGTTATGCCAACAACAGAGATTAGATGAACAGGTTCATGCCTCAGGAAATTCTTTCCAATTGTTTAATCTTTATGTGCGGTTCTCTTCTAAAGCAAGTAAGGAGGGCTCATGAATTTGTGGACACATTTAATGGTCTATTAATAGGGAACTGAAGTGTAAAGGGAAGCAAAGTGAGGCAATAAACAACAAGCTTTGGTAAATGCATTAGTTTTCGCCTATGTGATTAATAATAGGCTGTTTTTTGTTGTAAGTTGTAGCTTGCTGAGTAGTTGTACAATATAAGTTACAGAAAGTCTGTTTAAGTGTTATGACTTGTTTATGTACAAAAAGGCAATATATTGTGCTCTTACCAGTGGTATAGGGCGGGTAAGTAATAGCAAAATTTTGAAAAATGAAAGAGGAAAATATTAGAATTAATTGATGTAATAGCAATATTATGTGTTTAGAGGAGTTCTGACAACGTTTGGGCCCGGTGCCACTACACCTGCTGCACCAATTTAAATCATGACCCTACTGCCTGTAAGGTATCTGCACTTGTGACTACCTGTCTAGTAGTAAAATATTGCAATATTTTGTGTTTAGAGAGGTTCCTAGAGCTTTGGGCACCGGTGGCACAGCACCTGCTGCACCACTGAAATCATGACCCTAGTGCCTGCAAGGTAACTGCACTTGCGACTGCTTATTTAGTAGTTAAATATAGCAATATTTGGTGTTTAGCGGAGTTATGACACCTTTTGGCCCGGTGCCCCTGCAGCACCATTGAAATCATGGCGCTAGTGTCGGCTAGATAACTGCACTTGTGACTGCCTCTTTAGTAGAAAAATTTAGCAATATTGGGTGTTTAGTGGGGTGCCTAGAGGTTTTGGTCCTGGTGCTACTGCACCTGCTGCACCATTCAAATCATACCCCTATTGCCTGCTAGATAAATGCACTTGTGACTGTCTCGTTTAGTAGTAACATTTAGCAATAATCTGGGTTTAGTGGGGTCCCTAGAGCCACTGCACCTGCTGCACCATTCAAATGAAGTCCTTTATAACTGCAAGGTAACTGCAATTGTGACGGCCTGTTCAGTAGTCAAATATAGCAATATTATGTGTTTAGAGGAGTTCTGATAACTTTTGGGCCCAGTGCTACTGCACCTGCAGCACCATTCAAATCATGACCCTGTTGTCTGCAAAGTAACTGCACTTGCGGTTGCCTGTTTAGGAATAAAATATAACAATATTAGGTGTTTAGTGGGGTGCCTGGAGCTGTTGGTCCCAGTGCCACTGCACCTGCTGCACCATTGAAATCATGACCCAAGGGCTTGCTAGATAACTGCACTTATGACTGTTTAGTTGTAAAATATAGCAATATTAGGTGTTTAGAGGATCTGACAACTTTTGGACTTGGTGCCACTGCACCTGCTGCACCATTCAAATAATGACCCTGTTGTCTGCAAGATAACTGCACTTTTGACCACCTGTTTAGTTTAAAATTTTAGCAATAATCTGGGTTTAATGGGGTCCCTAGAGCTTTTGGCCCGAGTGCCACAGCATCTGCTGCACCATTCAAATCAAGTCCCTTTTAACTGCAATGTAACTGCAATTGTGACTGCCTGTTTAGTAGTCAAATATAGCAATATTATGTGTTTAGAGGAGTTCTGACAACTTTTGGGCCCGGTGCTACTGCACCTGCAGCATCATTCAAATCATGACCTTGTTGTCTGCAAGGTAACTGCATTGTGGCTGCCTGTTTAGTAGTAAAATATAGCATAGCTCTGATATATTAACTTTATTTTTAACGTGCAATGTTTATTACATTTAGAATTTGATCATAATGACAAAATAGATTAAGTTGAAAAATCAATCCGATAATGCCTACAAAGTGCAAAGAAAGGTACTAAATAGGAAATGCCACAAATGTTCTATGGCTAAAGCATTTGCTTTACACAACTAATTCATAAAAAGCAATCATTCCAGCATGCTGTTAGAAGCTGTCTGCCTTTTCTGTGGGAAAAGATCTTATTTGGACAGTGAATGGGGCTTAAACAGTGTGAACAGCTTTAGTAGAAGTAGGTAAAATGTGCAGCCAGGTGAAGTTAACAAAAAAGAAGTTCCACAAAAAACGAATGAACACAGCAATTCGGCGATGGGAACTGATAAGAGCCCCCTTTTAAGATATATTAAATACAATAGATTTCACAAGCACAGCACAAGCGCTGTGCAGGCGAAACCTAAAAAGGAAACACTTTGGTGTGAAATAATACAGAGTCACCAACCTGTGTGCATATTCCCAAAGCCGAAAACAAAAACTTCCTATTATGGAACAATATGTTTCAAAGTCAAAGAATTTTATCATTCTCCCCCCCCCCCCCACATAACTGTAAATCAACATTTTCCTAAGGATATGCTAACAACCACAGTGATACTGTTACATTTGAGACTAAAAGAATAACATTCAATAACATGAGTATTTTTTTTATTTTTATTGTTTTATTCAGACATATAAATGTTACAGATATTCAGGCAGTGTCAGATTATACAGTATCATCACAGGATTATAGTTCTGAGCAAATCAGTAGCAAAAAAGTGCAGAACAAGGTTAAGTTACATTACTTAAGGGGGCGTGGCTTGGCCGGCTGCAAGATGGCCGCACTCTAGTGGGCTCTGCCGGCCAAGCTTTATTATCCGGAAAAATCCTGCAGGATATCAAATCCTACCTGCACTTCCAACCCGTATCCTTGTTCCCCGCGGCGAGAGGCATCGAGAGGAGTTGGTTCTGTTCTCCTGCTCGGCTGGGCGGCTGAGATACATCGTGTTGAGGCGGCGCCTGGCCTGTTTTCCGGCTCTCGTGTGGGCCACGGCGGCTTCCTCCGGGACGGCGCGGACTCTCGGCGCCGCCCGCAGCAGGCCGGGATCGGAGGTCCGACCAACGAATCTCCCGGTGAGTGGCGCCACCTCAGGGGCAATTGCTGGTGTGGTTGGGGGGCCGCGGGCCGAACCACCGGGTCCGGGTCACCGCGGCCTTGCCGCTGCTGCCTTGCCCCGCATCCCTCTGACCGTCCTTCACGGCGGCTGCCTACGCCTGGATCCGGTGATGGGGGCAGCGGTCCCCCCGTGCCTCCTAGCCCGCCCTGCCCCCGGAGTGCTGCGCGCCCCCCTCCGCCTGCGTTTCAACACGGCCCGGCCGGGCTGAGACCCCCTGCTTTGCTGCCTCCAATCGGCCTCATCTCCTCGGCGGCCAGCCTGGTCTCTGCCTTCGGCCCACCCAATCCTTGGGCCTGAGCTATATCGCTCATGCACATCTTCGTCTGGCTCCTGTGAATGGTGGAGCGGCCCCAAGTGTGCATCCTGCGGGGCCTCGCTCTTGTGGACTCCCGGCGTCGGCCTCGTGCTGTGGTCTCTACTGGGCTCCTGCTGACTGCTGCTGGCCGCCGCGGCCCTTGCGGGAGCCCCCCTGCTCAGTGCGCCCTTCTGCTCCTGTTGCCGGTGCTGGGTGCTGTAGGTGTCCCCCCCGGCCGTTACCTGACGGGGGGGGGGACCCGCCTTCGCCTTGTCCTCCTGCCTGAGGGGTTCTCCTCTGCACTACGCGAGCGTCGTGGGACTGGGGGTGCCATCACCCTGCTACTTTACACTTGATTTCTCTCCCCCAGCCCTGCTATCTGAGCCCTTGGTGCCTTGCTGGAGTGCCTGGGACTGCCCGTCGGGCTGCTGGCCTTCTATAATAATTTGGGGTGTCTGCGGTGGGACGGTGGTGGCAGCTTCACTGCGGATAAGAAAGATCCACTGGATTGGCGACCCCCTGACCTCTCCCATCACCCCAGGGGTCTAACCTCAGGCTCACGGCTGCCTTCACTGTGTGGATTCTGCTGAGCTACGTCTCGCCTCGTCACGTCAGCTGCAGGTGGACAGTGTGTTTCTGCTCACTCTTCTGCATCTCCGCCTCCCGTAGGCATTCTTCCTGACTGCTGGGTCTTTCATCATGGGGAAGACTGACCCAAAACAGCCCAAGATAGCCTTTGAGCTCCGGAGGTCTTCCCGACAGGACGGAGCTGGCTCCGAGGGTCCCGATTCTGCTGCCACGATGGATGCCCCCCCCCAGGCGTGACGATGATCTGAAAGCCATAATGCTAGATGTCAAGTCGACCGTGACCGGCATCGCGACACAATTGGACCAACTCTCCGCCCGTCTGGACTCGGTTAAGGCCCGTGTCGACTCCCATGACAATCGCCTGCTGCATGTCGAGACCAGAGTGTCGGACGCTGAGGATGCCGCCACCCAGGACCGTCAGAAACTACTTCAGATGGACAAAATTCTGGCGGTCATCCGTGAGAAGAACGAGGACTTGGAGGCCCGCTCCCGCCGGAGCAACCTCCGTATTATGGGCCTTCCAGAATCCACCAACATTTCACGGATGGAGGACTTTGTGGAAGAGCTGATAAGGGAACTCTTTGGCGATGCCCTATCCTCAGTGTTCATCGTGGAGCGCGCACATCGCTCACTTGGCCCGCGTCCTGGTCCCGGGCTGCCTCCACGCCCCATCATCGCAAAAATCCTAAATTTTCGCGATAGGGACGCCATCCTTCGAGCGGCACGAGAAAGGGGCACCATCAACCATCAGGGTAACACTCTCTCCTTTTACCCGGATTACACCCTTACTGTTCAGGCGGCTCGGCGGGAGTTCCTTCCAGCCAAGCGCATTCTCCAAAAACACGAGGTTTCGTACTCTCTGGCCTACCCGGCGAAACTGAGGGTCCGTCAGGGGGCAAAAACACTCGTCTTTCCGGACCCAAGAGAGGCCCTTGCATTCGCCAAGAAGCTTGACAGAGAGACCCGCTCCTCTCCTTCTAAATCTCAGACCGAGGGTGCGGATCGCCTAAGTGGCAATGACTAAAGTGCGAACACTGGTTGTTATCTATTCCTGTTCCATATGATGCCTAACACCACCTAAGCTTGGCCACCCTGCTGCACTGCAGGGGTGTATGCCTGGCCTTGACATGCCCTCACGGGATGATTCCCTACTCCAAAGTTGGTCATTCCTCTCCCAGTTGTGGGTTCCTGGGGTGGGGAGGGTGGGTTTCTCAGCCTAATTGGGGGGTTGGAGTGGGTGTGGGGTTGGGGTGTAATTGGTTGCTTGGGGGTTTGGGGTGGGTTGGGGGGATGGGTCTCCATTGGTTCTTCTCTGTCCCTCAATCTGTGAGGTGGCTTTATTCTGCCACCGTTTGTTTGTTATGCACTGTTTTCACCAGCCTGGATTTTGACACTGCACTGTGCTTGCGGCTTCTCCATGATGCGAGTCAAGTGTCATTTTACTTCTGTGTACACACTGTGCCTCTGGTTCTTTCCCCCACTAGCTTGCTGCATGTATCTGTCTTGAGTGTACGGGGGCTGCCTCTGCGCAATGTTGTGTTCTGCACCAGGGCCCCCTCCCCGCCAGATTTAGGTCGAAGTGCCATTCTCATTCTGCCTTGTCAACTGATGTCTCTGCCGCACAGCCTGCTCCCGCCCGTGGCGCTCCCCACCTGCATTGCGCGATGTTGCACTTAGGTCCATTCCCCCATGGCTGACATAGTATGTTGGACCTGGAATGTCCGCGGCCTGAATGATTACCGTAAGGCCCGACTGATACACTCACACTTACAGAGACATAGGGTGGACATATGCCTCCTACAGGAGACGCACCTTATGCCCGGGTCCCTCTCCAGACTTCGGGCGCGCTATTGGGGGGAATCCCACTCCTCTACCTACTCTTCATATGCCCGGGGGGTCTCTATTCTCATACGCAGGGGTCTACCTTGGCACACTGATCAGGTGCTCACCGATCCAGAAGGCAGGTATGCTATCATACACGGCTCACTTTTGGCCCAGCCCGTGACGATCGCCACGGTATACGGTCCCAACTCTGACGATCCGGACTTTAACCATATCTGGAACCTCATCTCTGCTTGTGGCCCTGCGGCTGTCGTCTGGGGGGGGGCGGTCCTCGATCGGGCTGGCTCCTACACGTCTCACCCACGTGCCACGGCGGCCCTCACATCCATCTTAACTGATAATTTCCTTTGTGATGCCTGGCGCCACCTCCGGCCGGACGCCCGTGAGGGAACATGTGTCACCGGCGTGCGGGGTTGCTGGTCGCGCATAGATTTCTGGCTGACCTCCTTGGATGTTCTTACCTGGCTAACCGACGCTGCACACTTGGCGCGCACTTTTTCTGACCATGCGCCGGTCCAGCTTTGCCTCCGTCCCCCCCACTCCCCGCAACGAGCATTCACCTGGCGCCTCCCCTCAAACGCTCTCCGGGACACTGTCTTTAGTGCTGACATTCAACTTGCTATTGCTAATTACTTTGACTTAAACGCTGGATCCGTTGACTCGGCTTCGGTACTTTGGGAGGGGTTTAAGGCTGTCATCCGGGGGCGAATGTATTTCCAAACAGGCCGGTGTGCTCCGCTCCATCCGTAATGTCCTGGCTAAGCTCGAGGCTGACATCAAAGATCTAGATGCCGCCCAGGCGAGAAACCCCAGCCCTGAGATGCTGGCATCGATACGCCAAAAACACACTGAATTCTCTGAGGAAGCCGCCCGTGAACTTTCCTTCTTGGGTAGGGAGGGCCGAGCTCGTCGTTTTGGCGAAGGCAACCGACCGGGACGTACCCGTGCCAATCTCCTCCGCCCGCCCCGCGCTGCTTCCTATATTACGGCCCTCAGCGATGGGGGCTCGGCTAGAACCACTTCCCCGGAGGAAATTAAGTCCCACTTTCTAGATTTTTACTCACAATTATACTCCGCCGGCACCCCTCCGTCAGATGAGACCTTTCAGCAATATTTCGAGTCCATAGGACTGGTCTGGCTCGAGGACCATCACCGGGAATTTTTAAATGAACCATTTACCAGGGAGGAAATACTTACAGCCATCAGTGGACTTCCCGGGGACAAAGCCCCGGGCCTGGATGGCCTACCGGCCTCATTCTACAAAATGTATGCTGATCTCCTGGTCCCACACTTGGCGGCCATGTATAACGAAGCCTTTGATTCTGGCCTCTTTCTGCAATCGCTCCGTGAAGCCGTGATCACTCTGCTCCTTAAACCAGATAAGCCTGCGGATCGTCTGGATTCCTACCGCCCTCTTTCCCTAATAAACATAGACAACAAAATTTTCGCCAGACTGATTGCCTCCCGCCTTCAGTTACTAATGCCCCTTATTGCCCTCCCGGACCAATCCGGCTTCATTCCCGGTAGGGCTACCTCGCACAACCTCCGTACTATTTTTTCCGTGTTACATCAAATTAACCCTAGTCTTCCCGCAGCGGCTGCCTTGCTGGACGCTACTAAGGCGTTCGATACGCTTGAGTGGCCCTTTTTATTCTACCTTTTACCTCGCATGGGCTTCAGCGAACTGTTTATTCGCAAGATCAGGCTATTATACACCAATCCCTCGGCACGTCTTCGCATCAACGGCCAGATCTCTGACCCCATCAGCATTGCTCGTGGCACCCGGCAGGGGTGCCCCTTATCGCCCATGCTGTTTGCTATTGCAATGGAGCCCTTGGCTGCCAGGCTTCGGCAGCACCACACTCACAGGGGCATTGGTTTTTCGGCCCGCTCCCTTCTCGTATCCATGTACGCTGACGACGTAACCTTATACATCCGTCACCCTCAGGAAAATCTCAGCCCTTTGGTCCGGGAAATCATTCGATTCGGCGGGCTCTCTGGCATTCAAGTAAATTGGGTTAAATCGGTGTTGTTCCCCTTGACCGATGCCACCACGTCGTTCACTCCGGATTTCCCGTTTGAGTGGGCCTTGGGCCCCACGCGCTATCTAGGCATTTGGTTGAGCAGGGACTTAGACGAACTTTGGAGATCCAACTTCGGCCGTGCGATCGACTGGCTGGAATCCAAGATCCCGTCCTGGAGCCGGCTCCCTTTGTCTCTGGCTGGCCGGATCGCAGTGGCTAAGTTGGTGGTCTTGCCAAAGTTTCTCTACCTGTTCTTAAACGTTCCCATCCCACTCACTACTCACTTCTTTCGCAAATTACGATCCCTAATCATTTCGCTCGTCTGAGCGGGGAAACAGCCACGAGTCGCGTACGACATCCTCACCCTCCCCATGTCTGTCGGAGGCATGGGCGCTCCTGACCTCAAGATCTACGCCTTGTGCGCCCAGGCCAGTTTTTTACATTTCTGGATACATCCTACCCCCTATCAACCTCATGTCGCAGTTGAGACGGATATAGCATCCCCTTGGCCACTGTCCACGGCTCTGTTCGCGCCGGCGGTGCGTCCGCGAGCGGAGGTTAACACAGTCGAAACTTTGTGCTGGGCCTGGTCCGGCCTTCGCCGGCTCTCTAGTCTTCTCTCACTTTCTGCAAATGCGGTGCCAATAGTGAACCACCCTGACTTCCCCCCTCTCCAGCCCTCTGGCATGTCTAGGCATGCGACGCGCTTGGGATTGCGGACAGTCGCGGACCTCTACCCAGGGAATACTTTCTACTCCCTACGCGATTCCTCGAGCCCGCTTCTATTCTACCAGCTGCGAGCTGTATGCCGGAAGCTTCACTCCACATTTCCTCAGCCCCCACCCACTATGCCGGCTCTGGACTTCATGTATACTTCCCCGTCCCCACACAAATTAGTCACCAAACTCTACGCTCTTACGCTAACGTCCACCTCCATCTCTGCTGACCGGGCGCGGGTGGCGTGGGGTGCCGATCTAGGTATAGATATTGCGCAGGCTGACTGGTTATACTGCTGTACTCAGACGAAGAAGCTGTCACCAAATTATCGGCTTCGTCTGATCCATTTCAAATTTTTGCACAGGCTGTACCGCACCCCTGCTCAGCTCCACAAGCTTGGACTAATACCAAGTGACGCTTGCATGCGCTGCGCTGCCACCGCCGCTGACTTCGCTCACTTAGCGTGGCTTTGCCCCAAGGTATCCGAATTTTGGCAGACGGTGTGCTCTACGATTTCTGTCATTACTAGTACCACAGTGCAGCCTGACCCCCCCCCCCCCCTGTGTCTTCTTGGATTTGTAAAATTCTGCCCAGACGCCCGATTGCGATGCTGCTAGTACTGGCCAGGCGTAGGGTGGCCATGTGCTGGGGGCGCAGACCCACTCCTAGAGTTGAGAGCTGGCTGGAGGACGCCTCTCGGTGTCAAGACTTTATCTGAGTTTTGGGACTTGTTCCCTGCCAGGTCCCGTCCGGTTGACATCTGGGGCCCTTTGGTAACTTCCCTCCTTCTCCCGTCCCCATTCCAGTGGCGCTGCCTCTCCCGCGGTCCCCGCCGGCCCTGGGGCCGCGGCGGCCGCCGGCGATGGTCGGTCCCTGCCTCCCGCTTCCACGTAGATTCCCCCGCCCTGTGGCACTCATTGCTGTTGTCCTGGAAGAGCATGTGACCCCCATGAGGGGAGGGATTCCAGTGTAATGATGTAGTGATTCTGCCTTCATGCATCTCTGCTTCTTGCTGGGTGTAGTCGACTCGTTTCCGAACGTTTGACTGGGTTTGTAATGTGTCACTTTGAGCTGCTGTGTAGCACAGTGTAATGTGTCTGACTTGAATTTCTTCAATAAGGTTTTGAAAAATTAAAAAAAAAAAAAGTTACATTACTTCAGGTTATTGCAAATATGGTGTCATATGCGGTAAGTTCTTCAGCAACATGTACACAGATTACAATGCTGTGAGATTATCCATTAGACCTTAGAATCATTATTGGGCATTTCATTTATCACAGTTATCCAAATACCGAGATCTTTTGGCTCAAGAGTGTAACAGATATGAGTGTAGGGCACCTGCGGGAGGTGCATGCGGGTGGAGGTGTGTATAGGAGAGATGAGTGGGGCTGCATGCGTTAGTGGTTATGTGTCTGCGGCTGGCGCACAAGTGTCCGACGTCCCCATGTCTTTTTCCCTAAGCACTGCCACGAATGGCTCCCAGATGTCTTTCGGGTGGGATGCCATGGGCATGAGGTCCCAGTACGCAGCCAGTTGCTCCTGACAGTAAGCAACGTTGTGCACCCAGGTATCTATTTTGGGGTTTCTTGGGCGCCCCAGTGCATGGCCAGTCTACGTTTAGCAAGTAACAACATCATAGCCATGAGTCGGCGTTTCTCGGGTGGGATCTCCTCTACATAATCCAGCAAGGCAACCAATGGTGTGCAACTCAATGAGACACCTGTGAACACGTGAATAATTGCATATACTCCTTCCCAGAATCGGGCTATGGATGGGCAAGTCCATGCGACATGCAGGAAAGTTGCATCCTCTTGCTTACATTTCCAGCAGTTTGCGTCTGGGCGTATTCCCATTTTGTGTAGCTGCAGTGGAGTGCGATACACCCTGTGTATGAATTTAAAGTGAATAAGTCTCAACTTGTAGTTTGGGGATAAATATCTAAGCTGGGAGCAACAGAATGACCATTGCTCGTCTGTAGGTGATTCATTTAGGTCCACCCTCCTCTGTTCTAGAGCCTTTGGGGCGGCGAAGGGGGTGTTAGATTGCGTTAGGTTGTATAATCTGGTGATCAATTTACGAGGAGACGGGGTAACAAGTACGTGTTCTAGTGGCGCCACTGTAGCAGGGGCTGCTGGAAAGGAGGCATGCAATGTTTTGCAGGTGGCTCTGAGTTGGTAGTGGAGAAGTAATTCTAAAATAGGCACTTGGTTGCCTTCTAGATCTTGTTGTGTCTCTAGGAATGTATCCTGCGGGTATAGGTCTCCTAATGTAGTTAGGCCCATTGTGCGGGGGCGCGCAATGGTTCCCTTGTCTTGAAGAGAGGGGAAAAGCGGGTGATAGGCAAGTGGGGTGGAGGGTGCATACAGCAATGGGGCTCAACGTGCTTCCTTAGACCTGCCCAGGCCCAGCGCAGTGTCTCGACTGTGTTCACTTCACCGGTTGTTCTACGATAGGGTTTGTATAGTGCGACATGCAGAGGGACGGGGTCTGCTACATCTTTCTCAATTGCCAAGTGCGGTTGAAATGGGATGGGATGCACCCAGAAATGGAGGTATTGGGCTTGCGCACACTGTGCATAAAGTTTGGAGTCAGGAGCTCCCAACACATCCCCTGTGAGAGCGGACGTGTCAACAGTTCCCAACCTACCTGTGGCTGCTTCCCGGGCCCAAACCAGGGCTATTACAATGGAGGGGAGGGATTTGAAGAAGGCTTGTGTTAGGGGGATGGGGATGTTTGCAAATAGGTATAGAAACTTGGGGAGGACAATCATTTTTTTAATGGCTATTCTACCAGCCAGGGACAGGGGTAGAGCCGACCAGTACTTTGATTTGCGCTTCAGCCAATATAACAGCCGACCAAAATTCATGCGTCAGATTTCTTGCGTGTCTCTGCAGAGCCATATACCTAGGTATTTTACCACGCCTTCAGCCCATGTGAACGGAAATTCTAATTCAGTTTCTAGTGGGGCGTCAGTTAGGGGCAGGAGTGATGATTTAGACACATTCCACCGAACTGTAGAACTTCTCGTAACACCGGATTTAAGTTTACGTCTGGTTTCTGAATGTACAGTGTAATATCATCGGCGTACATTGAAATTATTAGACTTCTGTCTGTGAATCCCAGCCCACGAGAAGTGTGGTGTTGACGTATTCTGGCAGCAAGAGGCTCCATCGCCACTGCGAATAGCAGCGGCGAGAGGGGGCAGCCCTGTCTGGTTCCGCGTGTTATAGGGAATGGTTCCGACAGCAAGCCATTTGCTTTTAGACGAGCTGTGGGCTCAGTATAAAGCAGGCCAGTAAGTTTGATAAAATTGGGACTGAACCCTAGCCTGGGCAATATAGTAAACAAGAATGGCCATTCCAGGGAGTCGAACGCTTTGGTAGTGTCGAGGAATGCAGCGATGGCCGGCAGTTGAGGGTCAATCTGGTGAACAGCAGTGAAGAAGGTGCGTAAGGTATGGGCTGTGGATCTGGCTGGAATGAAACCAGACTGGTCTGGCCTGGCTATGAGTGGTAGGAGCGGCTGTAATCTGTTAGCGATTAGTTTGGCAAGGGTTTTGACATCTACGTTGATTAGAGAGAGTGGTCTGTATGAATCACAGAGATTAGCTGCCTTGACTGATTTTAGGAGGGAGATGATCACTGCTTCTCTCATTGTGGGTAGCAGGGAGCCGTGATCTAGGGATTCTTGGTATACTGCTAGTAGACGGGGTTCGAGCTCTTCCGCGTATGTTTTATAAAATGAGGTCGTCAACCCATCTAGCCCTGGGGCCTTCTCACCTGGTAAGCTACTTATGACCTGTACAATGTCTTCCGCCGAGAATGGCTCGTCCAGGTAGGCCCTATGGGCCTCGCTGAGCCAGACCAGCTCAATGGAATCTAAGTATGCCTGCAGCTCGGGATGAGGGGCACTCTGTGTGGCCGTATATAATGAGTAGAAGTTGGTGAGACGTGCGTGAGTAGCTTGTTGACCTCTGATGGGAATTGAGTCCTCGTCTAGTAGTTCAGCTATGAACGTTGAGGACGTGTGTTGTTTGAGTGTGTTCGCTAGGGCCTTACCCGGCCTATCGCCCTCTCCATAGCTTCGTGCTTTAGCATTTTTCCCCAGGAACTGGGTCTCTCTGTCCGCCTCCTCTCCGAACTCTGAGATTTTCTCTCGCAAAGTTGCAAGATGTGTAGGTGCCCCTGACTGACAGAACATTAGTTCTGAGGCTCGAATGTCTTGCTCCAGCCTCGATAGTGTTGCTCTTATAGATTTCAGAACCCCAGGTTGCTTGGCGATGCATGCGCCTCTTATAACTGCCTTAAAGGCTTCCCACAGGGTTGAGGTAGACTCCACCGTCCCTTCGTTTATGGAGAAGAACTGGGTGAGTTCATTTCTGATTTCCTCTCTGAATGCTGCGTCTAGTAAAGCGTGTGGTGGAAGTCGCCAGCTGAATGCACGGGGCAGAGATTGTGGTATGACCCAGCGTAGTACCACCGGGGCATGATCAGAAAGTGTGCGCGGTAAATGCACGATGTCTGCGGTCCAGGATGCTATGTCACCCGTGACCAACCAGTAGTCCAGTCTGGACCAGGCGTTGTGATGTGAAGTTATACATGTGCCCTCTCTAGCTTCTGGATGCCTGCTGTGCCAAATATCTGTGAGACTATGATCCTGAATGATGGGAGTTCAATTGCTGAGTAACTCTGGGATGTGGTCTGCGGGTGGCACCTACCCTGTCCACTTCATTTTGTAAGGTGGTGTTGAAGTCCCCACCCCAGATCACTGTGTCACCTCCCATTGATATTACCTTTGCCCAAACAGTGAGAAAAAAACTAGGATCGTCCACATTTGGACTGTATATGGCAACTAGGTTTACCTGAGTGGACATCAGTGTACCACTTAAAATAACATATCGCCCCTCTGGGTTGATTTGCGTGTGGGAAGTTGTCCAGCCCAGCCTGCGCCTTATCAGCACCGACACTCCTCTTGCGTAGTTAGAGTACGGAGCTGAGTGTATCTCACCCCAGTATCTGTTGTGTAGCTTAGGATCAGTACCACCCCTCAGGTGAGTCTCTTGCAAGAAGCAAACATCGATGTGGTGCCTGATTAGATATGTGTGCATTAACCTCGATTTCCTGAAATCATTGAGCCCTTTGATGTTCCAGGTGAGGAATTTAGTCTCGGTCATAAGCGAGCTGCGATGTTGTATAGTGTGTTACGCATTTGGTGAAAATGCACATTGGAATGAACGATTGGACACTGGATTCTGCTAACGTGACCTGGTACATGTGTGTAAGAAATTGAAGTAACATCTAAGGAAATCAAGTTGTGGTCTACTGTGAACATATGCAGTATAGTCGACATCTTCTTGTCTGAGAACTCTGTTACCACCCGTTCCCACCCCCCTCCCACACCAACCTCCCCAAATAGGTTGTGTTGAATTGCCCTCCCTCCAACCCTTTTTACCCCTGTTAACCCAAATAAAGACACACATGGGAGATCTCCCAGTGGGGCTTAGCTGAACCAGAGTACTAGGAATCCGCTTATTGTGGATTTTAGACCGACATTCTGCCAGAGGAATCGGCTACCGCCAGGCACGGCCGGTACAGCAACAAGTAATATTACAAAGTACAAAGTTACACTCAAAGCTTAATGAACTGTCCACATGAATCTAAGTAATCACATCAGTCATTATCGCTCAGGTTTGGTTCCAATTCAGTTTGCTACGAGGAGCGAGGGGATGGCTTTTTGGTGCATATATGTTTAGTGAACTTGAGGGCTGCTTTGGCGTCTGTGAAGAAGTGTGATTGCCCTTCGTGCGTGATCTTTAATTTGGCCGGGTAGAGCATTGCGTATGGGACGGAGGCATTTTGGAGGATGCGTTTCGCCGGTGTGAACTCTCTACGAGCAGCTTGCACCATTGGAGTGTAATCTGGAAAGAAGGAGAGGGAATTTCCCTGATGGTTTATTGGGCTTTGGTCTCTGGCGGCTCTAAGGATAACATCTCTGTCTCTATAATTTAGAAGACGTGCTATTATGGGTCGTGGCGCAGTGCCCACCGGTGGCCTAGGACCCAGTGAGCGGTGGGCCCGCTCAACTATCATGACTGGCGAAAGCACCGGGCCAAACAGTTAGCGTAGTAAGTTTTCTATATATGGTTCCAATTTCGGGATGGTGTTGGATTCGGGCAGGCCAAGAATTCTGAGGTTGTTGCGTCTCGAGCGCGCTTCTAAGTCCTCGTTTTTTGCTTTGATTACCGCCAGTACTTTTTCCATTTGGAGTAGTTGTTCCCTCGATTCAGCTTGAAAGTCGTGTGTGTCCGAAATCCTGTTTTCCAGTGTGTCTAAGCGAGTCTCATGAGTGTCTACACGTTTTTTAACCTTGTCTAGACTAGAGGCAAGCGCATCAATCTTATTGTCTATGGTCTTTATGCTGGAACGCACGTCCAGCAATATGGTGCGCAAATCATCCTCACGGTTTTCCCCAGAGTCTTTGGCGTTCGGGTCAGTGTCTGGCTCCGAACCTGCATCTGTCGTGCGTGTTTGGCGCTTACTATCAAAGGGGAGTTTAGATTGCCTTGGGTCGATTTTCCCCGTGGAAGATGTGTGGCGCAGCGGCCAGGGTGCCTGACTCCGGACCACGGGTTTCACAGTTCGATCCCCGGTGCCGGCGGCAGGTTAGCCCAGCACCATGTGACTCTGGGCAATAGCTCGCTTAATCTTCCCGAGGGCCCCCAGCGCCGGGACACCTCTCCGGAGGTAGCTGTGCGCTTTACAAATGCTGGTATTTCATTTCATATAGGCAGTATGCAGGCGGCGTAGGGTGTTGTGGGCGTTTGCAGATAGCCCCCCTCTAGTGGCACACAACGGGTCACAGCACTTCAATGTAGCTCGGCTGTGTCCGAGGTGCCTCTACTCGCAGTGTATTCTTACTTGATGCGCCCACACTATGACCATGTAGCTGGCACTTACACAGCCCGCCGCAGCTTTAAACACTAGGCCCTTGATATGGTCAACTAGCATTACCTTGGAGACGTATTGGACAAGGCAGGCTTCGGGCCCTTATATCAGAAAATGGTAAAGGTCCTTTACTCCACTCCGTCAGCTAGAGTCCTTGTGAATGGAGCTTTATCAGACGTCTTCCCGATTGAGAGGGGAACCCGGCAGGGATGCCCGCTTTCCCCTCTCCTTTTTGCCTTGGCCATCGAGCCTTTGGCTTGTCACATCCGGATAGATAGCCAGATACAAGGATGGTGTTGGCAGAGCTCCCATGAGGACCGGATCGCTTTATATGCAGACAACGTCCTTTACCTGGCTGACCAGGCCAGATCCGGACCAAGATCTCTGCAGATCCTTCATTCATTTGAAAAGGCGTCTGGCTTACGTCTCAACCCGGCCAAATCTATTGTGGTGCCCCTCCATGCCTCTAGGGAATGTGTGGATTGGCAAACAACCACCCCTTTATGAAGACTCTCGTTCAAGTATCTCAGGATATGGGTAGCGCTCCTCCCAGAGCTGACCTGGTCCCTTAATCTCGCCCCGCTTCTTAAACATACGAAAGACGACCTTCGCCGCTGGCAAACTCTTCCACTCAACCCCTTGGGCAGAGTTGCTCTATTTAAAATGATGGTCCTCCCCCGCCACTTGTACACCATTCAAAATCTTCCACTCCACCTCCCTCGCAGTTGGTTCCGTGACTTAGATGGGACAATAACGACCTTCCTCTGGAGTGGTTCTAGATTGCGCCTGGTCCTCACGACTTGTCAACGAGCCACATACGAAGGGGATATGGGAATGATAAATCCCTTTTTGTATTATTTAGCTACCCGCCTTCTGGTGATCCATGATTGGTTTAATGGCGGGTGGTTGGACCCAACTTATCGGCTGGAACTAGAGAGCCTTGGATTCTCTCGAGTCCAGGCCATGCTCTATGGGGCCCCGATTCCTCCCAATAGTTACCCGCACAGTTCTCTTGGCATGGCGTTCCACGCTGCGACACATCCGCTGGGACACTAAGCTATCCCTGCAAACACCGCTGAGGCATGGCACTTGGTTACGAGATGTTGCGACACCAACAGGCTTCCAGAAATGGGATTTGATTGGCATAACCTGCCTAGGAGACATATGGAAAGGGGAGCACCTGTCCTCCTTCAGGACCTGCAGCAGACACACTCCCTACACTCCACCCAATTCTTAAGCTATCTCCAGCTGCGACACGCCCTAGCCCTCCACATCACTGACCACACGGCGATTCCCGAATTCAGCCCACTAGAGGCGAAGCTCCTCATGGGAAACTTTGGAAGGGGAGGAATATCCCAAATTTATCGATCCCTGCTAAACAATACCTCATCCACACTAGAGCCTCTTAGAGCCCGGTGGGAACACTGGCTTGGACCTCTGGAGGAGGACGACTGGAGGGATGCACTGATGGCCCCTAGGGTACTCACTATCTCAGCCAGGCTCCGCCTCATTCAGATCTAATACCTACACTGCGCATATCTTACCCCGGCGCGGCTCCATAGAGCGGGCCTCCTCCCTTCCCCACAATGCCCACGCTGTAAAGCAGAGCCAGCCGACTTCTACCACATGGTTTGGTCCTGTGCCATCCTTTCTAAATACTGGTTATCCATTGTCTCGGAACTCAGTGGCATACTAGGGTGGGAGGTTCCTCTCAATCCCCTCGCCCTTCTCCTTGGAGTGATGGAGGGACTAGATGGCTCTCGGGCCAACAAATCATTTTTGGGAACAGCTATCCTAGTAGCTAAAAGAGATGTTGCTGTGTTCTGGAAGAACTCAACACCTCCCTCGATGGCTACATGGCGGAAAGGGGTAGACTGGTGTGCCATCCAAGAGAAAGCTATGTACGAAGCAAGAGGATGCCCACGCAGATATGGGCGGGTATGGGGCAAATGGTTGGGGCCGCTGGACTGAACTTTCACAGCATGGGTGGGCTCAAGCTTCAGCCGCACAGGAGCGGGAAGTCACTTGCATATACCTTGAAATGTCTAATATTTATGAAAGTAGTGCTATGTTTACCTTGTTGTTTAAAAATGCCAATAAAATTGGTTATCAAAAAAACACTAGGCCCACTTCTATAGTGATCACAGAACTATGAAATGTAGGGGAGTGCAGCCGCAGACATGCCCCGGCGCCAGTGCAGCTAGAGCAGCCACTTCGCTCCAATCACCACCCCCGCGTTATAGTTGCACACAGAAGGGGGGGGGGTGGAGGAGCCAGCTAACCGCCCGCCGACCGCGCAGGAATCTCCGCGTCCAGCACTACCCCAACCAGAGTATCGGCGCAGGGCCACACAGACCGCGGCCTCAGGCACACAACTCTCGGGCCGGAGCACAACCCTCCCAGCCTCTAGAGCACCGGGCGGGGTGCGGCCCAGCCCGCAGGAAGCACGCAAGGCTGCACGTCCACCCGGCCCACGCCCGTACTCACTGCGCTTGTCGGCCTCGCTGGTCTGCTCCACTGCAGGCGTGCGGCAGGTCTCCCCTCAGCCGGTGAACCGCGTCGCCGCCGAGATCCCTGCTACCGCCTTCCAATCCAGCAAGGGGGGGCCGCCGCCGAAGCAGCGGAGCCGCGCCCGGCCTCGGAAGCAGCCTCCAGCTCTAAGCGGTCACGCGGGTCGGGTCGCACCGCAGATCACAGCTCGAGCAGCGCACAGGGCCAAGGGACAGCAGTCGTCGACGGCCCGGCCCCTGTGATATTCTCTCAGGGCCACAGCAATTAGAAAACGACCCGGGAGAAGCACAGGTGAGCTCAGCTTATTCAATCGTGCTTGGGCTCCGCCGCTGCCATATTTGCAGCGCGATTTAGGCCATTGCATGCCGGATCCTCAAGTGAGCCCGGTGTCGCCTCCCCCCCGCCAAACTTTCACAGCATGACTGTCTGCATGTGAGAGTTGCTGCTGCTGCGTTTCAGCCGCGGATTCTGGTGGAAGGATGGCGATGTTGTAGGATTAATGAGCCCAGCCTGCAGAGCCCCTCTAGAAGGCGGCCATACTGCAGCTCGGCGAAGCCACGCCCCATGAGTAATCTATCTTTAAAGGAAAAAGTGAAGACAGACTACTAGTGCAACACAGCACAAGGTGCTCATTCCTTACCAGGTTAATGACTGCCACCCCCACCCCCAAAACAACAAATTATCTAGTTATCTAAGACAATTTAATAATATTCCAATGTCATGTGTGTGCCCCTGAAAGTTCACGCTTATGCAAGGTAATAAATTAACAAAATGATCACAGCTGCATGGAGGGCAAGCACTTTTTTACTTTTTTGTAGAAACACCACTTCTGCCCAATCAAAACATGCACTCCTGGCTCCACTTCGCTGTCAACCCAGATCATAAAAATGGTTGTATAATAGGTCTTCTTTCATAATATTAACATCGTGTGCTTTCGCACTCACTATGATTTTATTAATTCCTGCAATAATACTCTGAGCCCTGCAAAGTACCACACATCAGATGTTAGGCTAACGCATTTCAGCGTGGTGGTCACGCATTTATAGCACCTCAGCTGTCTGCCGGAGCGCTGCTATTTAAGCAGACTCACACCCGTAGGCAGTCTAGTGGTTACTGCTACGTGTCCCTGTGACGTAATGCGATATCCCCGTCCTGGACGCGTATCCTCATTTTAAACTAAGAAACGCGTTCCCGTGGCATGCAGGAGTACTGCACTGTAGAGCACAGAAAAGCAGTTCAGGTGCTACACTGAACTGAAGCAGAGCAGGTAAGACGTTGCGGCCCCGTTTCTTCCCCTTTTAATTTTTCATTATTTTTACTTCATTGGCCATATTTATGGATTTTACAATGGTGTATGCACTGCCCCTTCTTGCAGGACCACAGCTAGACTTCCAATTGAGGGCATCCGAGATGGATATTGGTCACATGTCCTTGCCATGAGCGATGTTAATAAATGCTCAGGGGGTATGCGACTAAGTGGACAAAGGGACATCACAATGCGGTAATAAAATAGGGGGCATGAATCAAACAGACTCAAAAATGTAAGCAGGCTCCAGAAATATTGACAGCGCGGCAAGAGGAGTCCACCCTCCCCACCTCAGAGCTATAAAGGGTCCTTCCTTCAATACTTTGGGTGACCCTGCCCAGGGTGCTCTCCTCTTTAATACCACACAGAGCCAGCATTGCTCGCTTGGGAGACACCCCAAAACATGCAGCACCCCATGAAACGCTCCCACCCTCTTGTTTGGTAGCAGCGTGAAGGATGCCCCGTCACTCACTCCTAGGCTCTTTAAATACACATTTTTATTATTTTTATTATTGTGAGTTAGAACATTTTTATATATTTTTTGTTTATATTTTGTAAATAGTCATTAGCATATGCTGTAGAATTACCGTCTTTCCCCATACAATGGCCATTGCTACAGATATCTGAAGCTGCCCCATGTCAGGTGCGAGCAGTTTATCCAGTCCTGTCTTTTATGCTGAGATACTTCGGGGTTAATGCACCTGCTGCTGGAATCCTAGTGCATTTGCGCATCACATGATTGAATACCGATGGAGCCAGCATAGCCCATCTTCTCTAGGTCAATAAGTGAAAAACAAGCCCATATTATTGTTGGTTCTCGACCTAGTGGGTCTGATGTCTCCAGTATTTATTGTAGCTGTGCGCTGAGACAATTTTTATGTGTTAGTGTTTTAGTAAAGCACAGTGGGTTGCTTCTCGGTCCCCTCTAGGCACCTTGTGGAGGTAACAGCAGTGCATGTATAAAAGAAAGGCACTCAAACAGTTAGGGGTGAAATTAGTGGATTCTACCCCGTAATTCCAAACAAGTAAACCCCAAAGATACAAAAGCTGCAAATCAGGAAGTGTACTCATCTTCTCGGAGTTTTGTGTAAATTTTAATCATTATCGTCATCGCTAATAATCACATACTGGTGTAAAATAATAATAATAATTGTCATCAGTATTAATGTTGGTAATAGTAAAACCAGTTATAATTATCTTCCACTGGAATAGTAATAATGCTATTCATTTTAATAATACATTATTATAAAAATGATAATACTTTCAATAAGGAAAATATCAGTTACATATCAATCAATTAATCAATCAGGGAATTGTAAGCGCGCTACTCACCCGTGAGGATCTCAAGGCGCTGAGGGGGGGTGGGGGAGGGGGCGGTTTCCGCAGATCTGTTTAGCCGAAGAGCCAGGTCTTGAGGGTCTTCCTGAAGGTGTTCAGGGAGGGGGTGCGTCTGATGTCTGCCAGTAACTCGTTCCAGGTCTTGGCTGCAATGTGAGAGAAGGATCTTCCGCCTGCTCTGGCTCTGTGGATGCGCGGGGTTTCGGCCAGTGCAAGGTTGGAAGATCGGAGGTTTCTTTTGGGTACGTGGAAGTTGATTCTGTCGTTGAGGTATTTGGGTCCATTGTTGTGTAGGCATTTGCAGGCGTGAGTGAGGATTTTGAAAGTGACTCTTTTCTCCACGGGGAGCCAGTGGAGACTTCGTAGGTGTTGGCTGATGTGTTTGTGTCGGGGGATGCCGAGGACGAGTCTGGCGGCGGTGTTCTGTATTGTCTGGAGTTTGCGGAGTAGGGACTTGTTAATGCCGGCGTAGAGTGCGTTTCCATAGTCCAGTCTGCTGGTGATGATATTCAGTTATATAGGTTTTACTTGTTGTTTGTTATTATTATTTGTAGTATTATATTATTTAGCATTCCCGTTCCCTGGCAAGGATTCTTTTTGTCCACAGCAGTGCGGCTTTGCTCAAACCAATCTCGAATTTTCCAAGAGTTTTGAAGGCTGGAAGCAGACAGCGTTGTGCTGCTCTGTCCCCTGGACTGACTGCCAAAGCAGAAGGGGCTGGACCTGACCAGTGGTCTTCCGCAGTCAGAAAACACACAATTGTCTTGTGTAAATACTCAGCAGCCAAGAGGCCGGGGATTAACATGATAAAGTATTTACTGGTCAAATCAAATATAAACTGATCTGCTGTGCCCAACCGCCAAAGTAGCAAAAAACAAGAAATTAATTGCAGGCAATTAATAATTAGCAGTCGGAGAAGGGGTGGCCATGATAACCCCCAGAGGAGTAGGGATGAAAAGGTCCGGGCAGTTATTGCTTCACCCAGTAGCAGAGATGAGCCAGAGGTAGCCGCGCCTCACAGGGCGCCAACGGGGCAGATGCTGATGCTCCGGGATTCTGCAGCCCTGCCAAGTACCACGCATAAGGCGTTAGACTAACGCATTTCAGTGTGGTGGTCTGCATCACCCACTGAAATGCATCGTCATGCATTTATAGCACCACAGCCGTCTGAGGGTGCGCTGCTATTAGCACCTCCAGACTGCGCAAAGCTTTGCTGGCAGCGCGTGGTCCTTGCGGCAGGCTTGGGGGCTGGCCCAGCTCACGGCTGTCTACGTTTCACAGCGCAGAAATTTCACTGACATCACGGCAGTGTCACAAGAGTCTTCAGTCTCATGATTTGTTTAAGAGTATGATCAGGTTACAAGGGCACTAGGTTAGTGCCGTTTCATTTCTGGTGCTTTTCAGCAGTTTTAAGATCTTCTTAGAGTTTTTTGTTGCTCAAATGAGTGAAGTTTCTTATATTTATATGTTTCCCTCATCGTCATGGCTAGATTTTTGCTCGTGAGAAAGTGTCACTCATAGTCGTTGAATGTTACTCATAATTACACTGAAATTATGTAAATGTCACACATAAGCAATATGAAACCTTAGCAGCTATGTACTCCAATTTATTTTGCACTAAAATTGGTTTCAAATATAGCACTGTGAATTTCTTGGTGTGCGGACGTGTTGAGAAAGTGTGCCAGAACTCACAGCAATAATAAATTAAAATAGGACTCTGAGTCATTGGCAGGTTTTGTTACATGGCCCATACACAATTTCTCCAGGTAAGTTTTAAAGAAATGTGCAGGTCATATCCTACAGCTCAGAGTTGGGAAGCTGGTCCAAATATGTGCTTGGCAAAGGGCCACGGAGTATCTAAAGGGTTAGGCTTGCATAAAACTTGTGAAAACCGAACAGTATCTCCCCTGCTTTTGAACAGGCAGCACGTTTTTGTTGCAGTGCAGCTTCAGTATTGGTTCATGGCACCTTTGAGTTGCTAGCAGTAGGACTCCATAATATGTACCTCGGCTCGTATGCAGCAGCAGTGCAGCTGGTGAGAGTGATCCGGGTGTAACTCTGCTGAGGTCCAGTGCCACGAACAATGACAAGAAATATTCATAAACAGTGCATACATGTTGCCTGCCTAATCAAAAAGGTCTCAAGTTAATTTATGCAGGATTTGTCCAATTTTTGTGAAGCTTGGTCTCATTGCATTATAATGGCACAGCAATGCGTCACTTCCCACCACAGCAAAGAGATACCCGTATAGAGAATGTCATAGAACGTCAAATCCCATTATAAAATCAGATTTTCATTCACCATATGGTATATCCAGTTTTACTGTCTTAAAGCAGTAATCCATCCCACGATAGAGCAATCAGAGTGTATCTATCAGAAGTGGTTTAAGCACTGACCTGTCAAAATGGAGTGAGCCCTCTTATCAGACCAAACAGCAAGACTAGAAAGTGAACAAAATCCCTCTCCGAGTCCCAAACGCACAAGTTACTACTTGTGTAACAAAATATCTGTAAGAGACATTAGTTAGTGATAGATTCCTTACCTTAGAATATCCCCAGGCGTCAGACTGGATCCGGAAAGTTTTGCGCTAGCAGTACCCCTGCGCGTCAGTAGGTGGCGTCGTGCGGTTCTGCGTCCGTCGCTGGCGTCGTAAGCGCCGAGATGACGTCACGGAGACTACTTAGGCGCCACCCATGCGGGCTGACGTCAGTTCTTTCTTTTTCCGCGCCAGTCTGCGTTCCTGGCGCGGAAAGTCGTGTACAGAACTGACGTCAGCGCGCATGGGTGGCGCCTAAGTCGCATGGGTGGCGCGTCCGTCGCTGGCGTCGTAAGCGCCGAGATGACGTCACGGAGACTACTTAGGCGCCACCCATGCGCGCTGACGTCAGTTCTGTACACAACTTTCCGCGTCAGGAACGCAGAGCCATGCAAGAAACTGACCATTGGTGCCATGAAACTAGGGCCCTGAAAGGGATGACCTTAACCCTAGAAATCAGTTCGCAGAACGGGAAGGATGGGTGGGGCGGTAAGGAATCTATCACTAACTAATGTCTCTTACAGATATATCGTTACACAAGTAGTAACTTGTGCATCTGAAAGAGACACGTTAGTGATAGATTCCTTACCTTAGAATAAATACTCCAGCAATACCAACCCCGGTGGTGGGTCTGCGAATAGATTACACCAGAAAGTCACGGAGAACAGAACGGCCAAAGAAGCTTTCTCTCCGGACTCGACTGTCAAGGCAGTAATGCTTGGTAAATGTGTGCAGCGAGGCCCACGTGGCTGCCTGACAAATATCCTGCAAGGGAACGCCGCGTCCCAAGGCAGTAGTGGCAGCTGTTGCCCTGGTAGAATGGGCACGCAGCCCCACAGGAGGCTCCTTCTTAGCCAACGAGTAACATGCTTTGATGCACAAAACGACCCACCGAGAGATGGTGCGTTTGTGCACGGCCCGATCTTTTTTGGCGCCCACGTAGCCAACAAAGAGCTGGTCATCCACCCGGAACTGCTGTGTGCGCTTTAAATAGAACGAGAGCGCACGTTTTGGGTCCAGACGATGGAGCCTCTCTTCCTCTTTTGAAGGATGCGGAGGCGGAAAGAAGGTGGGCAAAGTGATGGTCTGCCCAATGTGGAAGGGCGTGACAACCTTTGGCAAGAAAGACGGACGGGTCCTTAAAACCACCTTGTCCGGATGAACAGAAAGGAAAGGAGGTTTAGAAGAAAGAGCCTGGAGCTCACTCACTCTTCTGGCAGAGGTGATACCTACCAGAAAAGCCGTCTTGAGAGTAAGACGACGTAAAGGACAGTTATGAAGGGGCTCAAAAGGAGCGTACATCAGATAGGTCAAGACAAGATTTAAGTCCCATTGAGGCATTATGAAAGGCACAGGAGGAAACGTGTGTGTAATGCCTTTGAAGAAACGGTTAACAACCGGGGACTTAAAGAGAGAAGGCTGATCTGGAAGCCTGAGAAAGGCGGAGATGGCCGAAAGATAACCTTTGACAGTGCCCAAAGCAGAGCCCTGCTGGGCCAAGGAGAGTAGGAACAGAAGGACCTCAGAAAGAGGGGCAGAAAGGGGGTCCACAGACTTAGCTGTGCACCATGCCACAAATTTGTTCCACCTGCAGGCGTATACCGATTTAGTGGAGGGACGCCTGGCTGCCAGAATGACATCACAGACTTCAGGAGGCAAGTCAAATGGAATCAGCTGTCGCCGCTCAATCTCCACGCATGGAGGTGGAGGCTGGACAGGTTCGGGTGGAGGACTGTCCCCTGTTGCTGCGACAGAAGATCCTCCCGAAGAGGCAGGCGGATCGGGGGATCGATCGCCATGTTGAGTAGCTCGGGATACCAGTATCTTCGTGCCCAATCCGAAGCCACAAGGATGACTTGGGCCCAGTCGCGCCGAATCTTCTTCAGCACTCTGGGCAGAAGTGGTATAGGCGGAAATGCGTACAACAGACCACAGCTCCACTCGCGACGAAAAGCGTCGCCGAGCGAGTGCCGCCTTGGAAATTCCAACGCGCAGAACTGATGACACTGCGCGTTCTCTTCGGTGGCGAATAGATCTAACCAAGGCTCTCCCCCTGCGCTTACTGGCGCGGAAAAAGAAAGAACTGACGTCAGCCCGCATGGGTGGCGCCTAAGTAGTCTCCGTGACGTCATCTCGGCGCTTACGACGCCAGCGACGGACGCGGAACCGCACGACGCCACCTACTGACGCGCAGGGGTACTGCTAGCGAAAAACTTTCCGGATCCAGTCTGACGCCTGGGGATATTCTAAGGTAAGGAATCTATCACTAACGTGTCTCTTTCAGATCCAGTCATATCCATGGTATGATATTGGATCAATTTCAGAAGGATTAATACCACTTCAATCCTCCGAAACAGATCCAAATCTATCACTCTAACAAACACATTAGGGTAAAGAAGTTATTAGACATTAATTCTTGGCCTTGAGTTAGCTTAAGAAAATGGCGTAATACTGGTATATAACCTAAGGGAATGGTGGCTGAGTGGGAACTATTACTCAAGAACATTCAGTTGCTAGACAGACATTGGATCCAAGTATACGACCTCTAGGCTGCTCTAAGGGGTTAGAGATAACTTGTGGCTTAAAGGCACAGACTTGTGGATTTCTATGGGGTTTCAATCCCTCACATCTGTACACCGGGGAACTCTGAGTGGCCAAGTGGCAGAGAAACACAACTGGGCAATTCCCAATATAAATTATGAGATGCTACTGCCCAGGCGACTGCCCTGATGAACTGGGGGAGCATTTCGTAAAAATTACGCCCATTAAATTAGGAACCATACTGCATTATTGAAGTGTTTGGCTATAGAGGTTGTATCCGGATTCCAGGAAGCTACATGTGTTATTTTTGCCAATAACAGGGGGAGCACAGAAAAAAGTAATAGAAAGTAGACCAGTTCCACAAGCAATTAATAGTAATAAAACATTACAACTTAGCAACTGGTGTTTTCATTCCACTGTGGGTTTGCTATAGACAGCATGACAAAGAATGCTTTCTAGTAAAGGGGTGTAAAGAAACAACAATAAAAAAATCAATATTACCCTAAGGCGTACATCAGAATAGCGACACATGCATATTTGGTCTGCAGGACACGGCTCACAAATCTTTCCAAACACAAAAGCTGGGGAATGTAGCAACAATGTTGCATGATCCTCTGCAATATCTGATTCTGTAAGAGCATATATTTAAGGCACAGGACTCTCCTAATAGGCGTTGCCATGCAAAACACAGGAGTAATACATCTACACTCTGTCACTCAAAAACAAAGATTTCTATAGAGAAATACAGCAAGTGTGGACTGAGGGTACCCAGTAAAGGTAAAAAAAAAATGCTGTGCTCATGGATATTTCTAGCATCCCATCTTAGCCAGCCAAAACTCTGCTGACAAGAAGCACAGGCTCGCTCAAACAAAGCAAACCAACATCAAGCAAGCGAAAATCGCCACTGAGTTGTAAACAAGCATTTGCAATACAATCGGTCTCGCCTTTGGGACCTTATATGTATTTAGCTATACAGCACATTAGCCTGGGTGCTGAAACATCTACTGTTCTTTAACATGGAGGGAAAGTAAGCACCAAACTGCGTGACACACCAGGTATGGGAACACATGGAGAGAAATATTGCCTTTCAGCTGAAAATAGTATAGTCCAAAGCTCTGTTTTTAATATAAAATCAGGGCCTTCGGTGGTCATATCACTGAAAAAACAAGATTTGAAAAAAATATTCTTGTCTACGGGTGCTTGTGGAAGATAATTTCTATAAACTGGAATCTAGAGAATGCTAAAGTGATTCTGGTATTTTACTGACCTAGGCTGGTCGTTTTCTATCAAGAAAGTTAAATAGAGGCAGTTGCCAGAAAAATAAAAAAAGAAAGTCTCTCAGCAGAAAGCAATTTGGGTATTTTACTGACCTCTACTCGTCGTTTTCTATCAAGACAGTTAAATAGAGGCAGTTGAACAGAAAAAAAAGTCCCTAAGCGGAAGCAGACAAGTCCTAGGGCTGATCTCCAGAGCCTACAAAGTACATACACATATAAGTATATACTAAAGTATATACATGAGGTCTCGAATGCTCTACCTAAAAAGAAGAGAAACTACAGAATGAGACGCACTTATACTGTCCAGATTTTGGATTACCTGAAAACACAGCAGGATAAGTTGGGGCAGGTGCACTACATGTACAGAACTGCACATCAATGCGAGGCGCACACAGAATGGCTGAAGACGCCAAACATTCACTCTAAGATGCGCATTAGTAAATAGCGGTTCCCACCTTGACGGTTACCAAATACTACAAAGGCGAACTGGATTAGCTGTCAGGATGAGCACAACAGTCTTAATGACCATCACGGACAGTTTATCATAACGTAAAGCTTAAAAGAAAATAGTTTTGATGGAGTGAGAGATGCAGGGGCATAGCTTGAGTGGGGTGACATCCTCCCCCCTCCCCCCCCCCCCTTCCCAAATAAATGCATTCTTGATCGATAGTTCGGTCTGGGGACCTTGATTCGGGTCTGCTATCTTTGTATCAGTTTTTTTCTCATCCTGAGCCAAGAATGAAAGACAAATCAGTTACATTTTAATGTAAACGTGACAGAGATGTCCATCTGATGTATTGAATTTCAAAATGTGAAAACAGATAACCTGGAATCCCTACTTGTCTAAACTGTGTAATTCTATGCAAATATTTTATTTAGCAGAGCATCCTATTTGTTTATTACCACATATAAGCACACTTTTAAATACCTGACATCAGGATGTAGACTGTACAAGCATCTCTTATGTTTGATTAATGAGACTACAATGTTGCTGCATCTATATTGGCAATCCAGGATATTTTTAGGGTGTACATGACTACCTAGTTGTTTTTTCTTATTTTACCAAGGACATTGTGGGGGCTAGCAATTAAGGTTTCTAAGAAACTATCACTATACAGTGATATAATCTGATGTACTAAGATGAAACGGGTCCGCAATTAAAGAAATACACTCTTTCGAAAGAGATTGTATCTTATTTTTACATTATGTTGGCTACACCAAATACATGCCAGATGTTGTCAGGCTCGGATCGAGCGCTGTCTCTTAGAGCCAAGCCAGACACATGGCTTGACTCTGGCTTGGCTCAGCCTATTAATTTACCTGCATGCTCTCATCTATTTGCAACTTGGGCTTAGTTATTGAGGCCGTCAGTCACTCGATAAAATGTTTTGTAAAAGGAAAGGACTAGAAACATGTAGCACTGCCCACATGCATTGTTTTGACAACCCTATCATAAGGCTTCTTGTAGCAGAGGCAATAAAGAGTGCGTGCAGTTAAAATAAGTGATCCCAAGGCAGGGATTTCGGGTCATTGTGTTGTATGTGACTGTAGTGATGAGTTCCCGGGGAGAACTACCAGGCGAGATGGGCATCGGTGTAGCTTCAGCAAGGGTCTTTGGGGTGTGACACCCATCAAATGCATTCTTGGTTTGGGAGATGGATGTGGGGGCCCTAAGTCAAGCCTGCTATGTCTGTTTCAGTATTTTTCGCCTTTCTCATTTCACTAAAAGGATTTGACTTGTTGATTTTCTGGATCGGGTTCTTAAATACAAATAGTGACTGGATTACCAAAATAGTAGCAAATCTGCACCTAAGAACACCTTGAATGGGAGCAAATGTACTAATTGTTTGGAATTCAAAAACATTGACGTTAGTAGGCTTGGAAAGCTGCACCCGTCTCAAATTACCAGGCATGCTTCTGGCAATCAAACACCCAAAAGGAGATGAGATGAACGCTTGCTTGAAAAGAGTCTAACTCGTGGCAATCGCTAAAGGGTAGCATTTCAACTCCTCGTTTTTCACCCACTGTATCACTCTAGACAAAGGCCCACCTACCCCAAATCAGTGCTGATCCTGTTCCTCATGGAAACAGTCCATCTCAAACCTTGGTCATCTCACCCTCCACCTTGCAGCCCACTGGTTTTTAGTTGGGAAATTTGAGATTCACTCCCTACCCCGAACCTCACTGACTAAGCTACGCCCCTGGATGGATGAGATGAGAAAATGGAACATTTCTTGTGCCTTAGTAGAGCTGACAACGACGAGAATAATGACCTTTAGTATATTTCCAAACAAGGTGAAGAAAAAGCCATGCCCTACAACACGATATGACAAAAATAATAAACCAGGTCTTAGACTAATTAATATCCATGGTAAAAAAACACAAACAAACCCAATTTCAAGTACTGGAGAGCTGAAAGACCTTCCGTAAGCTTAAAACGAATCGATGTCTGTATTTAACCTTTTGGTAGATATACACCTTAAAACAACAATATGCCAATCATAATGTATGGGCTATGCTTAATTTCTGAAAAATAATATTTTGATGCTACTAATAACCAAAAGATGGGAGTGTACAGAACTTGGGAGAATGATACTGTAAGATCTTACCAATGTGTTTCCATTGTTTTTTTAACATTACATTATTTTGTATACTGTGTACTAACCCAACCTCCCCAGTCTTCCAAAAGATCTGAGATATACCAGCAATCCTCCTACTTAAACCAATGAAAAGACAGTTCCTAGACTGTACTTCTGATGAAAGGCGATATTATTGAGTATATATCACCTTAAAGAAGGAAATACCATATAAGAGAATGTTAAGAATAAACTTTTGCCCTCTGAAATAGCACGGTCATTCGAGGTGATGTGTCTCAGGGTTGGGATTGTGACAGTAGTAATAGGCTGGGCAAGGTGCAGATCGTTCTCTGTCAGGACACAAAAACACTTAAAGCGAAGTAATCCTCTTTACATGGTATTTACGTACTGTAAGAATATGGGATTTTCAATTAATATGAATATCTATTAGAGCTAAATAGTTTATTATGAACAATGTGAACACCAAAGCATTATAATGTAGGAAGCAAAGATGTATGCAAATATGACGGACACACCAACAGGGGATCCTGCTACATAAAACTTGAATGAGGCACTAGTATGCAAAAAAAGGACAGGCATGAATCCATGATAGAAATAGCTGCGGACAGCTTCCATGTTTAGGTAGGCTTTAGCCAGAGCAGATTTTTCCATGTTGTGATTTTGCAAACTATTACAGTTATTTAACCACTTGTTCATCTTCACAGGGCAAGAAGATCCTTTCTGATACAGGCTGAGAAGTAACTACACTAAATGAAAAGGTGCATAGAATAAACATTTGCAAAAGTGCTAGGTAAAATACAGATCTGTTCTAAATGTCGGTTAGAATTCATGTGGCTCTGGTCACTTCTATTACAAACAAAGTATAGTACGGCATTATCTGAAGTACTCTAGTATCCATAGGGTTCCAATGGTTGTGAGAAAAAAATAGGACAACACTAAATTTAACTCCCAACTTTTTATGGGGTCTTCGAAATGAAGGATGCAGAAGCTTCTCAAAATGTCCCTTACCTACAGAGTTCCTGAGCCAGAACTAGTCTCTTTAAGACTCGAAGACCCAACAGCAGCTAAATAGACCATACAACTGTCCAAACCAGACTACTGTATCAGCCACCGAAGACAACTAGGGAATAATCTTTTTGGCAACACCCACGGGACAGAAACAGAGCCATTTTTTCTTCTATTCTGGCCTTATGAAAAGGCATCTAACTCCTTCGATAATCTTCAAATTAGAGTTAGAGTGAGAAAGATTTGGGTAGACTAGCCTTTCAGAAGCTAGGGTGCAGTTTAGCAATCACAGGGAGAGGCAAAAAAATCACCCTTGTGAAAAGGAAGAGTTCATCCAATTGATGAACTAAATAAAAACATGTTTTTGTGACGTTCTATGACTTCCTCAAGAGAAGGTCCAGAAAGTTTGGAGGTGGTCAGATTCTAAAAAAGCTTGACATTGAAGAGACTGTGATACTTCAGAAGATTGTACTGTAAGGGAAGTGTAAAGTAGTCAGGCAACAACTCAATGTACGGATACTTAAATCAAAGCATGTACTGGTCAGTTGAATGTTATGTTAGGGTATGATTATTTGTATAGCTCGTTAATGACCCGTGAGGGTATCCAAGCGCTATGCAGGTGGGTAGGTGGCTTTCTCCCTTGTGCGTTTATTCGAAGAGCCAGGTCTTCAGCTTTTTGCAGAACTCGAGAAGCGATGAGGAGGCTCTGATGTGATGAGCGAGGTCATTCCACGCTTTCAGGAAGATGTAAGAGAAAGCGTGGCCTACAGCTTTGGTTTTGTGAATGGAGGGTACGTATGCTGGTGAGAGTCGAGCTGAGCAAAGGTGTCTGGGAGGTAGGTGGAAGTATATGCAGCTGTTGAGATGGGATGGGCCAGTGTTGTGTAGTGATTTGTATGTGTGAGGAGTTTGAAACAAATGTGTTTGTGTATGGGAAACCAGTGAAGCTGCCCGAGGTCTGGGATGATGTGGGTGCAGCGAGGTAGTTTGAGGATGAGTCTTGCTGTGGTGTTTTGGATGGTTTGGAGCTTGTTCAGGAGCTTCTTGGTGATTCCTGCGTAGAGTGCGCTGCCATAGTCCCGTCCACTGGAAATCAGGGCCTGTGACCGTTTCCCTAGTGTTCTCTGATAGCCACTTGAAGATTTTTCACAGCATCTTCAGGATGTGTTAACAGGTTGAGGTAGGCATGTTTACTTGGGCTGTAATGTCGAGTTTGTCCTCTAGGATGATTACTAGGTTCCTGGGGTGGGTGCTGAGGGTAGTTGTGGGCCCGATGTCTGCTGGCCACCAGGTAGAGTCCCAAGCTGAGGTTTTCCTACCAAAGATCTTCACTTCCGTTTTGTCTGTGTTGAGTTTTAATCAATTGGAGCTAATACCAGTGACAAAGTTGGTTTTTATTGTGGGGGTTTTGTGTGACAGGAGAAATCCGTTGTATGTCGTCCACTTAGGAACGTATGTTGATGCAATGTGATCTGATGAGGTCTGCCAGCAGGGTCATGTAGATGTTGAATAAGATCGGACTTAGAGAAGATCCTTGAAGGACTCCACAGATAAGGTTTTTGGCCTCCCCGTGTAAGTTGGCAGGCTGACATTTTTTTGTGTTCCTACTATAAGGAAGAAGCAGATCCAATTGAGGGCAGGTCCTTTGATGCTTGTTTCATGTATTCATCTGATCAGGGTAGAGTAGGAGACAGTGTTGAAAGCTGTTGAGAGGTCGAGTAGTAGGAGTGCTGCTGTTTCATCAAGGTCAAGGATCAGCCTGATGTAGTCTATTGCTGCAAAGAGGGCAGTCTCTGTGCTGTGGTTGGGCCGGAAACCTGACTGCACGGTGTCTAGGAGTTGGTGTGTTGAGGTAGTGAGCAAGTTGCTTGTTGATGGCTTTCTCTATAACCTTGGCTGGGTAGGGTAGAAGGGAGATCAGCAGTAATTTGCTAGTTGAGTAGGGTCTGCCGGAGGTTTCTTTAGCAGTACGTAGACCATTGTGTTTTTCCAGGTATCTGGGAATGTCACAGTGGTGATTGAGTTGTTTGGGATGTAGATGAAGACTTTGCTAATTGGAGAGGCTCCCATATTGTAGATTGGGGGGTTTTGGGGGGCAGGGGTCCATTTGCGTCCAGGAGTCGATGGTCCTCATGATGTTGGCTGTTTCTTCTGTGGTGATTATTTCCCAGGTAGTTGGGAAGTTTCCATGGCTATTAGTGGGTAGGCTGGAGGTGAAGGTGAACAGGTTTGGTTGAGGGTCTAAGTTGTTGTGGAAGGTTTTGATTTTAAGATTTATTTTTTTTAAATACAAAAGACTTTGCAAGCTATGTGCAGGTGAAACATAAAAATAAACCATTTTCTCTCGAGTTCCCCTTACTATCTGTCTTTTTCCCTCTTTACTTTTATCGTTTCCATGTGGTGACAACACTAAATGCTAAATAATAGTGCATACTTATCAGAAATTACTTTCACATAATGATGCGTGGCATCCAAGAAAGATACCATTTGGAACTCGCCCGTAGCCACTTGACGCCTGAACTAGGATAGCAATTATCTCAAGCAGACTGTGTGTGGGATGTTCAAGAACACGTCACTAATGAAAGTTCCATTTCCTATTAACAAACAAGCAATATCATCATGTTAAATACCTCTGTACCGTCGTAGGTGAAACACAGTGCACCCGAATGATGAAAGATAGCCGACAACGTTTAACTCTTGCTTTCTTGTTGAAATCGTAACAATCAACTAGAAGGTCCTTCCATCTCTTCTCACGACGATGGCTGCCATTTTTTTTTTTAATACACCAAGCTGACAGACACACACAAACCAGATAATTCTGAATTTCTAGAAGTGAATTCAAATAGAGCTTACAGTACCTCAAGATGATATCCTTACTAACATATGCCTTGCAAAAGTGTAGGAAGCCACGGGTGAAAAAACTCAGTAACAGTTCACAGCTAACAAACCAAGCTACTAAAATATCTGCCTACATATCAGCTTTTTAAACTACTGAAAAATTGATTTCTAATACGATTATGAAGAATGCCTGATGATGCCTTCTTCCCTCTTGTCTGTTTCAAAACCAGAACAAGCATTTGCAATGCAATAGGTCTCGCAACTGCGAGTTTTGGAGCTATTGGTATTGTAAATGGTATTGTAAATGACAATGCCTTTAATTTATGTTGTACAAACCAAAACATAAATAAAAGGCATTGTCATTTACAATGCCAATAGTTTAAACTTGCGTAAATGCGAGACCTATTGCTTTGCAAATGCTTGTTTCAGGAGGATTCCTCCTCGCAGGCCCCCAAATCCTGTTTCGTTTCTTCACTGTGCCAGTTTGTTGTCCCGCTCCCACATGCACTCCTGACGTTTTATTCGCACCCTCCCAACTGTGAAGCATTGTTCGCTTCCTGTCCAAAAAGTGCTTGCAAAGGTGCAACATTGTCACAGTGACTGGTGGGTTTGAGAGGGGTACTAGGTATGTCCAGGAGGGGTAGCATCTTTGCAAGATTTTCTCTGTAAGTGCTGATCCCATAAATGCACTTTAACTTACTGTGTGTACATTTATCTTATGTAGCTATCCCCAAAATGTGACAGGGGTGGGCCAGTGCTCAATTTGTAAAGAAATAATTGCCAGGGCTCTCGCCAGGAGGCCACTGCAGCTTGCACCACACATTGCCCCTGTCAAAATTGCCATTACATTACCTGCACAACTATTAATCATCAGACTGCTACCAGTGTGACAATTCAGACTGTTAGAGGCCTCCACAGCTATAAGAATGGTTTGGGCTGCAGGTATCTGTTGTTTTTAATGTATAATGAAATAATAAAACTATTGTTCTGCTTATCTCTAAATCACACAAACAGCGCCACCATGTGGCAGACTGTGATAAGTGCCGATGTTGACAATTAATTGCTGGTGTCGAGCACCGTAAACTACTGCCTCAAATTAAGCACTGGGTGGGGCCCTCCTGGGTCTATGTTAGACATCCCTCGCTGAGGAGTTTGACATTCTGAAGTTATCTGGGGGGCCAGCAGAGCCTGTGAGCCCCGATAAAATGCAGGGAGTATTACTGCCCCAGAGTGCACCTTGTGGGGGCAGCTACTGATAGTTCCTGAATGGAGAGACCAGCTGATGTACCAGGAGAGGATGTGCCAGGAGGCGGGAGCTGTACCTCCTGCAATGGAAGCCACCCCCTTCCAGATTCTTCTAGCCAGGGAGGTAGGGCAGGGAGCCTAGGAAGAGCACTCTAAGCTCGCTCCCCACTTGGTGATGGTGTGTCAGAACACATAGTGACTTGAGAAGTCTGGGTGTAGTACATCCCACTGGTAGTTTTTGTTACTGACTTATTCCTAGACATTTAAACTCACATTTAACCCTGAAGTATAAGACACCCTGCATTGGAGAGTTTCAGTGAGGAGCAGTTGGCAAAGTGGTGACACTTAATAATAAAAAAGTCCCTTGTATTGTAAAGCAATAAGCAAATATAATGCACCAACTTGACACTTGTACGGTGTTCCAACAGTGCACATGTAACACCTTAAGCACATTTTATGAATGTGATATATCGCCCTTATAAATCATCTGTGCTTCAGGAGTCATATGTGTATAAGGATCAAAACTGCCACAGGCACACACATCACACACTCACACAGTTATCTACAAGCATCAGACATCCACAAGCATCAGGCATCAGACATCCACAAGCATCAGGCATCAGACATCCACAAGCATCAGGCATCCACAGGCATCAGACATCAGGAATCAGACATCCACAAGCATCAGACATCAAGCATCAGACATCCACAAGCATCAGGCATCAGACATCAAGCATCAGACATCCACAAGCATCAGGCATCAGACATCCACAAGCATCAGACATCAGGCATCCACCAGCATCAGACATCAGGCAACAGACATCTACCAGCATCAGACATCAGACATCCACCAGCATCAGACATCAGGCATCAGACATCCACCAGCATCAGGCATCAGACATCCACAATCATCAGACATCAGGCATCAGACATCCACCAGCATCAGGCATCAGACATCTACCAGCATCAGGCATCAGACATCAGGCATCAGACATCCACAGGCATCAGACATCCACCAGCATCAGACATCAGGCATCAGACATCATCAGACATCCACAATCATCAGACATCCACAGGCATCAGACATCCACAGGCATCAGACATCCACAGGCATCAGACATCCACCAGCATCAGACATCCACCAGCATCAGACATCAGGCATCCACCAGCATCAGGCATCAGACATCTACCAGCATCAGGCATCAGACATCAAGCATCAGACATCCACCAGCATCAGACATCAGGCATCCATCAGCATGAGGCATCAGACATCCACCAGCATCAGACATCAGGCATCAGACATCTACCAGCATCAGACATCAGGCATCAGACATCCACCAGCATCAGGCATCAGGCATCAGACATCCACCAGCATCAGACATCAGGCATCCACCAGCATGAGGCATCAGACATCCACAATCATCAGACATCAGGCATCAGACATCCACAATCATCAGACATCAGACATCCACCAGCATCAGGCATCAGACATCAGACATCTACCAGCATCAGGCATCAGACATCAGGCATCAGACATCCACAATCATCAGACATCTACCAGCATCAGGCATCAGACATCCACCAGCATCAGGCATCAGACATCCACCAGCATCAGGCATCAGACATCAGGCATCAGACATCCACAGGCATCAGACATCCACAGGCATTAGACATCAGACATCCACAATTATCAGACATCCGCAGGCATCAGGCATCAGACATCCACAATCATCAGGCATCAGACATCTACCAGCATCAGGCATCAGACATCCACCAGCATCAGGCATCAGACATCCACCAGCATCAGGCATCAGACATCAGGCATCAGACATCCACAGGCATCAGACATCCACAGGCATTAGACATCAGACATCCACAATTATCAGACATCCGCAGGCATCAGACATCCGCAGGCATCAGACATCCACAGGCATCAGACATCCACAGGCATCAGACATCCACAGGCATCAGACATCCACAGGCATCAGACATCCACAGGCATCAGACATCCAGATGCATCCACAATTATCAGACATCCACAGGCATCAGGCATCCACAGGCATCAGGCATCCACAGGCATCAGGCATCCACAGGCATCAGGCATCCACAGGCATCAGGCATCCACAGGCATCAGGCATCCACAGTCATCAGACATCAGACATCCACCAGCATCAGGCATCAGACATCAGACATCAGACATCCACAGGTATCAGACATCCACAGGCATCAGACACCCACAAGCATCAGACATCAGGCATCAGTCATCCACCAGCATCAGACATCAGGCATCAGACATCAGGCATCAGACATCAGGCATCAGACATCTACCAGCATCAGGCATCAGACATCAAGCATCAGACATCCACCAGCATCAGACATCAGGCATCCACCAGCATGAGGCATCAGACATCCACAATCATCAGACATCAGGCATCAGACATCCACAATCATCAGGCATCAGACATCCACCAGCATCAGGCATCAGACATCAGACATCTACCAGCATCAGGCAACAGACATCAGGCATCAGACATCCACCAGCATCAGGCATCAGACATCAGACATCCACCAGCATCAGGCATCAGACATCCACAGGCATCAGACATCCACAGGCATCAGACATCCACAATTATCATACATCCACAGGCATCAGACATCCACAGGCATCAGACATCCACAGGCATCAGACATCCACAGGCATCAGACATCCACAATTATCAGGCATCCACAATTATCAGGCATCCACAATTATCAGGCATCCACAATTATCAGGCATCCACAATTATCAGGCATCCACAGGCATCAGGCATCCACAGGCATCAGGCATCCACAGGCATCAGGCATCAGGCATCCACAGGCATCAGGCATCCACAGGCATCAGACATCCATCAGGCATCAGACATCCATCAGGCATCAGACATCCATCAGGCATCAGACATCCATCAGGCATCAGACATCCGGCATCAGACATCAGACATCAGGCATCAGGCATCCACAGGCATCAGGCATCCACAGGCATCAGGCATCCACAGGCATCAGGCATCCACAGGCATCAGGCATCCACAGGCATCAGGCATCAGGCATCCACAGGCATCAGGCATCCACAGGCATCAGGCATCCACAGGCATCAGGCATCCACAGGCATCAGGCATCCACAGGCATCAGGCATCAGGCATCCACAGGCATCAGGCATCCACAGGCATCAGGCATCCACAGGCATCAGACATCCATCAGGCATCAGACATCCATCAGGCATCAGACATCCATCAGGCATCAGACATCCATCAGGCATCAGACATCAGGCATCAGGCATCCACAGGCATCAGGCATCCACAGGCATCAGGCATCCACAGGCATCAGGCATCCACAGGCATCAGGCATCAGGCATCCACAGGCATCAGGCATCCACAGGCATCAGGCATCCACAGGCATCAGACATCCATCAGGCATCAGACATCCATCAGGCATCAGACATCCATCAGGCATCAGACATCCATCAGCCATCAGACATCAGGCATCAGGCATCCACAGGTATCAGACATCCACAGGCATCAGACATCCACAGGCATCAGACATCCACAGGCATCCACCAGCATCAGACATCAGGCATCAGACATCCACAAGCATCAGACATCCACAGGCATCAGACATCCACAGGCATCCACAGGCATCAGGCATCCACAGGCATCAGGCATCCACAGGCATCAGGCATCCACAGGCATCAGGCATCCACAGGCATCAGACATCCACAGGCATCAGACATCCACAGGCATCAGACATCCACAGGCATCAGACATGCATCAGGCATCAGACATGCATCAGGCATCAGACATGCATCAGGCATCAGACATGCATCAGGCATCAGACATGCATCAGGCATCAACCATGCATCAGGCATCAGACATGCATCAGGCATCAGACATCCACAAGCATCAGGCATCAGACATCCACAAGAATCAGGCATCAGGCATCCACAAGCATCAGGCATCCACAAGCATCAGGCATCAGACATCCACAAGCATCAGGCATCAGACATCCACAAGCATCAGGCATCAGACATCCACAAGCATCAGGCATCATACATCCACAAGCATCAGGCATCATACATCCACAAGCATCAGACATCAGGCATCAGACATCTTACATCATCCAGCATCAGACATCATACATCCACCAGCATCAGACATCCACCAGCATCAGACATCAGGCATCAGACATCAGGCATCAGACATCCACACGCATCAGACATCCACACGCATCAGACATCCACACGCATCAGACATCCACAAGCATCAGACATCCACAAGCATCAGACATCCACAAGCATCAGACATCCATCAGGCATCAGACATCCATCAGGCATCAGACATCCATCAGGCATCAGACATCAGGCATCAGGCATCCACAGGTATCAGACATCCACAGGCATCAGACATCCACAGGCATCAGACATCCACAGGCATCCACCAGCATCAGACATCAGGCATCAGACATCCACAAGCATCAGACATCCACAGGCATCAGACATCCACAGGCATCCACAGGCATCAGGCATCCACAGGCATCAGACATCCACAGGCATCAGACATCCACAGGCATCAGACATCCACAGGCATCAGACATGCATCAGGCATCAGACATGCATCAGGCATCAGACATGCATCAGGCATCAGACATGCATCAGGCATCAGACATGCATCAGGCATCAGACATGCATCAGGCATCAGACATGCATCAGGCATCAGACATGCATCAGGCATCAGACATGCATCAGGCATCAACCATGCATCAGGCATCAGACATGCATCAGGCATCAGACATCCACAAGCATCAGGCATCAGACATCCACAAGAATCAGGCATCAGGCATCCACAAGCATCAGGCATCCACAAGCATCAGGCATCAGACATCCACAAGCATCAGGCATCAGACATCCACAAGCATCAGGCATCAGACATCCACAAGCATCAGGCATCATACATCCACAAGCATCAGACATCAGGCATCAGACATCTTACATCATCCAGCATCAGACATCATACATCCACCAGCATCAGACATCCACCAGCATCAGACATCAGGCATCAGACATCAGGCATCAGACATCCACACGCATCAGACATCCACACGCATCAGACATCCACACGCATCAGACATCCACAAGCATCAGACATCCACAAGCATCAGACATCCACAAGCATCAGACATCCATCAGGCATCAGACATCCATCAGGCATCAGACATCCATCAGGCATCAGACATCAGGCATCAGGCATCCACAGGTATCAGACATCCACAGGCATCAGACATCCACAGGCATCAGACATCCACAGGCATCCACCAGCATCAGACATCAGGCATCAGACATCCACAAGCATCAGACATCCACAGGCATCAGACATCCACAGGCATCCACAGGCATCAGGCATCCACAGGCATCAGGCATCCACAGGCATCAGGCATCCACAGGCATCAGGCATCCACAGGCATCAGACATCCACAGGCATCAGACATCCACAGGCATCAGACATCCACAGGCATCAGACATGCATCAGGCATCAGACATGCATCAGGCATCAGACATGCATCAGGCATCAGACATGCATCAGGCATCAGACATGCATCAGGCATCAACCATGCATCAGGCATCAGACATGCATCAGGCATCAGACATCCACAAGCATCAGGCATCAGACATCCACAAGAATCAGACATCAGGCATCAGACATCCACACGCATCAGACATCCACACGCATCAGACATCCACACGCATCAGACATCCACAAGCATCAGACATCCACAAGCATCAGACATCCACAAGCATCAGACATCCACAGGCATCAGACATCCACAGGCATCAGACATCCACAGGCATCAGACATCCACAGGCATCAGACATCCACAATTATCAGACATCCACAATTATCAGACATCCACAGGCATCAGGCATCCACAGGCATCCAGAGGCATCAGGCATCCACAATTATCAGGCATCCACAATTATCAGGCATCCACAATTATCAGACATCCACAGGCATCAGACATCCACAGGCATCAGACATCCACAGGCATCAGACATCCACAGGCATCCACAAGCATCAGACATCAGGCATCCACAAGCATCAGGCATCAGACATCCACAAGCATCAGGCATCAGACATCCACAAGCATCAGACATCCACAAGCATCAGACATCAGGCATCATACATCCACAAGCATCAGCCATCAGACATCATACATTTACCAGCATCAGGCATCAGACATCATACATCCACCAGCATCAGGCATCCACCAGCATCAGACATCAGGCATCAGACATCGACAAGCATCAGACATCCACAAGCATCAGACATCCACAAGCATCAGACATCAGACATCCACAAGCATCAGACATCAGACATCCACAAGCATCAGACATCAGACATCCACAGGCATCAGACATCCACAGGCATCAGACATCCATCAGGCATCAGACATCCATCAGGCATCAGGCATCCATCAGGCATCAGACATCCATCAGGCATCAGACATCCATCAGACATGAGGCATCAGACATGAGGCATCAGACATCCACAAGCATCAGACATCCACAAGCATCAGACATCAGGCATCAGACATCCACAAGCATCAGGCATCAGACATCATACATCCACCAGCATCAGGCATCCACCAGCATCAGACATCAGGCATCAGACATCCACAAGCATCAGACATCCACAAGCATCAGACATCCACAAGCATCAGACATCAGACATCCACAAGCATCAGACATCAGACATCCACAAGCATCAGACATCAGACATCCACAGGCATCAGACATCCACAGGCATCAGACATCCATCAGGCATCAGACATCCATCAGGCATCAGGCATCCATCAGGCATCAGACATCCATCAGGCATCAGACATCCATCAGACATGAGGCATCAGACATGAGGCATCAGACATCCACAAGCATCAGACATCCACAAGCATCAGACATCAGGCATCAGACATCCACAAGCATCAGGCATCAGACATCATACATCCACCAGCATCAGGCATCCACCAGCATCAGACATCAGGCATCAGACATCCACAAGCATCAGACATCCACAAGCATCAGACATCCACAAGCATCAGACATCAGACATCCACAAGCATCAGACATCAGACATCCACAAGCATCAGACATCAGACATCCACAGGCATCAGACATCCACAGGCATCAGACATCCATCAGGCATCAGACATCCATCAGGCATCAGACATCCATCAGGCATCAGACATCCATCAGACATGAGGCATCAGACATGAGGCATCAGACATCCACAAGCATCAGACATCCACAAGCATCAGACATCAGGCATCAGACATCCACAAGCATCAGGCATCAGACATCATACATCCACCAGCATCAGGCATCCACCAGCATCAGACATCAGGCATCAGACATCCACAAGCATCAGACATCCACAAGCATCAGACATCCACAAGCATCAGACATCAGACATCCACAAGCATCAGACATCAGACATCCACAAGCATCAGACATCAGACATCCACAGGCATCAGACATCCACAGGCATCAGACATCCATCAGGCATCAGACATCCATCAGGCATCAGACATCCATCAGGCATCAGACATCCATCAGGCATCAGACATCCATCAGGCATCAGACATGAGGCATCAGACATGAGGCATCAGACATCCACAATCATCAGACATCAGGCATCAGACATCAGGCATCAGACATCCACAAGCATCAGACATCCACAAGCATCAGACATCCATCAGACATCCACAAGCATCAGGCATCAGACATCCACAAGCATCAGGCATCAGACATCAGGCATCCACAAGCATCAGGCATCCACAAGCATCAGGCATCCACAAGCATCAGACATCAGGCATCAGACATCCACAAGCATCAGGCATCAGACATCCACAATCATCAGGCATCAGACAGGCATCAGACATCCACAAGCATCAGGCATCAGACATCAGATATCAGACATCAGGCATCAGACATCCACAATCATCAGGCATCAGACATCCACAATCATCAGACATCAGACATCCACAATCATCAGACATCAGACATCCACAATCATCAGACATCAGACATCCACAATCATCAGACATCAGACATCCACAATCATCAGACATCAGACATCCACAAGCATCAGACATCCACAAGCATCAGACATCCACAAGCATCAGACATCAGACATCCACAAGCATCAGGCATCCACAAGCAACAGGCATCAGACATCCACAAGCATCAGACATCCACAGACATCAGGCATCAGACATCAATCATCATACATCAGGCATCAGACATCCACCAGCCACGTGTGCACTCACTACTGTCAGAGTACACGGCGTGCACGACATCGCAGCCGAAGAGGGAAACGTGTTGCAGGACATGTTCAAATACCATCAGCGCGTCTTAAAGCGTCTAAACCGTTTCACTCAAATCTATTGTTCTTCAGAATGCAGGAAAACACCGATATATGTTTTGGCGGGATATATATACTCTTTATCTACAATGATGAAAATACTGAGTCCCTTTTACATTCCCACACACACGGCATGTCTGCCTTCACACACGGCACAGACTTCCCTGGATAAAAGCATGGGTAATTATAAACTTGGCTTGTCATTTAAAAAGGCGGGCGAGGGCTTTTGAGCGTGCAGCAGCAGTCCTTATGCTGATGTGAACTCCGGTGACAGACCTGGCCGCGAGGACGAGTCGCTGGCAGACGGAGCCGTGAATCACCGGAAACCGGGGCTGCCTCGGGGGCGGGTGACACGAAGCAGCTCTGGGGGCTATTCAGCAGGGGCGCGGGGGAGTGGGGGCACATGAGGCTTTACAGGTACTAAGTGGCCCCTATCCTTTCTCTCCACGCACACGTGCTTCCTGTCTCAGGGAGTCAGTGGAACATGTAAAAACCCTCGCCCACAGCGAACAAGTAGCCTGAGCATAATATTCACCTTCCAGAGCTCCCTGCGGCACCTCCAATGCTGTACTGCTGAATTTGGCCAAAGAGAATGGCAGCAGGGGTGCTCCCTGTCAGCTGCAAGATAAAGCAACGAGGAAGCACAGAAGTGGATGCCTGCTTGTGCCCCGGGGACTACTGAGTGCACGCTCGAGCCCGATAAAGCAACGAGGAAGCACAGAAGTGGATGCCTGCTTGTGCCCCGGGGGACTACTGAGTGCACGCTCGAGCCCGAGCGTATGAATGCTTTTACCGAGGCAAGTTAATCGCACTTAGCCCAGCATCCATAAACGGTGTGAGAAATACTGAATGCCTCCAAATGAACTCCAGTAGAGTGAATGCTTAGAGGAAATAAAGTGAACAGAGGCAGAAACACTACAACACACCCCGAGCCAAATTAACAAGCCCTGTCGAGTGCGCCGTGAGCAAGAGACGCCGTGCGCGTGCACATCGGCTGTCCGGGCAGCTGAAATCGTTTGAGCGACGTCAGTTGCGTGGCGCATGGGCGGCGCATGGAGCGCGCGGCCAGAGGTGTCCGGGGCTCCCGTGAGCTGAGGGAGCCCCGTGTGTTGGAGAAGTGAGGCGGGAGCCCACCCCGCAGAGGGAAGTCCGGCGGGAGCCCACCCCGCAGAGGGAAGTCCAGCGGGAGCCCACCCCGCCTTCGTGAATGCTGCATGGTGCGGCCGGAGCAAGATTCAGCGCCGAGTCCCCACAAGAGCCGGTGAGTGGGGTTGAGCGGGAGGCATGCTGGACGCCGCGCCTGGACAGGACATGTGCACGCTGCGAGCAGGAGTTGTAAAGACGCGAGCCGTACGCGTGCACATCTCCTGTCTGTTAAGCTTGAGCACAGACAGTCTATGTGCACGCGTACGGCTTGCGGCATTATTACAACTTCTGCTCACACCATACGCGTGCACATCTCCTGTCCAGGACTTGCCGTACGCGTGCACCTGTCCTGTCCCGCATCGGAGCAAAAGTCGGCAACAATAGATCTCGCATAGCGAGCAGCGCTTTGCGCTGCATCGCTAGGCGAGACCTAAAAATGCACAGGTCCATTGCCAGTCCTTTCATTCACTACTGTACGAGATTTGTTCTCATCTGCGTTTCTTTCTTGAGTGCCAGAAGAGTTGTACAGAGATCATTTATGTTGCTGAATAAATTTTAAACGTGATAACAAAATTACCACCGGGCCTGCTACTGCTTCTTAAACAGGCTTTGTTTGTAAAGAACAAGTTACTTACCTTCATTAACACTCTTTCTGGTGGATACTCTAACTGCAGATTCCTCAACTTTAGAATATCCCCAGGCACCAGATTGTCTCAAAAACGTTTTTCAGCATTGCACCTGCATGCCAATAGGTGGTGTCCAAGCAGCTCCACTTAAACTCCACTCAAGAAGTGATGACTACAGCAGTATATAGGCGCTACTCCGGTGGGCAGACGTCCGTTTCTTCCTGGACATACACGGAGCACAAAAGTAATCAACTGTGCTACTGTACAGATCTCAAATTTGGGTCCTTTTTAGATGGAAAAGAGGCCACTCCACAGAACAGGAAGGAGGGAGGGTGGTGAGGAATCTGAACTTGGAGTATCCACCAGAAAGAGAAATACCAAACTTAAGTAACTTGCTCTTCTGTTGGATAGTACTAACCACAGATTGCTCACCTTTAAAACAGATATCAAAGCAGTAGCGCCCCAGGTGGTGGATCTATTAAATGAGTCGGATCCATAGGTCCTGCAAGATCTAATGGCCAACATACCCTTCCCGTCAGACTTGGCTGCTGAAGCAGTAGTGCTTTGTGAACGTGTGCACTGATGCCAACATTGCCACCTGACCAATATCCAGAACAGGCACTCCAAGTGCCAACATGGTGGTGGCAGTCTTGGCTCTGGTGGAATGGGCCCTCAAGGCTTCTGGAGCCTGCTCTTTCGCCATCATGTAGCAGATTTTAATATTGAAGACTAAGCATCTAGACAAAGTCCCCTTGTACACTCCTTCGCCTTTTTTGCCCCAACGAACCTCACAAGGAGGTGATCAGCCACCTGATGGTCTTTGGAAAAGATCAATATAAAAACGGAGAACTCTTTTGTAGGTCCAAATAATGGAGTCTCACCTCGTCTTTCAAGGGGTGAGGAGGGGCAAAGAACGCTGTAAGAGTGATGGACTGCCAGACATGAAATGAAGTGAGAACTTTCGGGAGAAAATCCGCTCTGACCCTTAGTATCAGATTATCATTGAAGAAAGTGGTATAAGGTGTCTGTACTCACTGCGCTTGAAGCTCACCCACATGACATGCTGGTGTTATTATGATGATGAGAAAAAACATCTTCATGGTTAGTAGACGTAGAGACATCTACTCAAAAGACGTACACATAAGAAAAGTAAGGACCAAATTAAGGTCCCACTGTAGTATCAGAAAAGGTTTAGGGAGTAACGTGGACCAAACCTTAGAGAAAATGCATCACAACTGGTGATTTGAACAAAGACAGTTGGTCTTTTAAACATAAAAAGGCACTGACAAGTAACCTTCAACAGCGCCCACTGCAAGTCTGTGCTGGGACAAAGATGGAACAAACAGTAGCATATCTGACAGCTTGCAAAGTGTCCGTGCTACGGATGCTACACCAAGCCACAAACTTGTCCTAGAGTCCGGCATGGACAGGTTTTGTAGAAGGCTGCTCGGCTGCCAGGATGACACACTGCTTTGGAGGTAGATTGAATGCCGTCAACTGCATCACTAAATCTTCATGCATGAAGGTGTAATTTACGCAGACCCAGGTGCATGACCCTACTCTGCTGCATCTGTAGATTCTGCCGAAGTGGCAGCAGGATCAGAGGACAGATGCTCATGTCCGGAAGTTACGGGTACCTCACACTCTCCTGGCCCAATCTGAGGCCCCTAGTATCACTTTGGCTGGGTCATTCTTGATCTTCTTTAAAACTCAGGAGAGGGAGAGCAGCAGAAAGGAAGTCACTGTATGCTCAAATAGCTCTGAGCTATTCTCAGAAATGTTTACAGTTTTAAAAGCAAACAAGTTTAGAAATCATGTTGCTAAAATTAACACTCTGGGCAGGGACAAAGGAATTTATGTAGCTCCTGTGAAAGCATGGCGGACAAACAAGTGGAAGTCTGTTCTCTTTTATACTAGTGAATGTGGGTGGAGTGCTAAATGGGAAATGTCCCACTGAGAAAATGAAAATGCAGCCCTGACCGAACACAGATTGTTATATTTGCAACAGTGGGAAAGAACTCGTCCAAAAGTCTAAATAGTCCATGCGAATATCAGCTTCCACGTAATTTCCAGCATTCTATATCCAGAATCCAAGGAGGTCATCCAGTTTACAAAAGCTTTCTCTGAGGAAGGCCCCAGAGAACATCTTAGTAACATGTTAGCCAAGCTTCCACTAGTTTCACAATACAGATTGGTACAGAGTATCAAATTCCATATCTCACTTCTCTTGCTAGAAATCAAGTAAGCAATGCAGCCTCCTAGAATTCCATCCACATTTGCAAAGAAATGATACCAAAGTGTCCTTTTTTATTTGATTATAATAGTTTTCATAGAGGGGTTAACATCTGGATATCCTTATGCTACGACAAGAAAGCTTTCATGAACAGATGAGAAATGCAAACTTAAGGAAACGTGCAAGGATATAATCTTCCAGGATGAAGGTTATCACCCTCTAGGCTCTTAGAGTAAGTACCACATATAAGCCAGGAAGGACCAATGACATCATGAGATGTTCAACACAAAGTCATCTGACCGCCCCCTGGAAGATTCTCCAACACATTTAGGCTAACAGCACCTTAAGGACTGTCCTCACTAGAATTACATTAGAGAACACAAGGCCTAGGGAGCTCTGATACCGATACAGATGCTTTACACAAAAGTAAACAAACAATTCAGCATGGATAAAAAGTGAGATATTTAGCCTGCTGCCTAAGAGTAAGAATTTTCAGTTTCCTATCGCAACTACAGCATCATAGCTGTGTGTCCCTCATGAAGCAGTAAGAGGGAGGATGAAGAGAATAACTGTGGTAATAAGTTAGCAACCCTAAACCAGGCAACAAGGCTGAGTGCCCCTTCTGAAGCAGCACAACTCTACAGCATGCCACATTGATGTGTGATTGACAGGAACTCCTCAAAACAAAGACCTGAGCACCACTGCGATTACGCTTCAAACTCTGCTTGGTACCGACTTAGTAGCTATTTCCTTTAAACAGCAAAACAATGCAAACAGCTCCCGAATAAATAATTACATATACAATATAATTAGTATGCAGGCACATCCCCCCCCTCCACCACACAGCTGGAGCGCATTAACTTAATTTGTGATGCTGGCTGCATAACATTTCACTGTGCTTCCTGTACCAATTGTGACAGCCATCTTTGCACCAATAGAACACAAGCTTGCAATACACGTTCAGCACCAGCTGCTTTTGTGAAACGCTGAAAAACGGAGAAACATTACCGATCCCTGACGAATCTTCCACCATTGGGTTGATTTCGACCATGGTGGCGTCATACTTCATGAAGAGGTTATAGATCTTCATCATACTCTCAGCCGCTTCGTCCACTAGGGAAGGCTCAAATCCCATTTTCTGTGCCAGCTGGAAGACAAAACAGTGAAACATGAAAACTTTATTGTTTATTATCACCAAAAGAATATTTGTTTGAGCAGTGCACTAATATTTCATAATGCCTGAGCAGCGTCCGATACTATGCTTACCACAGAAACATACCGGGAAAAGATAAGTTCATATTACAGTACATCCTAGAAAAAATGTATTACTATAAAAGGACCTGTTGCACAAGTTACTAACTTGTGTAACGATATAACTGTAAGAGACAGTAGTTAGTGACAGATTCCTTACCTTAGAATATCCCCAGGCGTCAGGCTGGATCCGGAAAGTTTTTGCGTAGCAGTAACCTTGCGCGTCGGTAGGCGGCGTCGTGCGGCTCCGCGTCCGTCGTCGGCACCGCCGGGATGACGTTGCGGGCAGTACTTAGACGCCGCCCCTGCGCGCTGACATCAGTTCTGTACACGACTTTCCGCGCCAGGAACGCAGAGCCATGCAAGAAGCTGACATAGGTGTCTGAAAAATACTAGGGCCCTGAAAGGGAGGTCCTTAACCCTAGAAATCAGTTTGCAGAACGGGGAGGATGGGTGGGGCGGTAAGGAATCTGTCACTAACTACTGTCTCTTACAGATATATCGTTACACAAGTTAGTAACTTGTGCATCTGAAAGAGACACGTTAGTGACAGATTCCTTACCTTAGAATAGATACCCCAGCAATACCAACCCCGGTGGTGGGTCTGCGAACAGATTCAGACAAGGAGGTCCCGGAGGACAGAACGGCCAAAGAAGCCGTCCCTCCGGACCCGACTGTCAAGGCAGTAATGTTTGGTAAACGTGTGCAGCGAGGCCCACGTAGCTGCCTGACATATATCCTGTAACGGAACACCGCGGCCTAAAGCCGTGGTAGCAGCCGTAGCCCTGGTGGAATGGGCACGCAGCCCAACAGGAGGCTCCTTCTTAGCCAAAGAATAGCAGGCTTTGATACACAAGGTGACCCAGCGGGAGATGGTCCTTTGTGTACCGCCCGACCTTTTGGCGCCCACGTAGCCAACAAAGAGCTGATCATCCACCCGGAACTGTTGTGTGCGGTTGATGTAAAAGGAAAGCACACGTTTTGGGTCGAGACGGTGGAGCCTCTCTTCCTCTCTGGAAGGATGCGGAGGCGGAAAGAAGGTGGGCAAAGTGATGGTCTGCCCAATGTGGAAGGCAGTAACCACCTTTGGCAAGAAGGACGGACGCGTCCTAAGAACAACCTTGTCTGGATGAACAGACAGAAAGGGAGGTTTGCATGAAAGAGCCTGGAGCTCACTCACCCGCCGAGCAGAGGTGATGGCCACCAGAAAGGCTGTCTTCAGAGTAAGAAGACGAAGAGGACAGTTATGCAGAGGCTCAAAGGGAGCGCACATTAAGAAGGTAAGAACCAAGTTCAAGTCCCACTGAGGCATTACAAACTGAACAGGAGGAAAGAGGTGTGTAATGCCTTTAAGAAACCTGTTAACCACAGGGGACTTGAAAAGGGAGGGCTGATCAGGAAGCCTGAGGAAGGCCGATATAGCAGAAAGATAGCCCTTGATGGTACCCAGGGCAGAACCCTGTTGGGCCAGAGAAAGAAGGAACAGAAGAACCTCCGAAAGAGGGGCAGAAAGGGGATTCGCAGCCTTTGCTGTGCACCATGCCACAAACTTGTTCCACCTGCAGGCGTATACCACCTTAGTGGAGGGACGCCTGGCTGCCAGAATCACATCACAAACCTCGGGAGGCAAGTCGAAAGCAATCAACTGCCGCCGCTCAATCTCCACGCAAGCAGGTGTAGACTGGACAGGTTCGGGTGGAGGACCGTCCCCTGCTGCTGCGACAGAAGATCCTCCCGAAGAGGCAGACGGATCGGGGATCGACGCTCATACTGAGTTGCTCGGGATACCAAACTCTTCGAGCCCAGTCCGGAGCCACAAGAATGACTTGGGCCCGGTCGCGCCGAATCTTCTTCAACACTCTGGGTAGAAGTGGTATAGGCGGAAAGGCGTACAACAGACCGCAACTCCACTCGCGACGAAAAGCGTCACCGAGCGAGTGCCGCCTTGGAAATTCCAACGCGCAGAACTGCTGACATTGCGCTGTTCTCTTCGGTGGCGAACAGATCTAACCAAGGCTCTCCCCACTGCTGAAAGAGACCTTGCGCCACCTCCGAGTGAAGACGCCATTCGTGATCCATCATGCACCTGCGGCTGAGTTCGTCCGCCTTGGCGTTCAGGGAACCTGCCAGGTGTTGAACCATCAGGAATATGCCCTGATGTTCCAGCCATGTCCAGAGGCGCAGAGCCTCCTGACATAGGGTCCACGACCCCACCCAGCCCTGTTTGTTGCAATACCACATGGCGGTGGTGTTGTCTGTGAACACCTGCACTACCGTCCCTTTGACAGAGGGAAGGAATGCCTTGAGTGAAAGTCGGATCGCCCGGAGCTCCAGAAGGTTGATATGGAGCCGGGACTCCGCCGGAGACCAGATGCCTCTGATCTCCGCTCTCCCATGTGACCGCCCCATCCCAGAAGGGACGCGTCCGTCACAACTGTGTGCTCTGGCTGGGGAAGGGAGAGGGATCTGCCCATGAACCATTGCCGGTTCGAGAGCCACCACTGCAACTGTTTTGCAGTCCCCTCCGAGATCTGGACGTGATCGGACAGGTTGCCCTGGTGCTGCGCCCACTGGAACTTCAGGTCCCACTGCAGAGCCCGCATATGCCATCTGGCATGATCGACCAGCAGGATGCAGGAGGCCATGAGGCCCAGCAGCCTCAGGGTCATCCGTACCGAAACCCAGGATAAAGGCCGAAAGATCGGAATCATAGCCTGAATATCCCGGACTCGCCGTTCGGGAGGATAAACCCAAAACTGCGTTGTGTCCAGAACTGCTCCAATGAAAAGGAGCTGTGGAGAAGGAATCAGGTGCGACTTCGGCACGTTGATGGAGAACCCCAGCGAGTGCAGGAGTTCGGCCGTTGTCTGGAGGTGGGAGACGACTGCCTGGGACGAGCCCGCCTTCAGCAGCCAGTCGTCGAGGTAGGGGAAGACTGGAACCCCTGCCCGGCGCAGATGGGCTGCGACCACCGCCATCACTTTCGTGAACACCCGAGGGGCGCTGGTAAGGCCAAAGGGAGCACGGTGAACTGAAAATGCTCGAGGCCTACCGTGAACCGCAGGTAACGCCGGTGGGCCGGCAGGACGGGGATGTGGAAATATGCGTCCTGCAAGTCCAACGCTACCATCCAGTCTCCAGGGTCGAGAGCAGTCAAGACCTGAGCTAGGGTAAGCATCTTGAACTTCTCCTTCCGGAGGAAGCGATTGACGTCCCGGAGGTCCAAGATAGGACGCATGTCCTCCTTGTCCTTTTTGGGCACCAGAAAGTAGTGGGAGTAGCAACCACGTCCTACTTCTGGGGTCGGGACGCGCTCGATGGCCCCCTTTGCCAAGAGTGCCGCAACTTCCTTCTGAAGAAGCACCAAGTGATCCCCTGACATGCGGTGGAATTGAGGTGGCATGGCTGGGGGGATGGTCTCGAAGGGGAGGGAGTAGCCCCTTCGGACAATGTCCAAGACCCACTTGTCCGAGGTGATGGCACGCCAGTGGTGAAGGTGATGGCGGACCCTGCCCCCTACTGGCGTGCTGTGCACTTGAAAAGAAGGACTAGGAGGGCTTGGAGGACGGGGCGGGGTTGGTGGCCTGAACCGCACGCTGGTTGCCTGACCCGCCACGGCGGGAGCCACGTCCTCGGGCATGCGAAGACGTTTGCTGCGCGAGCCGGTGGCTGGGCAGCGGACGTGACTGGGCGCCCCTTCCGTGGCCACGAAAGGGGCGAAAAGCAGACGGCTGCGGAGGGCGTACAGCAGAAAGGCCCAGGGACTTGGCCGTAGCCCGTGAGTCCTTAAAGCGCTCCAGCGCATGGTCTGCCTTCTTTCCAAAAAGACTGATCCCATCAAAGGGCATGTCCATAAGAGTGTTTTGGACATCACCCGAGAAACCAGTGGTTCTCAGCCAGGCGTGACGGCGCAGCGCCACTGTCGCCGCAAGCGATCTGCCCAGCGAGTCGGCGGTATCAAGGCCACATCTAATGGTGTACTTTGCCGCATCTCTTCCCTCAGCAATGACGCGGGTAAGCAGTGTCTGGACCTCCTCAGAACACTGGGGCAGAACTTGCGCCACCGAGTCCCACAAGGAGTGGGAATATCGGCCCAAGAGGCAAGCGGTATTGACGGACCGCAAGCCAGCACTGGAGGAAGAAAAGACCTTCTTCCCAAATTGATCCAGGCGTTTGGATTCCCTATCCGGGGGAGCTGTAGGGAAGGCACTTTGGGAAGCAGAGGCTTGGACCACCAAGCTCTCAGGGGTGGGGTGTTGGGAGAGGAACAGGGGGTCGCCCGGAGCAGGGCGATGGCGTCGGGCCACGTTCCTACCACAGGAGCCCCTGTGGTGGGCTTGGACCAGGTGCCCAAAAGAACGTCGGAAAGCGCCTCGTTAAACGGCAGCAGTGGCTCCGAGGAGGTAGCCGCCGTCTGAAGCACTTCCGTCAGGATGTTAGTCCTGACAGCCACCGTAGGCAACTGGAGGTGTAAGGCCCCAGCTGCTCTACGCAACACCGTTGCAAAGTTTGCTCCCTCCTCCGTTGCCACGGAAGGAGGAGACAGCATGCCAGGGTCAGGGGAGGTGTCCAAACCACTGGCATCCCCAAGCTCCTCAGCCCAGTCCTGATCAAACTCACACTGCTGTGTGAGAGGGTCATCAGACCCCTCCCAGTCCTCTGCGTCCTCCAATTCTTGTTCAAAATATGGAGGAGGGACATGCGGGACCCAAGGTCCCATCGACGTCGGAGCCGGCATCGAGCGACGCCGGTCCAGCGCCATGTCCGGATCCGGAGAGAACCGGGGAACGACGCCGTCCGGAGCCCCGGGCGGCGTCGTGAACGGCACCGGAGAGATCGGCGCCGGTGGAGGTGTCGTGAGGTCAACCGGGGTCGATCGGGGTTGTGGCAGCACCGTAGCCGGGGTCGGGGCCGGGGCTGGTGTCGCTGGCGGCGCTGTAGGAACCCCACTAGGGCCTGCGGGGCCCGAAGGCGCACCGGGGGGGCCTTGAGGCCCGAAGAGGCGGGCCATGGCCGACAGGAACTCCTGTATCTCGGCCGGAGTCGCCCCCGAACCCGGGAAGGACGGGTAATGCGGGGGCGGCTCCATAGGCACTCCCGGCACCGCGGGGACGGTGCCGACAGGACCCTCAGCCGAGTCGCGAGACCGGCGAGGGGAAGTCGTCGAGCGATGACGCTTCTTAGACTTCTTATGCTTCGACTTACCGGAGGAGTGCGAAGACTTGGATCCCGACGACCGAGGAGGACTCCGCGACCGGCCCCTCGACCTCTCACGTGACCGGGGCTTGGCGTGGCGCGCAGCCGACTGCCGGACCTCGAGGAGCTTTCGAGACCGCTCTCGCAAAGCTTTTGGGTGCAATGCCCGGCAGTCGGGGCACGACTTCGTGTCGTGGTCGCGGCCGAGGCAGTAAAGACACTCCTGATGCGGGTCTGTGATCGACATCATTCGACCTCAGGCGTCGCATGGCTTGAAGCCGGGCATCCCTACCGACACCTTCGGAGTCGAGAGACTTTGAGAAAACAGTGAAAAAATCACCCAAAGTCTTAGTCTAAAAATGACTAGGGCACTGCTCTTCCCGGATCTGCGCTTACTGGCGCGGAAAAAGAAAGAACTGATGTCAGCGCGCAGGGGCGGCGTCTAAGTACTGCCCGCGACGTCATCCCGGTGGTCCTGACGCCGACGACGGACGCGGAGCCGCACGACGTTGCCTACCGACGCGCAAGGGTACTGCTACGCAAAAACTTTCCGGATCCAGCCTGACGCCTGGGGATATTCTAAGGTAAGGAATCTGTCACTAACGTGTCTCTTTCAGATTATACATTTTATTCATGATCAACTTTTGCTCGCATAGTCTTCCAGAACAAAGTTGGAGACTATTAAAAGCGCCTGTCAAGAACCAGGTATGTGAAAACTAGCGTGATACAGACCACCACCAGTTATGGAGACAACTACCCAGGCAGGACAGGAGATTGAAGGAGTAGGCTTGATTGTAGGAAGTAGCGGGTAGAGGCTGTATCCAAATCGTCCATTCCTTACAAATTTGAAATTGCAACTGCCTCATAGGGGTTTGTAGGCATGAAGGGACATTACTGGTTGGGCAGATGTCAGTTAAAACTAGTGATAAAGATCAGGCTGCTGAAGTAATTGTTTCTTACCTGTAATCCTAAATCTCCTTCAGGGGACTCGCTACTGAATTCTATGGCAGGACCCGGAGGCGAGGATTAGGCTTTTCCTTTCTTCGCATTTTAATCACAGCAGCCTTTAACAGAATACAAACATAAGAACAAACTACATTTCCCATGGTACACAGGGAAAATCACAGAAAACAGTCTATCCAATCAGGACGCCATTGGATGTATAACGGTCCCCGCAGACGCTCCTTCCTCCTCTTTCTTCGCTGCTCCAGCAGCATCCAGATGAGTGCTCTCTGTTTCTTCTATTGAGCATTGTTTGAGCAGCGTTTCTAATGTTTTCTAGTATTTTCTATGGAATTGTCCTCGGGGCTTGACTGCCTTTTATACCGCTTACTTGGTTGTGCACCGCTAACGTTTTTCTTTTTCAGGAAGCCTCACAGGTCCTACGCGGTCCTTGTTCTCTCTGATCTCAAGCTCGCGCGCGGTGCGGTCAGCCGACCGCCTGGGGGCTCTGCGCTTCTTAATCAACGCGCTCTGAGCGTCTCTACTCCCCTTTCCTCGGCGCGCGCCTCGCACACTGTTCTCAGTGAAGCACGGCCGGCGGAGGAAACGGACACGGGGAAGGTTTCAGAGGTCATTGGCCTCGGTTCATTTCTTCACTCCCGTTTCTGTCTGATGCTCGATGAGAGGTTTGTCAGTTTCAGACAGCATTCCAGACGCGTAATAGCGAGCGCCTGCCTGGAGACAGACACCCATGTTTGGGTAAGGTAATTGGCATTCTTTGGGACGGTCCCAGGCAGAGTATTGTTATTCCCTGAAAAATAAAGGGAGAAAGTCCCACAGTCAAAACCTTTGGGTAAACCCTGTAACAGGGCTACATTTTAGGTTTAACCTAGCCAGCTTGCACCACTGCCTCAGGCTATAGCAATGGAGAGCTTTGAGGAGGCCGAGTACATGGAAGAGGAGGGGGTTACTTACCTCCCGATTGATGACCATTTCTGCGAGGTGATGGATGCCTCCATACTAAAGGCAGTATCACCGGTGGTGGCCCCACTGGAGAGGAAACATTCGGCATTGCAAGCCCAATTCCAGAAACCCCTCAATCAGAGGGAAGACGCGGCGGGGTCTCGAACCACTTTACCTCCAGGGAACCCCACCAAGAACGTGGACAAACGTAAGCGCACGGAGAGGTCAGGGGTGGACCTGGACGCTTTTGAACGCCTGAAAAAAAGCGTTTATGGATGCCCAGCCCATTCTAGAGCCCTCAGGTCAGGGTGCTCTTGGGGAACCCCCAGTATCATCTCCCCAGGGTAATCCCGGGGACGGGGATGACTCCCCGAATACTTTTGACGGTGACGGGGAGCAGTCCAGACCCTGGCGCCCCAACACGTTGCCCCTCCCAGACTCCGTTTCTGCCGACCCAAGCCCGGTTATGGCAGCGGACATTCTAGATCCGGATGATCTACTGCATCTGCGGTCCGCGGAATGGTTCCCGGCCCCCAAGGTTTCCTCCTACATGGCTAGCAGACTCAGGAAGCCCCTAGATAAGTAGGTGAGAAACTGCCTCAAGGCGTAATGCCCGCAGCCGTTTTTGGGGGGGGAAAGTGGCCCTAACCCCTGAGATAGACACTAAAATGGCCACCTTTCTTGCCAAATTCGTCCGCGACCCCAAGAAAGGCATTGACAGGTCTTGGCGTTCCTGTCAAGCCAAGCTCCTGGACATTGCAGGACCCTTTGCCAAAATTATGGATATGGTGTAGGACGCGAAGGCCTCCGGTACGCTGATCTGCCCTGAAACCTTGTCTAGCTGGGCTCAGCGGGCGATAATCTTCCTGGGGAGCGCCAACTGCGTGATCTCTACCGAGCGACGCAGATCTTTGCTCATCAAGATAGACCCCAAATTGGGCGATCTTTCCACTTCTGAGGCAGGCACAGTCGCCCAGGGCAATCTTTTTGGGGACCCATTTATCCGGGAACTGGGAAAGTTTGTTAATACCTTCAATTCCCTAGATAAGGCACAAACCTCCATTAAAAGAATATTTAATTCCCGTGTTTTTGCCTCTGCCGGCCGAGGAAGGGGGCCCTCGACCGGCCGCTACAAGCAGCAAGCCTCCAGAGGAGGAGAATCCCGCAGAGGCAAATTTCAGGACTCCAGTAAATTCGGGAACTTCTATCAGTTCAGACCGAACGCCAGTCGCAGAGGTGGCCACAGGGGCAACAACTACACCAGTTCACAAGGTGAGAACCCAAGGGTTGGAAAACCTCCGGCTTGGGGGTCGTTTGGCTCTATTCTTGCAGGAATGGGAATCCCTATCATCGGATGCATGGGTCCTTCAAACGGTCCAAGGGTTTCACATCGAGTTCTACGGGACCCCCGTCCAAGCCCATGATCCCAGACCCCTGTTCTTTCCAAGGGATTAGCACGCCCTGATCGATTTAGAGATAGCAGAGCTCTTGGAGAAGGGTGCTATTGTCCCCCACTTCCAGACATCCCAACGGGTTCCTGAGCAATATCTTCCTAGTGGAGAAGAGGGACAGAGGTCAACGTCCGGTGATCAATCTAAAGGAGTTCAATGGGTGGCTCCTATATCGTCATTTCAAAATAGAGGGGATTCACCTCCTCGGGGACCTTCCACGGAGGGCGGACTGGATGGTCCGTTTGGACTTAAAAGATGCCTACCTGACGGTGCCGATTTTTCCACCCCACAGGCGTTTTCTGCAATTCCAGTGGGGATCCTAAATATTCGAATTTACCTCCCTTCCTTTTGGACTCCCGTCCGCCCCTTGGTGTTCTACCAAGCTGATGAGACCAGTGGCGGAGTTCCTACGGGCTAGCGGCGTACGACTGTTCGTCTATCTCGATGATATTCTCCTTATGCATCAATGTCCTCACGCTCTAACCCTCCAATTGCAAATGGCCATAAATCTTTTGAAGTCCCTGGGCTTCGTGATCAACATGCACAAGTCCACACTCATACCGGCTCAATCCATTCCGTTTTTGAGATTCCTTATCAACTCGGAGGTGGCGACACTAAGCATCCCTCCCCAGAAATTGTCCAAAATCAGACACGAGCTACGGCAAACCTTGACCAAACCTCAGATCACTCTACGGCATCTGGCCTGCATAGTGGTGCTGCTCTCGTCTTCCATCCAGGCAATATTTCCGGGGCCCCTCCACTATCGAGCCCTACAACGCCTAAAAATAATGCACCTCCGAAAGGGTTTATCCTATTGCCAATGGATTTCACTCTCGCTGGAAGCGAGGGAGGAAATCAAGTGGTGGATCGCCAATATGGAAGCTTGGAACGGCAGGGCAATTTTCGGCTCCCAACTGGACCTGGTGATCGAATCAGACGCCAGTGGCTCGGGGTGGGGCGCTCGCTGCGGCGAATTATCTACCGAAGGAAAATGGTCTTCCGAGGAACAAGCCCTTCATATCAATTGCCTAGAACTGATGGCAGGTTCGTTCGCACTCAGGTGTTGGACGAGGGACAAGGTCCAATGCACAGTGCTTCTGAAGATGGACAATGTGGCGGCAGTCCGCTACGTCAACCATCTAGGGGGTACCCGATCAAAGGCCCTGTCGGACCTGGCCCAGACTCTGTAGGAATACTGTTTGTCCAATCACATATCCCTAACGGCGGAACATCTTCCAGGGCAGGCCAACCAGATAGCGGATTGGCATTCCCGTCATTGGAGGGATGTCAGCCTGTGGAAACTGGACCCCCTAGTCTTCCAGCGGCTTTAGACACGTTGGGGACCATTCTCAATGGACCTTTATGCGTCTCGCCTGGATTTTGAGGTGGAGAGGTTCTGCAGCTGGAGACCAGACCCCTTGGCAGTGGCGACAGATGCTTTCCTACAGGACTGGACCCTGGAAAGGGCCTATGCTTTCCCTCCATTTGCGATGCTAACACGATTGTCGGCCCAAGTGCGCAGGCAAGGGGCGGATCTGGTTGTGATCACCCCAGTCTGGAGGTCGCAAGCCTGGTATCCAGTGATGATGGAACTTTCCTGGGATTTTCCAATCCCTCTACCCCCAGATCCAGGTCGCCTGAAGGATACCCAGGGCAACCCTCATCCCCTGATACAGGCGGGATCACTCCGGCTGATGGCATGGCGGATTACCGGGAACGATGGAAAGTCCCGGGAATTTCAGCGGAAGCTGCTACACTCCTTGCCAAGGCGTGGGCAGACAGTACCACCAAACGATACAAATCGGCGTGGTCTAGATGGGTATGCTGGTGTCTCCAACGGCAGTTGGATCCCATGGGGACAGAGGTTGTGAACATCCTGAACTTTTTAGCTCACATGGCCTCACAAGGCTTAGCGTACAGGTCCATTAACACCTTTCGATCAGCAATTTCGGCGGGGCACCTCCCCATAGATGGCCGCCCGGTGAGGGAACACCTGTGGGTATGTAAACTCCTAAGGGGTATTCGACTATCTCTTCCCTCAGAGCCTAGGTACTCCGTGATATGGGACGTGAATAAGGTCCTTAACTTGTTCACCTCCTGGCCATCCAATAGGTACTTGTCCAGGAAACAACTGTCAGCGAAATTGGCAATGCTGCTTTGCCTCATATCCTGTTGCAGGGTTTCGGATGTACGGGCCCTGGATATTACAGGTAGGATTTTTACTCCAGATGGGGTAACTTTTCACATCTCTCGAAGGACAAAATGCAATTCTAGACTGGTGTCTTATCCGGAATTTCCAGATGTGCTTAAGCTCTGTGTGGTCCGGATGCTTAAAATGTACGAAGCGGTCACAGGCGAGCTTTGCCCCCATGGGGAAAGGCAACTACTGATTGCTCTGACCAAGCCTCATAGAGCGGTTTCCTCCCCTACGATTGCCAGGTGGATTAGATGGGTAATGCAAGAAGCAGGGATTAATATCTCCCAGTTTGGCGCCCACTCAGTTAGAGGAGCCATGGCTTCTAAGGCCTTCTCTCTGGGGGCTCGTTTAGAGGATATCCTTAATGCAGCAGACTGGTCCTCCGACTCCACTTCTAAACTGTTTTACTTCAAACCGGTCTCATCCCTGGCAACCGTAGTGGTGAACCAGCTTTAAACTTGCCTAATCCTCGCCTCCGGGTCCTGCCATAGAATGAAAAATTTCCTAGCTATCGTAACGGAAAGTTTCAATTCTATTAAGGACACAGAGGCGAGGATTAGCCCACCCGTCTAGCCAGAGACTGGCTCCCACCCTCAGTAGGAGTCAGGTCCTATGTACTTCAGTAATGAAGGAAATGATTGAGTGTATCTTGGGTTTTATTCTGATTGTTGATGTCTAAACTAAGTCTTTCAAACAATGGTTATGCTTGTGATTGTAATGTACTGTAATTGAAAGGACGATCAGGTACGCATAGAGGAAAGTATATCAAATTTCTCTTTGTGCCTTGTTCCAGGATTGGAGTCCACTAAACAGGAGTAATGTTCAAACGGGGAAGCTGTGTTCGCAGGAAGTAAGAGGAGGAAGGAGCGTCTGCGGGGACCGTTATACATCCAAGGGCGTCCTGATTGGATAGACTGTTTTCTGTGATTTTCCATATGTACCATGGGAAATGTAGTTTGTTCTTATGTTTGTATTCTGTTAAAGGCTGCTGTGATTAAAATGCGAAGGAAGGAAAAGCCTAATCCTCGCCTCCGTGTCCTTAATAGAATTGAAACTTTCCGTTATGATAGCTAGGAAATTTTTCATTCATGAGCATTGAATAGTCCCACCCTTGTGAGGCAATCTCGGAACACTACTTCCAAAGTTCCATTGTAACATCTTCGCCTTACTTGGGAAAGGCCAGGACGCAGATGTGACACAAATGAAAAAATTAGCAGTCCAAGAAGGCTATAATGCCAAATCCATTAACGTACTTTAAAAACTGGAAAAAATATATATTAAGTCCTGAAATGACACTAGAAAGTAAAAAAGTGACATTTTAAAACTTCCTTCACAAACCCTTTTAATTTTCTTTTAAAGTGGTAAGACAGGGCAATGTAGCTTTTTAGACTGTAGATAAGCTAGAGTGAAAAAAGATCACTGCGCCTTTAAGGATTCCCAACCCCGCCATGTTCTATCATGCCCTGTGTATAGCAGTTACCAGAGCTCTTTTGACGCACTTAAACATAGATTGACTTTATCTCTTCAATCGGGGAGGTTGCTTAAGGATTTCAAAGAAGATCCCCCTGAAGGAAAACTAGGATTACAAGGGACGAAACCATTCCTTCTCCTTCAGGGGATATTCATTGATAATCATGAGCGCTGAACAGAAAGGCTAGTTCATCTAAGAAAATGGTGACCGGTGAGAAAAAAAGAACAGATCCATAAGCCCAAGTAGAGAGATTTCTCAAGGAGGCTTGCCCTACTTGGTCATCTGCTCTAGAATTTGAATCAAGACATGACTCGTAAAGGTATTGACAGACTTATAGGCTGCTGCTTTGACATCTCGGAAAATGGAATCTTTCTCAATAAAGCAGCAGTAACAGCTTTACCTTTGACTGAATTGGCCTTTGGTTTACCGGGTTAAAGTGTTGTTAGCTTTTTGATAGCACAAGTTAATGCAAGAAACTATCCATTCAGACAGATTGTTTCGATGTGGTAAACCATGCCCACAAAGGATCATAGTTAAGAAATAACTGTTTGGACTTTAAATCTTTGGTCTTATCCAGATAAAACGTTAACACTTCCCATGTCAAGTCTGTGGCGAGACCTCTATGCCGGAGAAGAGAAATTCTTTAAAACATTTTGGTAAAGTAAAGATTTGTTTAACATGAAAATCCACAAACACCTTAGGGAGGAACTGGATGAGAGCTTTCATAACTATCCTATTACTATGAAATACCCCATAAAGTCCATGGACGCATAGACTTCAGAGGCGCTGGAGGGGCCAGATTTTCACCACTGATTTATCCACCTATGCCGGGGTTACACTGAACTGGGTGCAGGCGGAACTTCCCCTGCAGGTGGTGTACCTGAAGATAGACCCTAAGGGCTGCCTTGTTCTGCTGGAGGTGGTCCCGGACGGATCCCCACTATTGATAAGCAGCGTTTATACCCCCAATTCAGACCAACCACAATTTCAACACTGTTTCTCTTTTAGCTGCCTGGACCTACCTGCCCTGGTTATTGGAGGGAGACTTTAACTGCTTCCTGGAACCTGTCTTGGACCATTCACATCCACCCCTCCCCAACACCCAAACCATCGCCAACACCTTGAGTTTGGCAGCCTGGCTTTACCAATGCTCCTAGCAAGATATCTGGCGACATCATCACCCAGGTCTCCGCCTCTACTCCTACTACTCCCCAGTGCACAGCGATTATGCCGGTCTACACTGGCTAGTTGGTTCTCAGTTCCTGTGCCCCTCAATCTTCTCCCTAGAATACCTATGCCGAGAACTATCTGATCATAGCCCCTTGATAGCAGAGGTGCTTGGGGGAGGCAAATTTTTCGCCTTCCCCACATAGCACTTGCAACCTTCAAGTCTTGAGGACCCCACTTTCTGAGATACAGTCTCGGACAGTATAGTTGATTACTCTGATGATAACGAGGGCTTAGTCTCTTCACCCTCCGTTCAGTGTGAGGCCTTCAAGGTGGTGGTCAGGGGCTTTTACTCCGTGGCAGTTTTGGGGGTCCGAAAGACCAGCTCTGAGACCTGGACTCCGCGGAGTAAGAATATTTAAACAGGGAGTGTGACGCAGAAGAGGACCCTACCTTGCGCTCCACGCTTATACAGCTTCCGGAGAGGGAGACAACTCCTGGAACACCTACACTGTCTGGACAAGACAGCATGCACGGCAGGCATGCATGCCGAAGGCGACAAATCTGACCATCTCTTAGCATGGTTGGTTAAAAGTGATTCTCGCCTCCCACAGGCTGTCCCAGTCCGCAGCCCCTCGGGCACCCTTCTTAATGCCCAAAATGAGATCCATAGTGGCTTTACAGCCTACTACTCCGTACCTTACGCCCCCACTGAGGACCTCCCAGAGGCATCAATACAGGACTATCTGGCAGTGACTTCCCTCCCCAACCTTACACTAGAAGAGCGGGGAGTCCTATGATGACCCAATTATGAAGCAAGAGATTCGTGCTGCAATCGTGGGACTGGCAACAGGGAAGACACCTGGGACGGATGGCCTCCATGTGGGATTTTATAAAACTTTTACAGCCACCCTCACCCCCAAGTTGTCCAGACTTGGACACGGTCGCTAGGGAGGGCTCTCTTCCGCAACCCCTATGCGAAGTGTCCCCTGTGTCTTTCCCGAAACCTGAGAAGGACCAAGCAGATACGACCTCGTACCAGGCAATAGCCATCCTAAACATGGACTGCAGGATCATCAGCAAGGTCCTGGCTGACTGCCACCACCATATTCTCCCTCGCCTAATTAATACGGACCAGAACAGGTTTGCCCCTAGCAGAAATGCCTCCCTTAATCTCTGCCACCTGTACAGACTCATGGAAGAAGCGTTGTATTCCTGCGACTGCTGTGGTGCTGGACCTCCATAAGGTCTTTGACACACAGCACGGGACTTCCCTTTTGAGGTACTGGAAAGGCCTCACCAGTCTAATCCTCCTACTCTACAGAGCCCCCACTTTTCGGGTACATTATGGCAACAACTGTCCGAGTCCGTGCCGGTGGGCTGCTCCCTGTCCACTCTTCTCTTCGCCCTGGCAATGGAGCCCCTGGAGACTAGGGCCTGGCAAAAGGGCAGGGAATGGGGTATTCCCTTCCTGGATGCTATCCACCCCATCTAGCTGTACGCTGATGATGCCCTTTTCTATCTTAGGGACGTTACTGCAGATTGCTCCCTGATTGCCCCGCTCTTAGGTGATCTCTCAGGCCTCCGGTCAGCTGGCACAAATCGTGCATGTTTCCCCGGTCTCCGGCATTGCTTGCCCCAATGCACTTTGACCTTAGGGAAGGCCCAGTCCATTGGGTACACACTTCTTTTCGCTACCACATAGCTACTGGACACTAACCTGATGGCAGCGGTGACAGCCCTCCATTTGTAGGTGATGTTCTGGCGATCTCTCACGCGGTCTGTAGCGTGTAGGGTTGCCATCTCTAAGATGGTAATGCTTCCCCGTCTCCTTTACTACGTCTCAAAACTCCTGATCACTATTCCCAATACGTTCTTTCAGGGGCTGCCCGGCCTCTTGGGGGATCCTATATGACATAATTCACGTAGCACTGTCGATGCTCCCGTTTCCCCCGATCATGGCGGCCTCGGTGCTCCCAATTCAGAATACTATTTCCTAGTAGCCCAGTTCCAGTGGTCCAAGTGTTGGCAGGTGGGCAGATACCTGGAGGCTCCTCCAAACCCCCCCCCACCCCGCTCCAGCCGCCGGTCTGAACTATAAGCTCTGGGACTGCCCTCATATCCAGGCCCTTCTGTGACAAGGCCCTTCACCGCCTTGGAGGGGAGGGGACAGGGGGGGGTCACAGGAGGGATCAATTCCTGGGAGGCCTGTGCCCTAGGCATAATCTTCCACCCTAACACTCGTAAGACAGCGACTCGCTTCTCAGATATGGCTCTTCCTCTGGCCTTGCGCTCCTTTATAATAAAGTGGAAGCTTCACTACCCCCCACTGTTGCGGCCTGAGCACCCACCTACATCCATGGGCGGGCGCCGAGACTGCTGCTCTCTACCAGGAGGAGGCCTGTACCATTGACTGATTGCCCATGCTTGGGAATACCTACTGTCCAACGTGACTGGCCCCCCTGCTTCTTCAGCATCCTCACAGCCAGCGAGCTAGCAGCCCTGTACTATTATTCAACACACATCATGACTGGGGGCCCCACACTCGTTCCCCCTGCCCCCGCTTCGCTCTATCCTCAGCCCCTCGCTATACATCATGCAAGACGAGGGGGGGGGCACCTCGGATATATGTAATAGGGTGCGATTGGACTCACCATCATCCCTGTATCGTTTTTATTTGTGTTAAAAAATGTTTTAAGAAAAAAAGAAGTTCATGGAAGCATACAGCTTGTATCTTGCTAACTCCACATGCAGATGTTGTTACATTTAAGAAGCAGTTTTCCATTAAAGGACTTTTAAAGAAGCTTTGTGAATATGCCCAAAGGGAGGGCTCATAAGATGTGAAAGAACAATGTTCAAATCCCATGGAGGAGAAGACATCTGAATTGGGAGAAAAACTTTTGATGCCCTCCAGGAAATGCCATTTTCTGTATGCAATGATTGCTGTCAGTTGGACTTTAATAGAGGAAAATTGAAATTTTGCCTTGGCCAAATGAAGAAGCACAGTTTCTTCTTCGCAAGTGGTAAGGTCAGAATTGTTCTGAGCACAACAGATGCAGACCCTCTCATACTTAAAGGAATAGGAATCCCTTGTATATGGTCTTCTAGCTTCCTTTAACACACCCATGACATACTGAGAAAGATTCAGGTGGCCATATTGTATAAGTCAGGAGTCAGGCTGCCAAGTTCAAGGTTGGAGGTTTGGGGTGCGGCATCTGGCCTACAAACGTGCAGAAGGTCCAGGCTGCATGGCAGCTTCCTGAGCGGTCAATTTGATAGAAGGAGAAGGTCCCTGAACCACGAGTGACAAGGCAACATTGGTGCAGTATGAATTATTGTGGCCTTCGAGAAAGTCGGCTTGATAATTAATACTGATAGCAGAGGAATGGGAGGAAAGGTATAGAATAATATATCTGACCAGTTGATCTATATGGCATTCCCCACTGTGGCTAGTTGGTAAAACCTCAAGACAAAGTATGGGCATATTGTTGTGGAGGTTTCATATTCATGCACGTATTTAGAACTACAAAAATGAACGACACCAGTGAACCTAGTAGAGACGATATGTGCCTTGCTGATGGATGGGCTGTTTTCTTTACATTGGGACATTGCATAATGATAGATATTAGTCTATCTTCCAAAGAAGACACCTTTGTGTCTGCTGTGCCCAAAGCTGCTCCCAGATAGAGTAGAGACTGCACTCATATGGAAATCAATTTTTTGAGATTGTTGTGCAGACCCAATCAGTTGAGAGTAGCAAAGGCAATCCGGTAATGGTGGCATACTTGCTGATATTTTGATGCTTTGATCAGCCAAGCTTCTTGGAAGGAATAAACTAAGATCTTCACCTTCCTGACATATGCTACAACGACCACCATACATTTTGAAAAGATCCTGGATGCAGACTTTAGATCAAAAAGAAGGATCTTGTATTGGTAAGGTTCGCTTCCCACTGTAAATCTCAAGTATTTTTTATGTTGATTGGCTATTGGTATATGAAAATAAGCATCTTAAAGGTCTACGGAACATGAACAATCCAATTCCCCTGATAGGGTTAGGAGTAACTCTGATGCAGTGCAAACATCCTGGATTTTTCATTGCAAATCCACTAGTTCGTCATCTTGATATAGAATGTGTCTGAAATCATTCTTTGGTCAGTTTTCCTCCACAAAGTAGAAGGAATTCAGCAGGGACCTACTACATAGCCTGTTTTCGCAAGAGAATGAAGACTTCTGGCAGATGTTTCTGCTGATGTTAAGGTGTTGACTTATTTGGTGAAATTACAGGTGGAGAGTAAGTAAACCTGAGAAAGCATCCATTTTGCACAACATTCAGAACCAGTTTGTGGCTGGTTATGGATTTCCACTCTTCCAAGTAAAACAAAATGCATCCCCTACTGGAGTGGGTAAAGAAAGAGGGGGAGGTGGGAACTCAATGTTGGACACCAGCAGTGTGTTTAGTTGCTGGGGCAGATTGCATGGGCAGATTCTGGATGCCCTCCTTTGCCTCTGGACTGACGTCTCTTATATTGCCTTATATTGCTGTCGACCTTGAGGCCACTGAGGGGTTTGAACACTCTGAGGGTAATAGCATCAATCAAACAGTTTGAATGAGCGTTTCCTATATCCCTATTTCTTTGCTAACCCAACTGCTCACAGTGTCCAATTCGGTTTTCATTGGAGATATTTCGTCATCAGCAGGAGACCCAAATACTGTGTTCCCTGAAATTGGAAGGTCCAAGATCCTGTGCTGTGCCTGAGTTTGAGACCTATGAGTCTCAGCCAGGAAGAACACCACAGGGCCAAGCCATGACAGTATTCGTGAGCTGCAAAAAGTGATGTTTATGCCGCAGATTAGGGAAGTTTCTTCCTATAGATGATGTAGAATAGGAATTCCTTTAAGAACATCAGAGTGTGGAATCCAGTATGCCCTGTGAGTGCCAATGTCTTGGCTGTCAAATTTTGACCGATATGAGAGGCAATGACATCTCAACCTAGACCTTCGACAAGGTCTTAAATGATGACATGGAGACCTGGAATGCTTGCGGACAGTCCCACAGGGACACATGTGGGTTGTGGATCTTGAGAAATCCTAGGTAGAGGCCTAGGTGGAAACAGCACCAAAGGAATTACCAGTGGTGGAAGAGGTGGAGGATGAGGCGTCAAAGGTCAATGAGGAGAGTCTGATTCCGGAGGATGTCTGCATGCCTTCAGCTTCCTAGGCTACTCCACAGTCTTCTACGCAGCAACATATGAATGCCTCAACATCAATGATCCTCTCTCAACCCCCAGGCTTCGAGGGTCTCTCCCTCTTCAGCGTCAACCTAGCACTCAATCAATTGCATGTAGGGACCGTAACTCTTGGATGTTAATGTCCTTGATGTCGAAGGGGGCTTCGCTCCTCACCATGTGTTCTCCAATTGGATCTCCCCCTGCGAGAGTCCTCAAAGAGTGGGATAGGAGCACTGGTAGAGGGGACAGCGCGCCCCCTCAGATCTTCCTCCATAAAACGATTTCTGCTGCTCTGACCTTTCTTCCTGGCCATAAAGGTGAATCTTCTTATAATCTCTCAAAGAGCGCCAGGAGAGGGAGCTGCAGTAATGACGTCTTCTGGGGTTTTGAGATTCTAGCAGGTATAAGACACAGTCCTCGGAAGGGGAGGGGGGTTCTGTTTTGGCAATTTATCTTGGCCAATTCACAAAAGTAGATGGCATATTCCAGAAACAAAATACATTCTGTGTGTCAGGAAAAAACAGAAAAATACTCTCAATCCTTAAGGATGTAGAGTGAACTATTTTTCAGAAGGTTCTGAAAGGGTTTGTGTGGAAAAAAAGCCTTAAAAACACAATGCTCAGTGCTCCAAGATCCTGTCACCAGGAGCCAGAAAAAAAGACCCAAGATATCTACCATCAACAGGGCATGATGGGACACTGGGGGTTTACGAATCCATAAACACATAGTGTCCCTTTTCACTCTAGCATAGCTACACAGCTACATTGCCCTGTCATTCCCTTTCATTTACTTTTAAAAAAAATATAAAGGGTTTGTGAAGGAAGTTTTAAAATGTCACTGCTTTTACTTTCTAGTGACATTTCAATACTTTATATATTATTCCATCTTTGAAATTGGCAATATAGCCTGCTTAGGCTGCTAAATTGTGCATTTGTATCACATGTACTTTCCAGCTTTTCCAAAGTAAGACTAAGATGTTACACTAAATGTGACTTTGAAAGAAGTGTTTCGGGTTCCCGCACATGGGCGGGACTATTCAGTGCTCATGATTATTAACGGATGTTTCCTTACAGAGAAGGCATGTGACAAAGATGTAGAGCCTGCAATGGGCTGAGCTATACTATATTAGTACATAAGGAGGTTTCTGCCTTGGGAAAGCAATGGTGCCATCCAGAGAGCACTCAAAGAAATAAATTGGATCAACCTGAAAGAAATAAGTTGGATCAACCTGAAAGAAATAAGTTGGATCAACCTGAAAGGCACAATCGACGCGCAGCCTAAATTAAATGCTGCTTGTGAATTATGAATTCAGTGCAGGAAAATTATAGAACAGGCATGTTTACTGCCTACTAGATCAGCCTTGTAGAATGCAGAGCATAAGCACATATCCCTTCTTCTTAACACCAAACATGAAGGTGATCCAATGACAGAATACTGCTAAGCATTTGAAATGTTAAGTCTGTCAAACAGTAAGTTTGCTATCAGTACTAGGTTTGAGTGAGTATTCATGTCACTTCTATTGTGGTCTTTGAGGAATTGTGCATTCTGATATATACTGTGCATATTATATGTTCCCCAGCAGTGACAAACCACATGATGTTTTTGTCATTTATGAAGAGATTTCATCCTAAAATTAGGGCAAAAAGCTGCAGGCATTAAAAAAAATACAAGGAATCGCTTAAGGATGCCCACTTCTGTCATCAAAAGATCATATGTGGTGGCGGAAAGTAGTGTCCTTACTCTAAGATTGGTGAATGAGATTGTCTGTGCACAGTATAAAAACCATTAAGGGCTTTTGTGAGAAGATGTGCGCGTACATTCATATGCAGGCAGTAGTACCACATGCAACCTGTCGAAGCAAGGTGTTTTCATGCAATAGGCACAGGAGGTATCGAAGGGATTAAGTATGGATCAGTGGAGACTGGGTTTGGGGTAAAATGTACCCAAGATTTAATGGAGAATTATGCTTGGCTAGTTGGAGCAAAAGGTGATAACGTACCCGAACTGCCTGCTCCTTTTTGATGCCTTCAACAATGTCAATGGGCTCCTTAACTATGGCTTCAGGATTCTCTGCTGCAACATCTTCAATATTTACGCCACCCTGGGAGCTGCCTATGAGTACAGGTCCCTGGAACAAGAAAATAAGATGTTCAAAATACAAGATGCGCTGCAGTGATTTCATTAACAAGAAAAAATTCATTTTTCAATCCAATCCAGATTCTAAATTGTGCATAAAATCATCAGAATTACAAATATAAAAAACAAACGTTGTACCTCAAAAGTAAAAGAAGGATCATCATTTCACACCCTTTCTTAAATTAAAAGCCAATAGCTTTCATTGCGTCACTCTCCCATTCTCCTCATTGGTGGAACTTGAATTAAAAAATAGGCAGCAGCAACACATCCACTATATCCAAGAAAAGCATGAAATTGAAAGCTGTCTACGTCTTCTGAAGGTCACAGCTACAGAAATGGGCTTCATATATCTACTTCTAGTTTTGCAATACTAAGGTGCAAATTAGCAAAAACGTGCATAACAGGTTAACTTGGTTTTCATGCATAGGCACAATGGATACATTAAGGTGGAGCAAGCCCCCCCCTTCAAGAAAGCTACGAATGCACTGCATTTCACTGTTCTAGGCCATCACACTATTTGACCGTAAGATAAGCTTCATCAGAGAGTTTAAAAAGTTCAGTCGATGTTCTAGCACAACTTTTAAGCACCATAAACCTCTTATCAGTTTTAACAATAGTAAAAAAAGATTCTTAAACACACTCAGGCGGCCTAACTTACTAAAGGTTGTAAAAACATAAACCAATTAGGGCATTTTCTGTGTGTGATCCAAGGCGCACACATATCCTAACGGCTGGCTTCGGGTAGGGTTTTTCAAGCAGACACCATCAGTAACAACAGCATACCTGCCAACTTGAAGAACAATCTCACAATGTGAGGAGGGGGCGGAGCCTTTGGAGGGGGCGGGGCCTCGCACCGAGAAGTACCTAGGAGGCACTTTTGAACCCCACCCCGCCCGCAAGCCCCCTCCTAAAAAAAAAAAAAACCTTGCTGAGGCTGGTGCCGATGTCCTGATGTGTTTTCACACCCCTTAATGGACAGTGGCATTTCAAATCTTCTCGAAAACGAGCTGGAAAACAACTTTTTACAGTGGTTTTCAGCTCGTTTTCCCTGCCACTGTGTGATATTGGCTCCTCGACGGGTGACCGGGTGATGGGAGCCGATATCGTGTGTCACACTGTGGCACAGTGTGAGTTGGCAGGTATGCAACAGGGCAACATTAATACATTTGGTGACGTAAGGGAGAAAATATATCAGATAGGAGAATAGCTCAATGTGATCAGGACACCTCAAGTGTTTCCTAGTAAACGTCTTCTCTCATTGGAGCAGGCAGACATGCCAGCTTGTCAGTTTAGGACGGTTTTTGCTCTAGAAATCCTAAGATTGGGATCCGCAGGAATCCCTCCACACAGTTGGCCAAGCATAAAGACTGATTTAGTAGCTTGTAACACTGTAGTTTGCCTGTTTGACAACAGTAGGTCACCATAAAGTCTGCATTCGAAATCCAACCCCCTACCAAATACATAAATCAACACACTGAAGGCCACTAGAATTAACCACATACCCTTAGTGTTGAGGTTTTGCAGGTGACTGGACATTATGTTAAATTCGAAAATGTTAGATGACCGGTCCAGGACGGAAGTGTCTTTCCTACTTGCAAGGAATCCTGCTATTATTGCTGCAGGTAGCCCTCTAAAAAGGTAGAGGGCAAACTGAAAGGAAACCAGACCAACAAGCACCCCAGAACCACTCGTTCAGAGAGCTGGAAAAAAACCTGTACATTTGCCTTAAACCCCAACCCTTATCAATGCCATAAAGTCATGATGCATATTTTAAAAAATATTTAGCACTGGGTCATCACCATCCATACCTACACACACATATATATATATATATATTTTTTTTTTTTTAAGGCGGAGTTTAAACCCATTAAGGGAGATGGTAGGCCAATAAAGGCCAAGTTAACAGTGCAAGTTCCCAACCCAATATGTTTACATATACCAAGTTTAAAGTTTTAGGCACTGCTTACTCGGCCACTGCCTTTGAGTGAACTCATAATGGATAGGGGTGGGGTGACACCTTTTCTTTTGCCTATATATGAAGATGTAACTATATAGTCTTGTCTACCAATTTAAATGTGGAGTCTAATACTGATAGTGTTTGGCAACAATTTGTCTATGATATGACTCATTTCATTTCAAGGGTAGAAGACTCTTGTAAACATAACAATTTAGCATTTAAAAAATTACAGAACAGTTACAGAATGGGACTTAGGTCAACCCTACTCAGCCATTGGATGGTTTGATGTATGAGTCACATTTTGGAAAATCCCCCTTGAGTGTCATTCAACGGTGAAAGTATCAGTCAATGAAGTATGTGGCTTTGTATGACTTCATCTGAAGAGGCTCTCCAGGTTAACTTTTTTCATTCTTTGTGCTCTGCATGACAACTATCCCCTTTTAGAGAATGCTTTGTTGGGGGCATCATACAAATGAGCAGAGTTGTGATTCAGATCTAGCAGACACACTTTGACCACACACTGCAAGCTGGGAGGGATGGTAGGCGAGGGAAGTGACAAAGGCACAGATAAAGAATCCAAACTTGATGCAGGAGGGCTGCTTAAGGGCTGCTGTTGACACCTCACCTCCTCTCATTGCAAAACTGGCCAGGTTCGGGGCTGCCCAGTGAGCATTCTGGCCTGTAAAAGTAAATGTAAGGCTCTTTGGAAAGGACTTATAATTATGCATTAGTACTTGATCAGGACATTGGCTCTTAACCAACAGTGAAGTAGACAATTGATGGACCTGGCCCTCACTGCAGGGTCACCCCCAAACCTTGCCTTTTTCCCACCACTTTTTGCTGAAATTCGTTTTTGTTGGCCATAGGACTCTGTGAACTTTATCACTGCCAACCAATGATAAAGTGTTTGAGATCATTCCCCTAATCATGGTTAAATTGGCGTAGCTCTAATTGGCATATTTACTTTACTTGGAAGTCCCTTGTAGAGTGGTATACCATAAACACAGGGCCTGAAAATTAAATGCTACTAGTGGACTTGCACCACTTATTGTGCCAGGCACTTAAGTAGCACTTTAAAGCATGTCCAAGGCCTGCCACTGCAGCCTGAAAGCAGTTTAAACTGTCATGTTGACTTGGCAATTAAACACCCTTGCCAAACCTTATGCTCCCCTTTTATTACATATAAGTCACCCCTAAGGTAGGCCCTAGGTAGCCAACAGGGCAGGGTGCCATGTACTTAAAAGGCTGGCTGGATGTGTACATTTAAGAGTTTTACATATTATAGTAGTGAAAAACTCCTAAACTCATTTTTCACTACTGTGAGGCCTACCCCCCATAGGATAACATTGGGTATTCCTTATTACATTTAATAAGCTGTAATTTCCGAATGGGAGCAAGTAGCTATATCATCTTTGGTATCTATGAGGTAATGATGAATCCTCTTTAATAGTAAAGTCGGACTTTTCAGTAGAATTTGGAAAATGCCACTTTTAAAAGGATGCAAAAGAAACAATTGATGGACGGAATGCTGGACAATGCAAACATTCACCCCCAGTCACAAGGATCTGGGTTAAATCCATCATTCTTTTGCTCACCACACCACCCCAGTTTGGACCCCAGACTTTTAAAAGGATGGCATTTTCCTGCCCTTAGCGCCTGCTGCCTGTCCTGGGTCACATGACTGGGTACAGCTGACAGACTTCCTGAATTTATCCCAGACTGTCAAGAAATTGAGGGATTAGGGGTGGCTCAATGGGCAATCTGCTGGAAGGATGGGGGCGTATCTGAGCACAGCCACATTTGCAAATGAATAGGATGTACTCTGCCTTCACACAAAGGGTCTAACGCCCTCACATTGTCACTGCAGCCAGCTTGGAGCAAGGGCAGGGGTTGTCAGGAACTTTCATGCAGTTCAAAGTACCTTTCTAGAAGCTTTTCCCACCTTCCACAAGACTGGCACCAGGGTATAACAAGCATTTGCAATGCAATTGGTCTCACCTTTGGGACCTTATATGTATTTAGCTATGCAGCACATTAGCCTGGGTGCTGAAACATCTACTGTTCTTTAACATGGAGGGAAAGTAAGCACCAAACTGCAAGACACGCCAGGTATGGGAACACATGGAGAGAAATATTGCCTTTCAGCGGGAAAAGGTATAGTCCAAAGCTCTGTTTTTAATATAAAATCAGGGCCTTCGGTGGTCATATCACTGAAAATACAAGATTTGAAAAAAAAAATTTGTCTACGAGTGCTCGTGGAAGACAATTTCTATGGACTGGAATCTAGAGAATGCTAAAGTGATTCTGGTATTTTACTGACCTCTGCTGGTTGTTTTCTAACAAGAAAGTTAAATAAAGGCAGTTGCCAGAAAAATTAAAAAAAGAAAGTCCCTCAGCAGAAAGCAATTCTGGTATTTTACTGACCTCTACTGGTCTTTTTCTATAAAGACAGTTAAATAGAGGCAGTTGAACAAGCAGAAAGCAATTCTGGTATTTTACTGACCTCTCCTGGTCGTTTTCTATCAAGACAGTTAAATAGAGGCAGTTGAACAGAAAAAAAGTCCCTAAGCGGAAGCAGACAAGTCCTAGGGCTGATCTCCAGAGCCCGCAAAGTACATACACATATAAGTATGTACTAAAGTATATACAAGAGGTCTTGAATGCTCGACCTAAAAATAGGATCTTTAGACCTACACTTCAGTTCACTCATCGACCTGCGTATGGACTCTCAGAGGACAGCCAGCTGCTGTGACCTGATGCACACTCTGCAAGCCTGCTTTGCCGTACCTGGAAGTATTGCTTTGCTGTCTGGAGTCTACCTTCAACCATCAGAGACCTGCCCTGCAACTTTACCCGAACCCAGTACTACCAGAGTGACTCCAATGGTTAGTTTGCTAGCCTCCTGGTCAGAGCCACAGGGACACAAAAGGCTCCCACCATCTTGAACTGGCACCTGGACCCAGCCCGAGAGAGTCCTGATCCCCCAAGAGGTTTCCCACCACTCCTGAACCCTTGGTTGTGGTGCTAAAGGTGCCCAGATGGCCAAACAAATGTTTAAACTGCTCTGAGAACATGGAGGCGACCGCGAGCAACCTACTTGCCTATCCACCCAAGGTGCATCACTGGTCGGATTGACTTTGCGGCTTCTCCCACTATGTCCTTCTCTGCAGCAGCAAATACTTGTCAGTAGTCCTTCGCCAAAGGGGTATCCGGCATCATGGAACTGTCTTCGGCTACAGCCCTCTGCCTCGTCCCGCTGGAGATTTTCGACTTCCATTTCGGAGACTAAGGGCCTAATTACGAGTTAGGCGGTCCATCCGACCGCCAAACTCGTAGTGGCAGTCAGGGACCGCTGCACCAGCGGTCCGACCGGTCCGTGGCAGTGGCACGGTGGCCTGAGGCTGCAATAAGCTTAGCGGTGCCACTGCGGCACCGCCAAGTATATTACGAGTTTCCTCACCACCAGTCTCATGGCGGTGCTCACACCATGAAAATGCTGGCGGGGAGGAAACTAAGGGGGCCCTACAGGGCCCCTGTTACCTCAGGGCCTGGGGATACATGCAGGGGGCACATGGTGTGCCCCCGTGTGCATGCACCCCAGTTCCTGCCTGGCATGGACTGCAAAGTCCATGCAGTGCAGGAACTTGCTTTGGCACTCCTTCAGCGCCACAGTTCAAAGGCTCACATTGAGCCTTTGAACTGCACCTCCGCAGGACCGCTGCGTCGCCCACCAGACCACGAAATGACTCGTAATCGGGTGGGCGGCGGTCGACTTTGGCGGTGTGGGAGCGGGCGCTGGTGTGGCGGCTTGCTCCCACACCGCCAAAGTCGTAATCAGGCCCCAAGTCCGAATGTAGAAATCTTCACTGCGACTTCGACCCAAAGCCTTCAGATGACGACTCTTCCTCCTGGGACACTCCCTGCAGCCTTGCTCTGCTTAACTTTAGCTTCTAAGACACTCTTTCCCAGTATTTCTTCCAAGTTGGAAGGTAAGCACCGAACGGACCCAATCCACTTCTTTTATCCAAACTGTGCTCCATTGCGGTCGGCCATATTTTTAAGCTTTGACCAGTCTTGCGCGACTAGATGTCCGCGGGTGGCTCTTTGGTCTTTTAAATGCTAGTTTTTACTAAAAACGTTAATAATTAATAACTGGTTCTACTGATTGGATTTTTGTCGTGTTGGTGTCAAATATTTTATTAAAATGTACTTTCTAAATTGGTTTGAGATTCATCTTGTGTTGTGTTTTCTACAGACCCATCTCCCTGCTCCCGTTCCCAGCGAAAGTCATTGAGAAAGCCATCAACAGCCAACTCGCCACATTCATTGAAGAACACAACATCCTCGACTCCTCCCAATCCGGCTTCAGAAAAAACCGCAGTACGGAAACCGCCCTCCTCGCCGCAACAGACGACATCCGCACCCTACTGGACAAAGGAGAAACAGTAGCCCTCATCCTCCTCGACCTATCAGCAGCGTTCGACACAGTCTCCCACCGCACCCTAATACGCAGACTCTACGACGCAGGAATCCAGGACAAGGCCCTCGACTGGATCCTCTCCGGCAGGACGCAGCGGGTCAGACTCCCCCCTTTCCTCTCGGACCCCACACCTAGCACCTGCTGAGTCCCCCAGGGCTCCTCCCTCAGCCCGACGCTCATCAACGTCTACATGGCTCCACTCGCCCCCATCGTCAGAACCTACGGACTCAACATCGTGTCATACGCAGACGACACCCAGCTCATCCTCTCCCTATCCAACGAGCCCAACACCGCCAGACGCAACTTTCGAGAAGGCATGGAAGCTGTCGCCTAATGGATGAAAAACAGCTGCCTACAACTAAACACCAACAAAACAGAAGTACTCACCATGGGCCCAAACCCCGACGCCTGGAGCGAAACCTGGTGGCCCCCCGCCAACCCCCACGGACCACGCACGCAACCTGGGAATCATCCTGGACTCTGAGCTCAAAATGGACCGCCAGATCAACTCTGTCTCGTCTTCCTGCTTCCACACCCTCCGCCTCCTTCGTAAGACCTTCAAATGGATCCCCTCGAACACCGAAAGACCGTCACTCACGCCCTGGTCACCAGCAGACTCGACTACGGCAACGCATTCTACGCCGGAATAAACAAAAACCTCACCCGCAAGCTACAGAACATCCAGAACGCCGCCGCAAGACTGGTCCTCAACCTGCCAAAACACTGCCACATCTCCTAGCACCTGCGCAGACTCCACTGGCTCCCCGTCGAGGCGAGAATCACCTTCAAGATGCTCACCCACGCACACAAGGCCCTCCACGGCACCGGACCAGCATACCTGAACAGCCGACTCAAATTCCACGCACCCCAAAGGACCCTACGATCAGCCCAGCTCTCCTACGCCGTGGTCCCCCACACCAGAAAGACCAGATAGGGAGGCCGCTCCTTCTCCTTCCTCGTGGCCAAAGCATGGAACGCCCTTCCGCTCCAACTCAGACAAACATCACTCCCCATCTTCGCAAGAAACCTCAAAACCTGGCTCTTCGACAGACCCCCTCCTTGATGGAATGGAACCTGCACCCACCCACCCCTAGCGCCTTGAGACCCTTACGGGTGAGTAGTCGCGCTTTAACAAACCCCTGATTGATTGATTGATTGTTTGTGTGCTGCCTAAAACTTTACACATTGCCTCTAAGTTAAGCCTGCTTTTTGTGTCAAGCTACCCAGGGTCAAGCACAGGCTAATTTAGTGACTTTTTGTGGTTCACCCTGCAAGGGATTGTCGCTGTTGCTTGGCCAGGGTTCACACCCCAGTCAACCAACAACCCAATTTCTCACAGTAATACATACTGTTCCCCTTTTAATGTGACTAGTATGTCCATTCTTAATTTGCAATTTATAAATACCTCCCTATTTGTCTTCAGATTCCTCAGGCCCATAGAGAGGCACAAAATGTTCAATCTAGTTCACAAGTAAAACATTCATAGCAAGAACATTCTGTGTAAATTAGGCCTCCCCTCCCATTTGGATACATATCAACTAAAAGTTAACACTATTACTAGCATCAAAGGTTCCTTCAAATCCTGTCCAGGTTATGCCCTGTATATCCTCCTTCCTAAATTTAAGTGCATGTCTATACAGCACTCCATTATAGGCACTTCAGTGGTATGTGAAAGCCTCGAAGAAGGGCCGCCAAAAGAGCTTTTGCTAACTGCTACGCACAATGTGTCTAGCCTACATCCAGCCTCACATCAAAATTTCTCGTGTGGACTCCCAGCACCTTTGAAACCTTAATAGCAAATATGTGATATACAACAAGTTTTTATCCAGATATGCACAAACCCAATCTGTGAATTTAACTCATTCAGTGACTCTGTAACACACTTAGGTTCCACAATTTAAACCTTCTTTTATTTAAAACCAGCTCATCACTAGATTTTGGATAAATAATTTGCTATGCTGGGAAATTTCCAACAGTATTGTAATGAAGACGGTATTGCTCAAACTCCTCCCTGTTAATGGCATAAAAGGCTAGATAAATGGAAATGGGATAAGTTTTTAACATGATACAGTACGTGTAGCTGAGCTTCTCACTGTAAAAAATGTGTCTTGTGAGGTGGTCCATGAGAAATCGCCACTTGAAAACCTTAAATTATATGTAATTGTATTTATATAGCGCTTAGTACCCTTGACGAGGCATCAAAGTACTTTTCGGCGAGTAGCACGCTACTCCAGAACCCAAAAAGGAGTAGTGTTGGATTAGTATAGGGAAATAAGAGTTAAGTTGAGTGGTGGACGTGCAAGTCTTTTAGTTGGATTGAATAGGATAATGGAGGGAAAGAACAGGAACGAGTCTAGAAATTGTTATTTGGGAGATCATAGTAGTAAGATGAGGCTTGGGAAGAGTAAAAGGAGAGATGGATGAGGGAAGAGTCTCTAGAAAGGGATTAAGGCGATCACATTACTAAAATGAGGTTTGGAATGAGTCAAAGGACAGATACACGAGGGAAGAATTTAGAAAAGGGTTGTTTAGGAGGTCATAGAAGTAAAATGAGTTTTGGGGTGAGCCAGGAGGGATAGAGGAGGGAAGAGTCTAGAAAGGGTTATTTTGGAGATTATAGTAGTAGAATGAGGTTTGGGATGAATCAGAGAATGGAGGTAGAGGATAACATCTTAGCACTGGGTCACCTGAGACACCGAGAAACACAGCCGACGCAATCACCTCTTTTTTGCTGTTTCGTAGACTACAATGCAGCATTTAACCGGGTGGATCGAGGGAAACTGTGGGAGAAACTAGACTCCTGGGGAATCCCCCACCAGCTATTAAAGGCAATAACTGCATTACACCAGGGGACATGGGTCAGCATAAAGAACAACCAATCCACTGTAACAGCAAAGGTGTCAACCAACAACGGCTTGAAACAAGGCTGCCTCCTCCACCCACCCCCTTCTTTGTAATCTTTACACAGCAGACCTGGGCAAAGCCCATGAAGGCACATGTTTACTAACATCAAGGTTGCGGAAAATGCGGCTTCAAATTTTCCAGTATGCCGACAACATCGTAATAATGGATCAACAGCGGACCGGTCAACAGAAAGCCCTTAATGCACTCCACAGGTACAATCAAAAGAACAATCTCATGGTGACCCAGGAGAAGACTAAGATAGTCATCTTTGGTAAGTATCTACAAAAGAAAACAGCTCAATGGCGCCTATGTGATCTGCAAATTAAAACATGCACGGTCTACAACAGGCCATCAGACTTGGCAAAACCAGTGGCCCACCTAAAACATCTAAGAAGCAAGGGGGCTAGTATCATTTACAGTTTGAAACGCTTAAACCAGCTGCTACACGGTCCAACCGCTGAACCCATCCTGAAAGTTGTGAGAGCCAAACTTGTCCCTTCTTTTAATTACGGTTATCTAGCCTTTCCCGGCACATTTAACAAGTTTCACATGAATTTCCAAATTTCGGCCAACAAGATGGTCTTATCTCTCCCTCAGCAGGCCAGGAGAGCCAGAGTGAGATTGGAGCTGGGACTTCCCCGCCCGGATATTACATGCTAAGGGGACATAATAAAATACTACATCAGTACTTTGAGTGCCTCAGCACCCTCACTGGAAGCTCAAATCAAAACAATCTTCGAAGAGGTAGGCTCCCCATGGCAGGCACAGTTGGCAGCGGCAACAAGCCTACTTGAAATAGAATTCCAAAACTTGCAAAATCAGGACATCCCGGTCACAGCCTGGAAAAAGACAGAGAACGCACAGGTTAAGAGACTGTCATTTGAAAGGGACCTGGAATGTTTACACGAACAACCCAATCTTTCCGCACTGGATGCTTCCTACATCCTGGGAAAGCCTCAACCTTACTTCGAGCAAGTACTGACAGTTCAGGCTCGGAAAAGAATCACCCACATGAGACTTCTCGCGTGGCCTATTGTGGACTTGAATCCATCTTGGGCCCGGCGGGACAACTCAACCGCTTGTCGACTATGCAGCTACAAACGGGAATCTTGGCTTCATCTGCTGTGCTGCTGCCCAAAGATGGCAAGTGAGCAGCATCGCTTGGTAATTCAACTTTGTAGGTCTTACGGCCTCAGACACTGCAGAGAAGCCTCAGACCTGTGTTTCTCCGCCAAAACAGCACAAACAGTGGCCAGACTAGGGAAATTCACAGATGCAATTCGGGCTGCACGGACACATACCATCAAAGCTACCAGCAGCAACTAACTGGCCACAAAGTGGATGCCTGAATTAATCTCAGCCACTGGTAGTCACTCTGGGCAACAATTTAGTCCATTTTTTTGTGCCCACAATGCCACGTTAGACGGGAACCAGACACACTCGCATCAGTCTTGGTTCTGCTCCAAATGAGAACAGTCTAGCTCTAACTGCCAGCCCAGATCCCCTCTCAACAGGAGCACAAGCAAACACAGACGGTTTTGGGCCACGTCAGTAGGGTGCAGCTTGAGTCCTAAAGCACAAGTTACTACTTGTGTAACGATATATCTGAAAGAGACATTAGCTAGTGATAGATTCCTTACCTTAGAATATCCCCAGGCGTCCGACTGGATCCGGAAAGTTTTTCGCTAGCAGTACCCCTGCGCGTCAGTAGGTGGCGTCGTGCGGTTCCGCGTCCGTCGCTGGCGTCGTAAGCGCCGAGATGACGTCACAGAGACTACTTAGGCGCCACCCATGCGCGCTGACGTCAGTTCTGTACACGACTTTCCGCGCCAGGAACGCAGAGCCATGCAAGAAACTGACCATTGGTGCCATGAAACTAGGGCCCTGAAAGGGATGACCTTAACCCTAGAAATCAGTTCGCAGAACGGGGAGGATGGGTGGGCGGTAGGAATCTATCACTAACTAATGTCTCTTACAGATATATCGTTACACAAGTAGTAACTTGTGCATCTGAAAGAGACACGTTAGTGATAGATTCCTTACCTTAGAATAGATACCCCAGCAATACCAACCCCGGTGGTGGGTCTGCGAATAGATCACACCAGAAAGTCACGGAGAACAGAACGGCCAAAGAAGCCGTCTCTCCGGACTTGACTGTCAAGGCAGTAATGCGTGGTAAATGTGTGCAGCGAGGCCCACGTGGCTGCCTGACAAATATCCTGCAAGGGAACGCCGCGTCCCAAGGCAGTAGTGGCTGCTGTTGCCCTGGTAGAATGGGCACGCAGCCCCACAGGAGGCTCCTTCTTAGCCAACGAGTAACATGCTTTGATGCACAAAATGACCCACCGAGAGATGGTGCGTTTGTGCACGGCCTGACCTTTTTTGGCGCCCACGTAGCCAACAAAGAGCTGGTCATCCACCCGGAACTGTTGTGTGCGCGTTATATAGAACGAGAGTGCACGTTTTGGGTCCAGACGATGGAGCCTCTCTTCCTCCTTTGAAGGATGCGGAGGCGGAAAGAAGGTGGGCAAAGTGATGGTCTGCCCGATGTGGAAGGGCGTGACAACCTTTGGCAAGAAAGAAGGACGGGTCCTTAAAACCACCTTGTCCGGATGAACAGAAAGGAAAGGAGGTTTAGAAGAAAGAGCCTGGAGCTCACTCACTCTTCTGGCAGAGGTGATAGCTACCAGGAAAGCCGTCTTGAGAGTAAGAAGACGTAAAGGACAGTTATGAAGGGGCTCAAAAGGAGCGCACATCAGATAGGTCAATACAAGATTTAAGTCCCATTGAGGCATTATGAAAGGCACAGGAGGTAACGTGTGTGTAATGCCTTTGAGGAAACGGTTAACAACCGGGGACTTAAAGAGAGAAGGCTGATCTGGAAGCCTGAGAAAGGCGGAGATGGCCGAAAGATAACCTTTGACAGTGCCCAAGGCAGAGCCCTGCTGGGCCAAGGAGAGTAGGAACAGAAGGACCTCAGAAAGAGGGGCAGAAAGGGGGTCCACAGACTTAGCTGTGCACTATGCCACAAATTTGTTCCACCTGCAGGCGTATACCGATTTAGTGGAGGGACGCCTGGCTGCCAGAATGACAGCACAGACCTCAGGAGGCAAGGCAAATGGAATCAACTGTCACCGCTCAATCTCCACGCATGGAGGTGGAGGCTGGACAGGTTCGGGTGGAGGATCGTCCCCTGGTGCTGCGACAGAAGATCCTCCCGAAGAGGCAGGCGGATTGGGGGATCGATCGCCATGTTGAGTAGCTCGGGATACCAGTATCTTCGTGCCCAATCCGGAGCCACAAGGATGACTTGGGCCCGGTCGCGCAGAATCTTCTTCAGCACTCTGGGCAGAAGTGGTATAGGTGGAAAGGCGTACAACAGACCGCAACTCCACTCGCGACGAAAAGCGTCGCCGAGCGAGTGCCGCCTTGGAAATTCCAACGCGCAGAACTGATGACATTGCGCGTTCTCTTCGGTGGCGAATAGATCTAACCAAGGCTCTCCCCACTGCAGAAAGAGACCTTACCACATGGCGGTGGTGTTGTCCGTGAACACCTGCACTACACTTCCCCGGACAGAGGGAAGGAATGCCTTCAGTGCAAGCCGGATCGCCCGAAGCTCCAAAAAATTGATATGGAGCCGGGACTCCGCCGGAGACCAGAGACCTCTGATCTCCGCCTCTCCCAAGTGGCCACCCCCTCCCAGGAGGGACGCATCCATCACCACTGTGTGCTCCGGTTGGGGAAGGGAGAGGGATCTGCCATTGACCCAATCGCGATTCGTGAGCCACCACTGCAATTGTCGTGCAGTGCCCTCCAAGATCTGGACATGATCGGACAGGTCGCCCTGATGCTGTGCCCACTGGAACTTCAGGTCCCACTGCAGAGCACGCATATGCCATCTGGCATGTTGCACCAGCAGGATGCAGGAGGCCATCAGGAGCCGGAGGGTCATCCTGACTGAATCCCGGGATAGAGGTTGAAAGTTCGGAATCATAGCCTGAATGTCCCGGACTCGCTGCTCGGGAGGATAAACCCGAAACAGCGTCGAATCCAGAACCGCTCCGATGAAGGGGAGCTTCTGAGAGGGACTCGGGTGCGACTTCGGCACGTTGATGGAGAACCCCAGCAAATGCAGGAGGTCGGCCGTAGTCTGAAGGTGGGTGACGACTGCCTGGGGCGAGCCCGCCTTAAACAACCAGTCGTCGAGGTAGGGGAAGACTGACACCCCTGACCTGCGCAGATGAGCTGCGACCACCGTCATCACCTTCGTGAACACCCAAGGAGCGCTGGTAAGGCCGAAAGGGAGCACGGCAAACTGAAAATGCTCCTGGCCTACCGTGAACCGCAGGTAACGCCGGTGGGCCGGCAGGACGGGGATGTGAAAATAGGCGTCCTGCAAGTCCAAAGCTACCATCCAGTCTCCAGGGTCGAGGGCAGCCAAGACCTGAGCCAGAGTCAGCATCTTGAACTTCTCCTTCCGGAGGAAGCGATTGACGTTCCGGAGGTCCAAGATGGGGCGCAAGCCCCCCTTGTCCTTCTTGGGGACCAGAAAGTAGTGGGAATAACAACCACTCCCTACTTCCGGCCCAGGAACACACTCGATGGCCCCCTTGGCCAAGAGGGCCGTGACTTCCTGCAGGAGAAGTGCCAAGTGGTCCCCCGACATGCGGTGGAACTGAGGTGGAATGGCTGGAGGGGTGGACTGAAAGGGAAGGGCGTAACCCTTGCGGATGATCTGCAACACCCACTTGTCCGATGTGATAGTGTGCCAGTGGGGGAGATGATGGCGGACCCTGCCACCCACTGGCGTGGGGTGCCCCACAAAGCTCGGATTAGGAAGGTTTGGAGGTAGAAGCAGCAGGGGCGGAGGTGGACTGTCCCCCACGCTGAGTCCTAGACCCGCCCCTGCAGAAACCGCGTCCGTGTTGAGGCTGGTTCTGCACAGGCTTGCTGAAGGAACGTGCCTGGGCGCCCCTTCCGTGGCCACGAAAGGAACGAAAACCAGGAGTGGCTGGGCTCCTCGTGGAAAGACCTAAGGACTTGGCCGTGGCCCGTGAGTCCTTAAAACGCTCCAGCGCACTGTCGGCTTTATCGCCAAACAGGCGAGTGCCATCAAAGGGCATGTCCATGAGTGAGCTCTGGACATCTGGCGAGAACCCAGTAGACCTCAACCAGGCGTGGCGACGAAGTGCCACAGTCGTAGAAATCGCTCTACCTAGTGAGTCCGCGGTGTCCAAACCACACCGAATGGCGAACTTAGCCGCATCTTTACCCTCGGCAAGAGCTAGGGACAGCACAGCTTGGGTCTCTTCAGGACACTGAGGCAACACCTGTGCAACTGTATCCCACACCGTGTGGGAATAGCGGCCCAATAGGCAGGCGGTGTTCACTGACCGCAGCCCCAAGCTGGCCGAAGAGAACAAACGTTTACCGAACTGTTCCAGCTTCTTAGAGTCCTTATCCGGCGAAGCCGTGGGAAAGGCACTTTGCGAGGTCGAAGCTTGGATGACCAGACTCTCAGGCGTAGGATGAGTGGTCAAAAAAGCGTGGTCACCCGGCGCCGGACGATGACGCCTGGCGACATTCTTATCCACAGGGGCCCCAGTGGATGGCCGCGACCAAGTGCCCAGCAAGACGTCGGTAAGGGCGTCGTTAAACGGGAGCAGGGGCTCCGACGAGGTGGTCGCCGTCTGGAGCACCTCAGTAAGGAGGTTAGTTTTGAGGGCCACCATAGGGAGATCAAGGTTGAGTACCTCAGCTGCCCGACGGAGCACCATCGTGTAGGAGGCGCCCTCCTCCATAGTAGGCGGGGGAGAGGCAAACCCCGGGTCAGAAGAGACGTCGAGGTCGCCGGCATCCTCCAAGTCGTCCGCCCAGTCCTGCTCGGAGTCACACTGACGGGCGAGAGGGTCCTTGGACCCCTCCCAGTCGTCCTCCACCTCCGCCGCCGGTGGTACCGACCGCGGCGGCGGGGCAGGAGCCGGAGAGGGAACATACAGCGTCGGGAACGGCGCCGTGCCCCAATGCGGATCCCAGGTGGGAACAAAATGGTCCTGGAACCTGGGTAATGGCAGGACGAAAGCCCACTGCGGCGTCGGAGGAAGAGCCGAGGGCGGCACTGGGGCCGGCAGCGTTGGACCTTGTGGCGCCGTGGCCGGAGCCAGCGGCGCAGGATCCTGTGGCGCCGAAGCTGGATCCGCCGTCCAACAGGATCCAGACATGGGACCGCGGGGCCTGAGGGCGCGTCGGCGGGAGCCTGAGGCCTAAAAAGGCGGTCCATGGTAGCAAGAAATTCTTGCACCTGTGCGGGAGTCGCCGACGGACCCGGGTAAGGCGGGTAGGCTGCGGGACTCTCGAGCTCCAAAGGAGCCGCAGGGGCAAGGCCCCTGTCCCCCACATCCGAGGTCTGGCGGGGGGACGTCGGAGAGCGAACACGCTTCTTCGACTTCTTTTTGTGTCGTCTCTTACCCGAATCCGAGGGTGAAGACCTGGAGCCCGAGGAGCGATTGCTGTGGCCTCGCGAGCGTTCTCTGGAACGGCCTCTGGCCCGGGAACGGCGCGGGGACGAGTGCCGGACCTCCAGCAGTTTCCGGCGCCGCTCCCGCAAGGCCTTCGGGGCCATGGCCCGACAATCCGGACAAGACCGAGAGTCGTGGTCGGTCTCCAGGCAGACATCGTGGGGGTCCGCCACCGACATGTTGCGACGGCAGGCCCCACAAGACTTAAATCCAGGCATCCCTACGTGCACCAGGAAACCAACTTGAAAAAAAAGGGAGAGATAGTCAAAAAGTGACTAGGGTACGTGCTCTAACCGGATCTGCGCTTTCTGGCGCGGAAAAAGAAAGAACTGACGTCAGCGCGCATGGGTGGCGCCTAAGTAGTCTCCGTGACGTCATCTCGGCGCTTACGACGCCAGCGACGGACGCGGAACCGCACAACGCCACCTACTGACGCGCAGGGGGTACTGCTAGCGAAAAACTTTCCGGATCCAGTCTGACGCCTGGGGATATTCTAAGGTAAGGAATCTATCACTAACGTGTCTCTTTCAGATGTAATTTGCCTAGGAGTTCACAATGGACTGTTCCCATGAGGAGCAGGAGCAGTACTGATTTACATAAGGTGGGCCTCTGTATAGAGTGACACAGGAGACGACAAAAGATGGGTTTGAAGACTACCCAGAGCGGTAACTTGTGGTTTAGACTATTTGCAAGCATTCCTCACATCACGTTCTGTGTGCTAATGCCACAGACATAAATAACACACTGATTATTTTCATGAGCCTTGAAAAAGGTTGCAGACGAAACACAAGTGGGCAATTTTGGAACAGAACGGGTTGTAATGAAACAGTTCTTCATTAAGATGGAATAATAAAGTTGAAATAATTTTGCAATTCTAGAGCTTGTTTTACTTGTTTGGGGATGTGCAAAGGTTATTCTTGTGAGCATTGATAAAAAAGACGGAGGGTTATCCTCAGTTTTTTCACACCTGAAAAGAGTGTGTTTCTCTTGATGCACTCTAGTGAACGACTAGATTCTGTCACCTCTGTCGCTCAACACGGTTTCTGTTGCTTAAAGGAACCACTGTAAACACTGTCGTCATACACCCTTGAGTGCTCTTTTGTTCTCAGTAATGTTAGCTGTAAATGTTCGGTCTGCAGCAGTTAGGATGCTTCCAAGAAGATAAGTACTTTATCACCGAGCCAGATGCCTGGAATTCTCCTACAACTACCCAGTGAAGCCCCCACTAGCAGCCCTCCTCACTTTCTATCTCTCAAACTCCAGTATCATTCTTTTTTTAAGTATCAGTAAATATAGGGGTAAAGAAAAACGTATCTATCTAAGGAAACACAGCTTACGTGGTTGTGCGTTCATCAAACACAGGTGTTCAACGCTGCCGACTGGGGGCTTAAATGAAAAGCAAGACTTGATAATTTATGGAAAGAAACAAAATTCAGCTCACTCTGCCTACCTCTTCACATAATACACACGTGGGTGGGAAAGGGGGAAGAGACAGGAAGGATGGGCGGCCTTGACAAACATAACACTGAGTCATGCGTACGGCAAAGCCTATTTTATTACTGAAACCTGGCTTTTCTCCGGGCCCAATGTTGCTTGCTGCAAGGCAGCATTTTCAATAATGGTCCGTTACTGCCCCCAGGTGGTCGTTTCAGGCGACTTAAAATCTTCACAGATGAACTCGAAAAAGGAACTCTTTCATATAATAAGTACGTTTGAACAGCAGATATGCCTAAATGCAACCATGCTTTCCCAGCACAGCCTGTACACGGCAATACGAATTGACTTTCTACTGTTCAGGCTCCAAGCTTGATATTTTTTCTCGCCGTGATCCAGGTGAATCACCTGGCAGCAGAGGTCGGAATCTTTATTTAAACGCACGCCGGGCTCACATGAAGAGCTTATTTTCTGTGATTACTCACGTGGAATGACCTTTCCATGGTGATTGCAAAGTAGTACTCCCGCCGGGGATACCTGCGCTCGCAGATAAACACATGGTTGCAGACCCTGCCCTTCTCCCCGGTCTGCTTAGTAAACAGCTTCTTGCCGATCATCTTTGAGGCGATGTCTTTAGCTTCTTCTGGTCTAAAATAAAAGCAGGTAAGAATATGACAACAGGAGGGGAACGTCGAATTACACACATATATTGTATTTATAAACATAAAATATTACACAGGTGACGGTAGTGGCTATGTACTTATGGACAGGTCTGTGTCCAGCGAAAAGGCATTTTTTGCTTTCCTAAAAACTGGCTGTTCAATCAACCTCATAACTTTTCAACAAAAGAGTTTATCCAATTTGGATTAAGCATAACCAGTTTCATAAACATTTATCAAACATGGGGTAAAAAGGGAGGTAAAAAGTTATTTTCCCATTTTAATTCCCATAGGATTCTTTGGTCTCAATTACATTAAAAAAACAAGCATTGGCATAGCCAATAGGTCTCGCCTTTGGGGCCTTATAAGTGTTTAGCCAGAGCTATTGACTTTGCCAATGTCTTCAAGCTGTGCTGTAGAGAAGTGTGGCTGCTGTGCGGCATGCTGAAAAGTTATAATAAAAAAGTGTCAGAAGCATTTGTTACTTTATATATGACCAAGAAGGCATTATGTAAAACTGAACGACCATATTAAAAAAAGTATTTACAATAAAAAATTTCCTCAGTTTTCTTTTGTTCTTGCAATGCTGGCAACTTGTTTCTGCCTATTGCAATGGTTGTTTGTTAAAGCTTTTTTTTTGAGGGGGCATAAACAATCGGAGGGTGAAGGTTGGGAACTAGTACCTGTATTATAACACTAGCAGCGGCCAGACGCTAGGGGAGAATCAACAGTTGCCAGATTCCGAGAGCAGGCTGTGGTGGCGCTGAGTGATGCTGTGGTGGCGCTGAGTGATGCTGTGGTGACGCTGAGTGATGCTGTGGTGGCGCTGAGTGATGCTGTGGTGGCGCTGAGAGATGCTGTGGTGGCGCTGAGAGATGCTGTGGTGGCGCCGAGAGATGCTGTGGTGGCGCCGAGCGATGCTGTGGTGGCGCCGAGCGATGCTGTGGTGGCGCCGAGCGATGCTGTGGTGGTGCTGAGTGATATTGTCTTGGCGCTGAGTGATGCTGTGGCGGCGCTGAGTGATGCTGTGGCGGCGCTGAGTGATGCTGTGGCGGCGCTGAGTGATGCTGTGGCGGCGCTGAGTGATGCTGTGGCGGCGCTGAGTGATGCTGTGGCGGCGCTGAGTGATGCTGCGGTGGCGCTGAGTGATGCTGCGGCGGCGCTGAGTGATGCTGTGGCGGCGCTGAGTGATGCTGTGGTGGCGCTGAGTGATGCTGTGGTGGCGCTATCCTGTGGTGGTGCCGAGTCATCCTGTGGTGGTGCTGAGTCATCCTGTGGTGGTGCTGAGTGATGCAGTGTTGGCACTGAGTGATGATGTGGTGTCGCTGAGTAAAGCTATGGTGGTGCTGAGTGATGCTGTGGTGGCGCGGAGTGATGTTGTGGTGGCGCTGAGTGATGCTGTTGTGGCGCTAAGTGATGCTGTGGTTGCGCTGAGTGATGCTGTGGTTGCGCTGAGTGATGCTGTGGTTGCGCTGAGTGATGCTGTGGTTGTGCTGAGTGATGCTGTGGTTGTGCTGAGTGATGCTGTGGTTGCACTGAGTGATGCTGTGGTTGCACTGAGTGATGCTGTGGTTGCACTGAGTGATGCTGTGGTTGCACTGAGTGATGCTGTGGTTGCACTGAGTGATGCCGTGGTTGCACTGAGTGATGCCGTGGTTGCACTGAGTGATGCCGTGGTTGCACTGAGTGATGCTGTGATGGCGTTGAGTGATGCTGTGATTGCGTTGAGAGATGTTGTGTTGGTGCTGAGTGATGCTGTGCTGGCTCTGATTGATGCTGTGCTGGCTCTGATTGATGCTGTGGTTGCGCTGAGTGATGCTGTGGTGTTGCCGAGTGAGAGATATAATGCCCAATTAGAGAGGGTGGTGAGAGAGAAAGAGAGAGAAAGGGTGTACATAGAATAAAGAGTGGAGCGGGATAGAGAGAGAGAAAGAAGGGGAGAGAGAGTGAATGAAGGAGTTTGAAAGAGAAACAGATAAAGGGGTGAGAGAGAATGAAAGGCTAAAAAAGATAGAGAGGGAGAGTTAATTAAGTAGAGAGAGAATTAGAGAGGGGAGAGAGAGAGAGAAGGAGAGAGACAATAAGAGTGGGGGTGTGGAGTTTAAATAGAGTGAAGAAGTGACGCGGAAAAAGTAACCTTAAATATAGCTTTGTGCTTTGCACGAATATTTTTTTTTAAAAACAGTGAGAGACAAAAATACTGCTAATTAGGCTGTGACTCCCAATATAAAACAAATAGCGATATAAGGTGAAATCAACCCACCGAAGCAATATTTCTAACTAGACAAAAAAAGCTTGCATTTCAATGCTAATCGCTGTTGTTTTTCATGTGACTGTAGTCCAGGGCCCTCAGTTGGTAATGTGAGCTGCTGCTGCGATTGAAACATCAGAGTCCAGAGAGTTAATGAGCCATGATGAGGAAATGAGGAAGAGATAGGAAACCCAGCTGCGCGTGCACGCCATCGTGAACTCAAGCTGGTCGCCAGCCGAAAGCCAGTGTTTGCACTTCCAAAACCCACTTACTAAAACTCTCGGCCAGACCAGCGCAAGCGCTGGTGCAGGCCGAGACCTAAAAAAGGGTGAACGGAATTACAACAAACGTGGCATGAAAACAGAAGCTTTAGACTATACTCAAGGAAATGTCCGTATGATGTTCACCCATTCTGTAGTTATCAACAAATTGGAATTTTTTTTTAAATGGTAACCTTGAAAAGGTTAAAAAGATAGGAGATACCTGGACCGTTAGTACATGGAAATCTGCAAACCCTGTTTAATAGACCTTTCAACTGACCCAAATGTAAAAAAATATTCAAATCGTATTGGAAGATTGCCCCTTTTCTCCAGTTGTTCATTTCAGGTCCACAAATCCAAAGTTGCGTTCACGAAGCTCTCTCATTGAGTGACCGCAACGTGAGAAAAGAGCCAAAAACTGGGCATGAGTAGCTTCCTATTGCCTCAGGGGGGTGGGGCTCAAACACACCCGCACCCCCATTAAATTTCAATAAAAAGGCCCCGATTTTTCGAAACCCAGGCCGGGGAAGGCACAGTCGGACCCATTGGGGGCCCGGGGCAAACGCCGCCCGGAGGCGGAAAGCCCTCCCCCCCCACCGTCGCGGAAGGCCGCGAAAGAGGGGGTGACCAGGATTGGTCGCCCCAAGATAGCCAACCCCCCCCCCCAATCAGGGGGCGAGTTGGCAGGCAGATGGGGGGTTAAATAAGGGCGCGAGGCCCTGAGTAGCATACCCCCCTCTGCAAAAAGAAGAAGGAATCTCGCTCGCCAGGAACGACTGGGAACCGGCTAAAACCGGCGGGGACAAACTTGGCCTTATCACAGTGGAAATGGCGGTACCACTGATGCCGTCGGGACGCAGCGCTGGAAGGAAGGAGCAGCGAGCATTCTGGAGGAGGAAACTTATGGCCAGGCGTACCGTGCGAAGAACCGGAGAAAGAATCTGTGTCCTACCAAAGAGAGGGGCTAACGAAGATAATCGCGCAGGTCCAATCGGAGGGCAGGCCTCGCAGGGAGCCCAGGGCCGACACCAGTCGTGATGGGAGCAGCGAACGGAGATCGCATGGTAGTAGCCCTGGAACTGCTGCCTAACAAGGATCGGCCAGGCGGGCTGGACCGCATCGCACTGGGGCTCGGTGCTGGTGGTGGTGCCCCCGAGCCCAGGGTGGAGATCGGGTGGAGGAGGTAAGCACAGGGCTGGGGACGGCTGCAGGAATCACAAGCACGCGCCCAAGAGTAACCAGCATTGGCATAGCCAATAGGTCTCGCGCCTTTGGGACCTTATGTGTTTAGCCAGAACTTTTGGCTATGTTGTAGAGCATTGTGGCTGCTGTGCATTATGTTGAAAAGTTATAATAAAAAGTGTTAAGTATTTGTTACCTTTATACAAACGAAGACGACATTATATACAACTGAAAAACCTGATTAAAAAAAGATTTTAACATAAAAAATGTCTTCTAGTTTTTTTGTACTTGCACTGCTGGCAACTTCTTCCTGCCTGTTCTCATGCTTGTTTGTTATAAAAAAAAAAATGTTATGGGGGAGCAGGACATAAATAACGGGGGAGTGGAGGTTGGAAAACTAATTTAATTAGAACACGAGCAGCGGAGGGGAGAATCAACAGATGCCAGATTCCAAGGGCAGACTGACGTGGGTGATGCTTAGGTGGTGCGCTGATGCAAAATGGTGGTGGTGAATGATGTTTGGTGCTCAGGTGGTGACACTCTATGTTGTGGATTGGAGGTACGTTGTGGATTGTGGAGTTCTGGAGTTGAAATATGTTGTTTGGTGTGTAATTATGCGGTGTGTATTGGAAATGTGTGGAGTTGGATTGTGTGGCCTGGAACTGTGGTGTTGAGTGAAATTATGCT